>KK112589.1:615474-732926 GCA_000611955.2 Stegodyphus mimosarum
TCTCTTTTCTTCGCTTTAGTAGCTGTTACTTATAAAACATAACTTTTCAAATAACATGCAGACAATCGTAGCGAAATGATCGCTCCAAGGTTCTTTAAATAGAGACAAAGAAAAATTGAAATCACATTAAAGCTTCCGAATAATGTTTTTCTTATATCCTTTGGCTCTACCGATTCAAAAAGAGAAACAGCACAGACTTTCTAATTTATGCCATTATCTGCCCTTTTCAGTTTTATAAAGAAAGATTTTAAAATACGCAGGTAGTTTCAACAACTGTTTATCCAATATGTTAGACAAGAAAAGCTCCTAACTTTCTTTTATAGCAAACTACAGAGAATATATTTGATTTTTAAAGAGCGTTACGCTCCGTAATTTATTCAAACTTAGGAAATAATGCAGTAAAGCAAGTACGTAAAACGCTTAAAAATGAGTCACAAAGGCTCAGAAAGAGTGATTTGAGAGGAAAGGACCAAAGTTTTTGAAGCTTTGAATATGTGCGCTGAAAGCGAATGACGATTAGTTTCTAATGGCTAAGAGCTTAATTCTGAAGGTGAAATCGATATTAAATGGAACAAAAAACGGAATTCTGTTTGCAAAATAAAAATTTTCGGTCTGAAATAAAAATAGGAATTCCTTTTAAAATTTAATCGCAAATTTTAATTTAAATTAAGACTGACAATGAAGTAAAGGAAAAGAAATTGAGATGCTTATTAACGGGTAAAAAGGAAATAAGGCTTAGATGATTCTGTATGAAGGATCCGTAAATAATAATTCAATAAAGTCTTTTTATGTGATATAAAAAGGCGCGTAGTTTTAAGAATCCACGGTCAGTTGGGAAAAGTGCTGTTATCTAATATAACGGTAAAAATACAGCACTCATGCTTAATATAAATATTAAATAAAACAACTGATACGTATGATATTAACAAAAATTATCATATCCCCTTATCTCTGAAATATTAAAACCTTTTTACCAAATGCCTTTTTTCAAAATTTATTCTGAAATATTTTAAATACCTTAAGCGTTTCAAATTCAGACAGTTAAACTGATGCTATAATTTGCAACAGTATTTAAAAATCACATGTTTGCGTTAGACATAAATTTAAATTACAGCATTAAATTTTGAATAAATTTCATTGGTGTGCATTTCGCTTTACATTTTATAGGAAGGAAAAGACGATAAAGCAGAAAAGAGACACTATAGCCTATAAGGCTTTAAAATTTAAAAAAAAACCTGACAAACGTATTGTTCCATAATTCAAAATTTTCCAAACTGCATACATCTTTCTGCAGCATACTTATAGATGCAATATTTAAAACAAAATTTAGCACACATTTGATGCCAGTGTTTACTTAGAATTAAAGACAAATTTCAAAGTAGCAGGGCATTTATACATTTTTTATCTTGATAGTTTTTACATTTTTTAGATACACTGGTGTGCAAAACATAAGCAACAGCAGGATTTTTTGCCATAACTGCACGAGAAATCAACTGAGAGACATGAAATGCAGAAATGAAGGAGAGTATTATGTACGTAAAGGATGACGAAAGCATCGGAGCTGAAAAAGGAATACAATGCATACGGTATGGAATCAAACAAAAACAAGCTTTATTGAACGCATAGTATCGTGACTCATAATTGTCTATCCAAGAGGAAGAACAACAAGCAGATGTTCCTTAATATGGGATATGCCTTCCCCTCATTCCGATGGTTGCTTCGCACCGTCTCCGCATACTCAGAACCAACTGGTGCATCATTTCTTGCGGTAGGAGTGCCCATTCCTCAATCAGCATCTGTTTGAGTTGTTCGGTGTTCTCCGGAGGATGTAAGCGTGCTGCAATGCGTCTCCCCAAAGCATCCCACACATGTTCGATGGGATTTAAATCTGGGGAGTACGCTGGCCAATCCATTCGAGTGATATCTTCACTTTACAGTTGCTTCTCAACAGCAAGAGTCCGATGTGGCCGTGCATTGTCATCTATAAAAATTAAGTCTGGGCCAACGGCACCTCGGAACAGACGCACATGGGAAAGGAGTACCCCCTCACAATAGCGATCTCCGGTTACAGACCCTCTATCGAAAACGTGGAGCTCAGTTCGCGCATTCAGCATAATGCCTCCCCAGACAGAAATCCAGGACCACCGTTACGGTGTCTTTCCTTGATGTTACTGGGATAAAATCGGGTTCCGATCTCTCTCCAAATCAAAATGCGTTGAGAATCGCTTCTGGTACTGAACCGACTCTCATCTGGAAAGAGGACACGACTCCATTGATCAGTTGTCCAGTTTTTGTGCTATCTGCACCACTGTAAACGGTGGCGTCGGTGGCCAACTTTCAACGGGAGGCACCATTCAGGACGACTGGCGAATAGGCCCCCTTTGTGAAGGCGTCTGGCCACAATAAACCGCGACACTTGTCGCTTCGTTGCTGTACAGAGTTGCTGAGCAATGGCGCTTGCTGACTGCTGTCGGCCTCTTTTCGCCTGCAGGACGATATATCGGTCATCCCCTACAGATGTCGGCCACCACCAACCTTTCTAACAGCTGTGCCTGTGGTTTGGAACGCTTTCCAAGCGTGCGAAACGACTCTTTTGTTGATTCCTAACTCTTCAGCTACACTAGTGACAGTACACCCCTCCTCCAGCTTTCCGATCCTTCTTTCACGTGTGAAGTCGTCCAGGTAATTTCTTCTAGCCATATTTGACGAACTGACTCACTGGCACTTGCAGCGAATATGTTGAATTGCGTCTCCGCCCTTCCTTTCATTCTACTGTTGAGCTGCGCGCGCCGACATCATGCGTTTTGTGTACGCTCGCGTCGCCTCTGACGTTTCGTTCCTGATATTTGCATACGCATGACGTTTCTACTGACTTACGTGTTCATTGTACTGATCTCTAGACATCCTTTTCTGCAATTTCATGGCTATCTGCTAAATGTTTACATTGTTGCTTAAGTTTTGCGCACCAGTGTATATTAAAAAAAGACTTAATTTGTAGTTCTTTTGTCAAATGTTGTGAGTGGGAAGATTTGGAGTTTTTTTGGGAAGCTCGTTAATGTTATACGCATTGAACTCTTTATTATCAGTACAGAGATAATTCCTTTTGATTGAAGAAAGGTGCTTTCTTATTCCTTCCTCCACCCCAAAATTCGATTTCATTCTTTCCATCAAACAGAGATTCTGTTTTGCTTCTGTTTTCCTAACTGACTTAGCATCTATTAAACCATCATCATCTAACATTTTTAGATTCCATTCCTCAGAGCTTTAGCAGATGCCAAAGTTAAATTAATTCCTGAATCATGTGATTAATAAGCTTCGCTATAAATAACATAATTTTTTTTGGAAAAGTCTGTCTTCAATTAATCTAATTTTTTTTCTGAAAAAGTTGATATGTTTAATTACTTTTCAATTAGTTTAAACAATTAGAGTCGAAAATTCAAAAAAATCATGTATTTCGAGGCCTGAATATTCTAATAGTAAAATTATAAGTTATTTCTCCCTCCTTCTTCGCATGCCTTCGTGGTGTAGTGGTCTGCATGCTCGACGCGTAACCGAGAGGTCCGTGGTTCGATTCCCGACGGAGGAGTTGCTCATTTTTCATGCCTCCTGCTTCGAAATAACCTAATGTCTCTACACTGGCGCCCGAACTAAAAAGGTGGTGGATGATAATTGTCCACCTCCGCGATTTGGCGATTGGGTCCCCAAAACCCCAGTCGCCCTTTAAAAGGGGGAGTATATAAGGTATTTCACCCGCCTTCTTCGCATGCCTTCGTGGTGTAGTGGTCTGAGCATGCTCGACGCGTAACCGAGAGGTCCGTGGTTCGATTCCCGGCGAAGACGTTGCTTACGTTTCACCTCTCTTGCTCCAAAATAACCTAATGTCTCTACACTGGCGCCCGAACTAAAAAGGTGGTGGATGATGATTCTCCACCGAGAGGTCCGTGGTTCGATTCCCGGCGAAGGCGTTGCTCATTTTTCATGTCTGATACTTCGAAATAACCTAATTTCTCTACAAAATATATGACTTTATGTAATTATTATTTAAAATCAAATTGTTCTTAATCATATATTTGCGCTGTATAAAGGAATAAGAAAAATACCATGCAATTAGTACGTAAAGAATTGTAATGGGTAAATAAGAAGAGCATCATCATTGTGCAAGAAATACCAATGACATAATAGTATTTAGTATTTATACAGAACAGCTGGAATTAAATTGCAACCCAAACTTCAAATATCAGCATTAAACTGATACTTCGAAACTTTGAAAGGGAATTCCTCGTAGACAAGACGGAGTTGAATATTGAATCAAACAAAAGCAACAAAATTGTTTTAGCTTTCATTATTTAATAAAACTATTCGGAGCATTTCAAAAGAAGTTTGTTTCCGAATACTTCAAAAACTCTAAAATGGCTTCTTCGCTTATTCTTGAATTTCGTTTCCTTTACCACTCGATATCATATTAAAGTATGCCCGATCTCAAATGGAAATAAATATTGCCGATCCTAAAGAGAAAATTACACATTTCGCAAAACGTTTTTCCTTCGACGCATCGATTTAAAGGAGCAAAAAAAAAGATATTTTGAAATCGAATACTTGAGGCCTTGATGGATTTTAAAGATATCCTCAATTTGATACACAGTTATATCCCAAGTTTAATTCCTTTCTTTATTTCAATTTTGTTTTGCTTTAGGAAACTGACAGCGTTGAAATGACACTTCTTAAGCAGCTTTCTGGAGAAATGAAATTCTTTTTGAAAGACAGGAAAGCGAGATTTTATTTTTCCCTAACCCTCTGCTTTGGTTTTGATTTGAAATTAACTGCCAAACTTTCTGGGAACTAAGTTCATTTCGCATGAAACTCAGTCTTGAAAACTTTCTTCTACTGTCGAATAATCCGACAAGCTTTAACACAAAACCTCACTTTATTCAATTAATATTGCATTTAGAGTAAATATGTTGGCAGTTTTTGATGTTTCCTTGTGTCTCAAATCGGCATTTGTTATTTGAAAGTCGGACCGCGGCTTTACTAATCATAAAAAGAAGTTGTTGAAATGAATGGTATTAATTAGCAACAGAGACAATCCTGAGCATTGGCACTGCAATATTAATTATTCTTGAATGTATTATACAGGCTACATTATATAGAAAATATTTTGTAACACAGAAAGTTGAGTGTTAAATTTAGTAAGATATCTAATGTGCAGTTATTTTTAATGTATGAAAATTATTTGAAGTTATTATATAAATATTCCTGCATTCATATTCCGAAACTCCAAGAAATGAGAGTACGCCAAAAGGATTCCTAGATATATTTAGCTTTCAAAGCAAATATTCAAAATCGACTACACATGGCAGATAGTATCCATAACTACTCCATAAAATATGCCTTACTGTGAAATACAATACGTGTGGTCTGCTACACTTAATAGCTGAACAGCCACATCATTAAAGAAAGTTACCAGGAATATTTATAAAAAATAATAACGAAATAAAACGAACGAAGTACTAATCTTTTAACTAATATAGAAATTTAAGAAATAGAATAAAAAAAGAAATTTATGGGGAATAACTATGTTGATCACAAAACACATCGAGAATAAATGAACGTAAAAAGCTCTTAATATTGAATTCATTTCTTTTAACATGAGTAGTCCATATTTTTATACGAATACATAGGGTTTATTATTTCTGTTTCGACTAAATTTAACATATTTCGTTTTCTTTGTTTAAAGTTATTTAAACGTGCTATTTCCCATAAATATAAAGTAATGCGGTTGTTTAAAATAATAGAATACATTTTTTTATCATAAAACAGGCTTTCTTTAATTTATATTTTGATGAACACTTTATTAAATGAACACTTTTTTAAGTGAGGGTAAGTTCTTTCCGATGATGATAAAACTTGTTTAAATTTTTCTTGTTTTGATTTTTTTCCGTTAAATTTAGAAACATTGCTCATTTAAAATTTTCGGAAGCGTTTTTTTCTCATTAAAACACGTTTATCTTCAGCTCTATATAATAAAAAATATTAACACTTTACACAGAGTAGCTTCATTTGCAAGTGAATATTTCCAAGGAAAACAGAAAAAGTTTTGCAACTTATCCTCACACTTTTAAAGGTTCACCTTAACAGTTTAAGAATTAGATCCGAATTTAAAAGAATTTCACAGTTATACAGTTTCACTGTATTTAACTATGAATCTTGTATAAAAAATCTTTATAATATTACGTTATTTTTGCCCTCGCCATCATATGTGTTTTTGATAAATGTAATTTTAATGGACTAGTACTATAACTTCATGCTGAGTAGTTCCCTATAAAAGCTATCGTCGATTTAATCCTTTAAATTGAGTCATCGCCATTATGTTGTTCACTTAGTTATATAAAAACTAAATATTTTCAAAATATATGATCTGAAATGCGTTTAACTCCATATATAATTTAAAATATATTGTCAAAACTTTGATTGTCTTCATGCCATGTTGCTCAAAATAAAAATCATCTTGACCATTGTTAACTCCTCTTAAAAATTACATCTTCAAAAAACTCTTTGCTAGGATTTAATTAATGAAATCTGGAATTTCAGCGATAAAATACGTTTTTAACGTTGTACTACTTTCTTTTCCTTTACCCTAAATATTCCGCTATTTACTGATGTTTCGTTTTTCATATTATTGATCCATGATGTATGTTCATTAAGAATTACATATTCAAAAATATTTCCTTGAGTTAAAGCACGAAGCCTCATTGCTGTTGTTTTATAACATAAATGTTTTACAAATCAAAAATAGCTGAAATATCCTATTGAAAACAGTAAAAAATTTAGGCGAAACTCAAATAGAATGTATTTAACGTTTTTATACGAAAGCGAACTGAAAATAACATTCTGAAGAGTATTTTATTCTTCATGGAATAATAATAAATACATCTGAGTTTGTAGAACTTTTTTTGAAGTGTTCTAAACAAAACCTTTTCCTTGAATGGAAGGTATTTTTATTGATCATAGAGTTTAGAATGAACTGAAGAAAATACTACAAGATGGGATATTCTCGTAAATTTTTTGCACTTCTTATACTGTCTCACATCACCAAATTTAGAATCCTGCGCATAAAAATAAACACTACAAAAGAAATTAATGAGTGGATTCAGCAGTAATATTTCTTTCAGTTATAACGGATAAAAAAGCGTGTGTATTGAAAGCAAAAACAATTAAACAGAAGAAAGAAAGAAGAGAAATGAAAAGATTAAATTTTTGTTTTCATTTTTTACAAAATTTCTTTATATTTTAAGCCTTTGACCAAAGCTGGGACAAGGTGAGGCAAGTGACGCATTTGCCTCATGTGAACAACTAGATGGAGCGCCAAATTCGCTACAAAAATTTAGAAATTCGTTTTGAAAAAGAAATTCTGATTCGAGGCAACAAAGATATCAAGAAGCAGCGAAATTAAACACATCAAGAAGCAGCGAAAGAATTTGAATTCTTATAAATCCTCCTCCTGAATTAAGCGCGAAGAATTTATAATGGTAATTTTTCTCAAAAGTGCTGATATGTGCATCACCGTATATACTGTATTCAAACATTAAAATTTATTCTTCAAACATACATGTTGAATTTAATTTTAGCTTGTTGCAATCAGTTGCATAGACTAAATTTGCCAAGAAAGCGCCGACGTTAATATTCTCTAATATCATTCTTTAGTTTGGAGTACAGGTTTTACTTCGCCATAACAATCTATCCAAAATCTACTAACTGACTTTATGTAGTATAGCAACAGCCCAACCTTTGTTGCATATAACCTAAGGCATAAGGCCCGACACGAATAAGTATCGAAAGATTAAATGAAGATGTTTGCAGATGAAATGCACTATACTATACCTGGCTTTTTCTTTTTTTATTTAAAATTTGTTGTTGAACGAGATTCATGGTGCGATGTTGTTATCCATACCGAAATTTCGAAGGAACTGTGCAGTTGGTTGAACTCACGATTATTTCTGAAACACATTCCTGGACTGATTAAATGAATCGTGTATTAGTCTATCTCATTCTTTGTTGTATCTGGAATGCAAATATATCTAAGGTAAGACATGACTTCTTTCTCTTTCTTTTTTGACTTGTTTTATTGTATATAATGAAATATTAAAATTAATTTAGCATCATAAAATAGAAAAGGAGGTTGGATGATTTAAGACAAACCGTTGTGTCTAATTTTAATACAGCTGATATCGTCTTTAAGAAACATCTTTTCAAAGTTTAGTTCCTATACGTTTATTATAAGGTAACCACTATAAAATATATATTTTAAAAAAAACCTATTCTTGTAAAAGGAAGTATAAGAAATACAGTTTAGGAAAGATTGAAATATGAAGGAAGGGATATAAATGAATGCATTAAAACTGTTGATTTAAAGATTTGAAAAACGAAAATGAAATCAAAACTTAAAAATCAGTTAGACCTTGCTTATTACTGCGAATGAAAATTACTTTCAAAGCATTAAACATTTGCAAACGTTCACGCATTGAAACTCCTTAGCTAACTGATGAGCAGGATAAAAGTAAGGAACTAAATCTTATTTTAAATCTATGCTTATTGTAAGAGAATGATGAGATCAACAATCTATGAAAACATTTTCTGATAGCCCATCTATTGGCCATATTTAAATAAGAGTTAGCTAACAAATAAAGTTTTATTCAATCAAATACGCCTTTTTTGCTATGATAATTGATTTGAATGATAAACGGTATGCGAATGTTAAAGAACTGGCTCGTTGATCAATCGACTATAGTAAAGTTTGGATTTTGAGGCGGTAATAAGTTTATTGTGGGAGCAAATTATTGCAGAATTTATGTAACAAAATTACAGTTCATATTAAAATATGAGATACTGTTAGTTATAGGACAACATATGCCAAACAATTTTCTAAAGAAACATTCTACATTTACCAGTGTTGCCTATTAGCCTCCATTAAATTAAATACACTCTTAGACAAAAAAAAAACGACACACCAAGAAGGAGTTGTCCGAATGGGACGAAAATCAGTAGAAGTGATGTACATGTACAGAAAAAGAAATGATTACAGTTTGAGAAAAGTTGGATGATTTATTGAAGTGATAGAGCTTCACAAAGTGAAAAAGTTAGGAACGCGTTTGTCCACCTCTGGCCCTTATCCAAGCAGTTATTCGGCTTGGCATCGATTGATAGAGGTTGCGGATGTCCTCCTGAGGAAAATCGTGATAATTCTGTCCAACTGGCGCGTTAGATCGTCACCATCCCGAGCTGGTTGGAGTGCCCTACCCATAATGCTCTAAACGTGCTCAATGGGAGAGAGATCCGACGACCTTGCTGGCCAAGGTAATGTTCGGCAAGTACTAAGGCAAGCAGTAGAAACATGTGCAGTGTGGAGACGAGCATTATCTTGCTGAAATGCAAGCCCGTGTGGCGTGACATGAAGGGCAACACAACGGGCCTTAGAACTTCGTCAACGTACCACTGTGCTGTAAGGTTGCAACGGATGACAACCAAAAGGGGCCTACTATGAAATGAAATAGCAGCCCAGACCATCACTCATGACAGGTTGGTATCACACAGCTGTCCGGGGCGTCTCCAGACTCGCCTTCGCTGGTCATCGGGGCTCAGTTCAAAGCGGGACTCATCACTGAAGACTATCCTAATCCAGTCAGTGACATTCCAGTGCGAAGGGGCCCGACACCACTGCAAACGGGCTTGACGTTGTACAGAGGTCATTGGTAGTCCGCGTAAGGGGCGCCGTGACCTCAGCCTCCTTTATGTGAGCCGTCTATGAATGGTCCTTGCGGTCACAGAAGCACTAGTTGCACGTACAATTGATGATAATGATGCACCTGGGGCTGTGAGTGCCGCTCTGACGATTGCTCGGTCTTCACGTTCTGTCGTTTCTCTAGGCCTACCGCTTCCTTCTTGAGGCTGTGTGGGGCCATGGTTCACCCATTCCTGCCAACATCGTCTAAGAGAGGCATCGCTCCTGCTCAAATGTCGAGCTATTCGCCGATAAGACCAATCGGCTTCTTTGAGCCCAACTGCACGACCCTCTCAAATTCTGACATCTGCGCATATCGTTCGCGCGCCTATAATGCGAGGCATAGTTACTGTCTACCAGATTACGCGGGATGAAATTCGTGAAGAATTTATGACCTTAAATCGTAATTTCTCCGCTTCTTTCTCCTATACCTGCCAGTTGCGCAGATCAGATGCGCTCTAGCGACAACCGTTCCTTCATTGGCAGCCAAAATGTAAAATTTTGCATTTTCCGTCGAAACCTGTATACATATCAAATTGTGTCCAATTTGCTTTATATCTTCTCGGTGTATCGAGGTGCGTCGTTTTTTTTTTTTTCGTCTAAAGAGTGTATGTTATTCTTATCTCTTATAATAACGCTTTTCAAAGCAAGTATTGCCAGTGAAACGTTTTTAAAAGCACGTTATTCTGTTTCTTTCATCGTTTATCGAATAAAGGACTTCATAGATATATTCTTTATATATTTTTAAAAATTTCACCGCTGTTGAAATGACACAGCCATATTCGATTTTAAATTCTTTCTAAAATGAAGAAAGTGAATTTTTTTTGGATATTTGACTGTATAGCTAATATTTGGTATCATGAACAATTTTGTTTGATTATTCAATAAGTGTAGGTACAGTCAACTTGTTTTGTGCATGCATATGTATATCTATTTCTTCCTCCCCCCCAAAAATGGTCGTATAATTTGCATCGTACTCAGGGACGCGAATTTATCGCTTTGCCTCAGGTGAAAAATTGTGTTGGCACGGCTTAGCCTTTGGCGATGACTAATTATCCATGAAATTGTTAAAAGCTATTATTTTATAAACTACAAAATACTGAAAATATATTTTATACCAACATGTGGTAATTGACAGAACAATTTGCTTTTAGTTTCGCTCTGGGTCCACCAACGACCGAGCGGTAAAGTCGCTGAACACTGGTAATTCGGTCCGAGGCTCGAATCCCGCAAACGGGCTGGTTGCATGGACGTTTTCGTGGTTTTCCACATGTGTAACGTGTATACGAACCAGTTTCTCTTAAAGTCCTCCACGATGGCATGCCTCCCTTTAGGCAGACAGCCCTCGAAACTTTGCTCTAATCATATAAACCAAACCAAACTTTTATTTTCTCTCCAAATTCCTCTGCACCGTTTTCTGAAGCTTTGTTTTTCATATCCTTGAAATCTCTCACCGTGTTAATCTTAACAGTTTCTTTAGCTTTATTAGTTTTATTCACATAACTGCCAACAGAATCTTCTATACAAATTTCATAGATTATAAAATGTTACTCTTTGGATTAATTCACCATAGGGATCTTTAATTTGTAATAAGCTGTTGCAAAATGCAAGCTGAATTCATCTAATCGTCGTTAATGAAGATTAAGCTACTTTGCCATTATTTACGATCTAGAAAGAAAGTTTAGACCTTATACCTTTGCTCTTTCTTACCTGTCTATTTACAATTTTATACAGAGCTTCCATAGTCCCTGTTGTACAATCTGCTTGAATTATTTCCCTTTGACAGGAAGTACCCTGCCGACCATTATTTAATTTGTTTCGCAGTGAGGATGGCTTTTATAAATAAAAAATTACTCCTGAGTGAAACATTTATTACTTAAATAAGCTTCTTGAAAGCACAAAAGGCTGCGTTTGTCTTAGGCATAATAATAGAACTCAGAATGTAAAAATGGGAGTTTAAATAAGTAATATGATTTCAGCTGGACTTAGTGCCCAGAAGAAAATAAGTAATATAAGAAATACTCAACTGTACATTACAGAAAGAATGGAAGATAAAGACTTATAAGTTAATATAATTTGTGCCGTGGAGAATGATTAAAGCTCACCTCGAAATGATTAGAGCAGTATTTCCCCAACTGTGTTCCACAGAAAATTATGAAACTTAGGTTAGAGAACAAGGGAACATTGGTTGCTTTCACGCAGTTAACAGAACATAAAACAACTCTTAAAAGAAATTTAAGGAGAAAACATAAAATAGTAAATAGTAGTAGTTTAAATAGTCCGCATAGCAAATCTATTAATGCAGCTCGACGGAAGATGGCGTATGTTACTACTGGAATGCGTTTCTGTTGGAGGTTTTGTTTTGCTCTCAGAAATAAAGCAGTGTTTTAGTGTCACTTTAGTATCTTAAAAAGAGTTACTTTTCATGGGACTTTTGACTTTTTTTTCCTCTTTTTTAAATTTCTATTTTATAAAAATTTAATAATATTAACTTATCAGCATAATATGTTCGTATCGTTAAAGTGCTAGTGCTTTAAAAAATTAACATTGTTATTTTGCACTGCTATGACAATATACCAGATACCGTAGATACTGTAGATAGATATAAGATGTAGATATACACTGCAGTAAGTCAAATTTCACTTTTTATTTCGCGATTACTTTATAAGGTATATCTCCCTCATTCTTAGCGCGCCTTCGTGGTGTAATGGTCAGCACACTGAGCCGGTATTTCAGAGGTCCGTGGTTCGATTCCCGGCGAAGGAATTGCATATTTTTCATGTCTTCTGCTACTAAATAACCTAATGTCTCTACAACCTTTCTACCACGAAGAAGTTTTTAAATTTTAACTGAAATTTGACTCCATTTGATTCTTTTTTTTTATTAACTAGGATTAAAAGTATTTCAACCATAACTAGGATTAAAAGTATTTCAACCATTTGCCGTTTGTTACATCCATTGGCCTTTTGTATCAACATTTATCGTTAATCATTAGCAATTAGTCTAAATTAGCCACCAGATATCGCATGTCTTTTTGATTTATTGGTATTTGTGTGATACGTATGATAACAACATTGAAAGAATTTACTCTTTATGAATGCTTCCAGTAAAGAGCATTTGAAGAAGTTATATTAAACTGCATTAATCGTTATATTTATAAAAACAAACTTGATCAAAAAACGTGTACCAGTGTTTATACAGATGTTGCATGAGAATGATGGACATGAAGAGCTTTGTGGTGCACATTTTGGGAAGTTGCTATAAATTCAACGAAACATCACTGTGTTTGCACAGATAGGTATTAGCTTTATAAAAGAAAACTATCTACAACTTTAAGAAGCATTTTGATACGGTTGCGTAAATGTTCAAAATCTCGATGACTTCAATCCATATTATGTAACATTTTATGCAATGTAATGTGTAGCCAACCTATTGCACACTGAACTAAGGTGTCTATGTGAAAGAAAAGCATTGTCAAGATTGACTGAACTGTGATGTAGCAAGTTATTGCCTTCCCTTTCGTCATTCAAACCGGGCCAAAATTTCATGGAATTTTTAACAAATTCAACATGATTAATGAGTGATGCTTGTTTCGCAGATATATATGCTAAGTGTAACGAAATAAATTTATCATTATAAGGAAGAAACAATTTCGTTTCTAATGCACCGCATAAAATTGCATCTTTAAAATGAAAATTGATATTCCGGATTTCTTCACTAGAATAGGATAAAATTGTCTGTTTTTCTATTTTCGATAACTTTTTACATGACAAAAGTTAAAAAGTAGTCACTTAAGCTTACAATTAAATATTATATTTTGCTTCCCACAAGTATCAGCATAGAAACCGATTTTATGCAGAATCTGATATAAGAACTCAGATTTCCAAGATTAAAAGAATTTGTAATTCAAAGACACAAACACAGCGAAGGCACTGAAAACTAAAAATCTTCGATTTTTTTGGAAGGGAGGGTATTATTTGTTTCATTAAATCAGTTTTATGCGGTATTTTCTGTAAAATTAAAAGTTGAAAATAATTTTTATAGATATAATATAAAAATAGAAATAAATGTTTATTTTGATTATCCTAAATACCATTTATTGTAACTAAAAACTATAATTTACTCTAGTGTTCCTTAAAAATGTTAGTACTTTGTAAGTGTTCCACAATAAGAAAAGTTTGGGAAACACTGAATTAGAGTATGGGTAAAAGAATATTTCTGTTATGTATGTTAACCAAATAATGAACGCGTAATTAAGCTGTAATATACAATGTTTTCTATTTGATGCCTAGGTTAAGACCACCTTGTAAGGTTCCTTTACATTAATTAACCAGTTATTTTATGTTTTGGATCTTTACTGTCACTTCTCCCTTCCGTTTTCTCGCCAGAAGGTTTTGTGTTGTAAAAGAGAGAGTATTCTGCCTTTCAAGTTCCCGTTAATAGGTTGCTATCTAAGATGGGATATGTAGATTTTAGCCTTGCGTTATGATTGCTGATAGTTGAATAGCCACGCCAGTTAAGCTTTGAGCCAACTTCGGGTTAATTGGTTTGAGTAGACTTCGGCTACTGGCTTATTTGAATTTAAATTTTACATTTGAAGTTTTAAATAAAGGGTCTTTTACACCGCTCTCAAGTTTAAGTTGTTATTTAAACTTAGAGATAATTTGCTGCCATTCTTTCTATAGTTCAAGTTTATGACTGCAAAGAAGGTTTCTAAACTTTATAGTGGCGACTGAACGAAACGTAAGGACCACGTTTCAAGAAAATTCAACGTTTATGCTGGCGCCCTCAGCATCGTAGGCCCCAACGACACCAGTCAACGATAAGATGCGATAAGAGCATTGATGAAACCCGCAGTGACTTTTGACGACTGAAGTTTCGTAATCACATTTATGGAACAGATGTACACGCATTTCCTGTTTTATCTAGTTGAAAACATACAAAAAACCAGCATAGCAACCTCCGCACTTCGAGGGCAGGTGGTACAAATGCATCGGTAAATTTTTGTTAGGAGAAACAAGCAGCAAGAGTTATAAATTCGAAGCATTTAAAACCGCCCTGATAAAAGGTTTTCCCGTGGTGAAAGATAGAACAAAATTGGAAGCAGAATAGTTTAGCAGACTTGCCAACTTAAGGTCTTAGACTTTTGTCAACTTAAAGTCGAAGAACTCACGAAGTTTATGCTGAGCAAAATACAATTGTTAAACTTATTGTATGGGGTAAAAGTTCGACGCGGAAGTCACTCAAGTAATACTGCCTAGATTATTGCCCAAAATCCACGATTTTTTTAATTGAGAAACCCAAGGACTCTCGATAGTTTGCTTGAGCTTGTGATAAAGTTTGAAAGCAGGAGGGTTTCAGAAAGTACACGTACATCAGGATATTACCAGAGATCGAACGAGGAGTTCATAGGACTGTAGCACAAGGAAGACCAGGGTTTGACAGTAATACACATTTTGAAAGTATAAAGAAATTTTTAACCTTGATTGGTGATCACCAGAAGAAAACACAAAAGGCAAAACAGGGGTAAGAAAGCAATAAGAATTTAAACTAATAATGGGCACTGAAAGTAAGAGGGTACAGTTATCCCGGAGGCAAAAAAATTTCTCTAAATTGCAATTAAATACGTTAGTGAGAAAAAATTTGGCTCTGGCTGGAATCTCAAGCGGATCCGCTATTGGTTACAGAGCTTGAAACAGGTTTTTAGCAGAGAATTGTTTCGAAAGACTGTTAAAAGAAATAGAATGTTTCAGACTGAAGGAGCAAAAGCTATTGCCGCCCAAGGCAATCAGCATACATGCGTAGTAAAAGTTACATTGTACGTGAAAATAAAAAAGGAGCAGCACAAAGTAGTTTTTATTGCTGTGAAAAATCTGCTAGTCCCATTAGTTTTGGAGATGTATTTTTTAAAGATGGTGGGAGCTAAAATTAATTTTCAGGAAGCCACGCTACAGCTGGATATAAATACAGATAAGGAGAAAGAAATTTACTTTGCAACCATCTAGATGAGTCACCTGACCGCTGAAGAGAAACACAAGATGGATCAGTTGGTAAGTAGTTTTTCTAAATTATTTGACGACACTTCTGGCTGGCCTAACTCAAATTATAAACCACAGCATAGACACAGCAAATGCCCCCTCTGCAGAGCAAAGCCTTACCGTCATGACAGAATCAAAGATGAAATCATTGAAAAACATATCCAAGAAACGTTCTAAAGAATAAGGTAATAATTTCCACAAGTAGCCCTTACACTAGCCAGGTCTTACACTATGCCGAAAAAGAATAATCTCCCGCCAAAGGACCATAAATCATGACGTTTTGCAGTCGAGTACAGAAAATTAAATAACATTATTAAATATCCCGTTTAGATCTTACTTCTGGATATTTTCAAAATGTGTGTAAAACGAGACGGTGTGTCCAAAACCGCATGTATTACACAGGCGTTTATGCCTTTTAGAGAAAGCCGTTTGGCTTATGCGGAGCTCCGGCCACGTTTCAGAGGACCATGGATGACATATTAAGACCTGTCCTTGGAGAGAGTTCCTTTATTTACCTAGATGATATAATTGTAATTAGCGAGACTATAGATGAACATATTAGGGTTTTTGCACGAAGTGTTTTCGCGTTTCACGAAGCAGGATTAAAAATAAATGCATCAAAATTTAAATCTGCAGCCAAGAAACTTCGTTACTTAGACTATAAGATATCTCAGAAAGAAATTGATTCAGACGATTCCAGAATAGTTTCAATAAAAATTTAGCCGCCACCAAATACAGTTGCCTTCATTTTGGGGGCTTGAGTTCCAACAAGGATTTTTATCAAAGACTTTGCACAAGTAGCTGAACAGGAAAGAGGCCATGCTTACTTGGTTAGCAGAAGCAAAAAAAGCGTTCTAAAAGCTTACATTCGCGTTAACACAAGCGGCAGTTTTGAAATTTCCTGAAGCCGACTAAAACCTAACAGATATTCGAGATGCTTCAAGTCATGCGTTTATCATCGTGATGAAGCAAAATGGACAGACTGTAATTTATTTCAGTAAGACTCTTAATCCAAATGAGAAGAATTGTAAGGCTACAAAAGAGGAACATTAGCAGTTCTTGTAGCGGTTCAAAAACATGATACTACCGGAGAGACGTCATTTGAAGTATTTCATGGCAGAAAGTTAATTACCCGTCTGTATAGACCATTTTTCGTTCAAAAGAAGCCTCCAGACTTTAAAATGGCTGATGTTCAGACGTTAGTCGACGAAGCTATACGTAATTCATACATGACAAAGAGAAAACAAAAATTGTACTATGATAAGAAACGCCGCCAGTGCAATTTTAAAGGGGAAGGTATTGTTGCGTTATACGGGTTCGTGGATTTGAGAGTATCCGATGAAAACACGATGCAGAACAATAAAAAGCACAATTTATTTACAGGAATCACTATTTACAGCACAGTTCCAAAATTACCTTTAAAAGCGTCGAAAATCTACAATAAATACGCTGAAACAATCAGCAACACAGCTTCAGGCTGTAACTGTAAAGGTAGCTTCACGGCAACACTAAACTTATAATAAAACACCG
The DNA here is from genome assembly GCA_000611955.2 of Stegodyphus mimosarum. Lineage (NCBI taxonomy): Eukaryota > Metazoa > Arthropoda > Arachnida > Araneae > Eresidae > Stegodyphus > Stegodyphus mimosarum. Next base: position 632,818 of record KK112589.1, read on the forward strand.
TGGAACAATCACCAATACACTGTCAAGCTATACTGTAAAGATAGCTTCACGGCAAAGCACTATCTCGATTGCTTTCCGTTCACGAAACTCTCGCGTAGCTTAGCACTCACAGTAAGCAGCTATTCTCACAATAATCACAACGCTCACACTACTTCACAATCTTAATCACACTCTCGCAACTAATCAGACACTGCTCGCAACACTTCACAATGCTCACACTACTTCACAATCTATCAGACACTGCCGGCTCTCAGAAACGCAAGGGTTTATATAGTTTTTCTTTAGGATCCACACGTTTCGAGAAATATCTCGACAGGAAGTTATTCTAGAAGCTTCCCGATTGGACCATGGGATATCGCCTATTTGGTCGCCAAATGGGCGATAAAGTCGCCAATCTGGCAACCCTACCTTACATTATTTTATGGCAACCCCAGTGCTATGCCAGAAAGCTTACATACAGGCGCAACCGCCGAATTTTTCGTAACAGTATAGTTCTGCAACTGAAGATAAATTGGGAAGCTTAAATTGGAATTAGCTTAATTATGCATTTATCGCAATGCTTTTAAGTTTAGTTTAAGAGTAGGAATTCTGATTTTAGTCCAAAAGACTGATTTTTGAGGAAGTTTGGTAAGGTTCCTTTATGTTAATTAACTAGTTATTTTGCATTTTGGATCTTTATTGTCACTTCATCCTTCCATTTTCTCGCCAGAAAGCAAATTAGTTCGCTTGCATTTAAGGTTAGGGTTTTGGACTGCGTTTTTTTTTGTAATAAATGCGGTTTTGCCCTGCCTCTCGAGGCCACGTTAATAGGTTGCTAACTAAGACAAGATTTGTAGTCTTCGGTCTTGCATTATAATTGCCGATAGTTGAATAGCCATGGCAATTAAGTTTTGAGCCAATTTTGCTTTGCGTTTATTGATTTGTGTAGTCTTCGGTTACTAGCTTATTTGAATTTAAATTTACATTTGAGTTTACTATACTTTAAGGTTTCCTGCATTCACTATATCTGACATTCTCTTTCATTATAATTCTTAGAATAATAATATTATTTTGTCCCTTCTAGGGTACACTTAAAATAATATTTAATGGTGTGTTATTAGGCCTTTCTCCAGTCATTTATAATTAACCAAGTATTTCAGATTTGGACACTTTTGACTTGCAGTCTGTTTTCATGTCTTGAAGAAAGTTAAAATGCATATACTTTTCATTATACGTCTTAGAATATTTGAAAGTGATAACCTATTTTACACTGATTTAGAGAGAGATTTTTTATTGCAGTCTTTTTACTCTAAATCCACTTATTCCTAAAAGGAATTGATATTTAGCATTCTCAGATTCTGTCGTCACTACTAGGAAAATTATCATGTTTGGAAATGAATAAAATTTATTCTCTTCTTTATCATTGGAATATAAAGATATTAAAGCATGTCTTGTCTTTCCTTTCTTAATCTTATTTGAAGTATTTTATTTCGGACCGAGAAGACAGACTGTATTACATTTCAATTCCAATGTAACTCTCTAGATTATTTTATATTTCTTAAAAGGGAATTTATTTTCTAAGATTGTTCTCTTAGAATGTATTGTCTAGAAAGTACTCTACATTCAAAGGGGTAGATTTCGTTTCGCGATTAATTTGAAACTGAACGTTCCATTTTATTTTGTGATATAAGACTGGTAATCGTAACTGGTAAATGCATATTACAGCTGAAATTCAATGAGAGATGAACCAACTGCGTGAATGCAGCTGGTACATCATCAAGCATTGAAATTCGGGTAGAACTATCAGCGTTCTCAGTCGTAACTTCCTCGGTCAGTTTTGGGATATATTTTAATGAGTTTCAGCCAGAGTAAGGTTAGTACGGCCTTCAGGTGGTATAACTTTCAGAAAGTCAAACACACTGTAAACCGTAAATAGTTTAATCCAAAAATTCTCTAAAGAACATCATAGAAGACAGGTTATATTGTCGTGTGTTGATGTTCATTCTTGATGATGTTTCAAAAACTATTAAGTTTTGGTTTACTCGATTATAAATTGCGTTTTAAGACATAGAAAAATTTCTTTTTTTAAAGGCAAAATATTTAAATGATTAATACGTAATTAAAGAACCAAGACGAAATTTTTCTAACAAGGAAACCAAAGATTATAGCTTAGTCAGATCAGATAGATTTTGCGATTGAGAAACGGTACGGAATTTAATTGATTTATTTCGAAAATATATATATATATAATATAGGCCTGAAAATGTATTTTAAAAGTACTGTTACCTAAATATAAACTAATTTGTATTCACCGGGAGGGGGACGTTATATTAAAGCTAGGAAGGCGTGAAATACTTGTGGCATCTGAAGCAGTTCACATCTTCGAAACCTCGAACACGCAGAGTCGTCTTTCGAATAAGAATGGTATTTGAAAGTAGAATGTATTTCTGCGACGCAAGAAACGTATCAATATTGAATTGAAAATTCTTAATATTATTAAAATTACGCTAGTAATGAAGCTTCTTTTTAACCTAAATGCAAATTTTATATGAAACAATTTAGTCCAAAAACAGATCAAACTCATATTAAATTTTTAATATGATAAAACCTGCTGTTGTTCCTGAATTCTGAAAGAGTTTTAATGAATTTTCGGTTAATTAAACTAATCTTAATATAATTAAAGATCGTTTTGCTAAAAACGTTCATATAAGAAAACTACGTTTCGTGGCTTCCTTCACAAAAATAATGTCTATTACACATCTTTAAAAACTATGGCTATTCCTACATTTCTCTGAGCCATCTAAATCTGAACTTTAAAAAAAATCAGTCATATGGGAGAAGATGGAATTGAAATTCAATTCAGTGAATACTCAACACAGATATTTAAACTCAGACTAAAAGGTGCATTGCTAACTTTTCACGTAATACGCCAAATATTCCAATATACATCTACAGATTCCTGAAAGCTCTAAAAATAACAATGGCGTGGAAGCCATTACAGAGTTAAACGGAATCAAAGGGACCCAGAAAGGAGTTAAGGGAAAAATCAATTCAGTTCTCGCGAGACGAAGGCGTAAGAAGAAAAGTCGAAATAGAACCTACTTGCTACTCATAACTCCTTTTTTTTTAACCTATTATTGAAAACCGATGATACGGTCACCCTAAAACTCTAGTATATTCGGAAAGATGAAAAGCTTTTTGAAGTTAATCTAGTACATAAATATGGGTATAATATTAACGCGTTTACATTCCTATATAGATAAGTATAAAAGAAAATTCACAGGACGTTATATTAAAATCTTAAGAAAATGCTAAATATACATATAAAAGAATAACAAATACATAAATTAAGATCTTGGTGTGCTCTAAAAGAAACAAATAGAAAAAAAATAATCAAATCGTAAAACAAATGTCATCGAAAGGGAAATATTAACTGTAAATAGTTCCAATTATTTCGAACTTTCTTAAACTACCAAAACAACAGTAAAGAATATTTTAAACAATATTTTAATTCCATCCGTCTATTTTATTGACAATTTGATATATAATATAGCTCGTTTTATGCTTAAAATTACAATTTTTTTGTAATTCATCTCACCTTCCTCTTTTTTCTCCCCTTTCTCTTAAATAAACACGCTATTCTTCTCGAATTTATATAAATAAATGTAAACATGTTTGCCAGTTGCATAAAATTTCAGTCCAAGGATCAATACATAGCATAAATATTTACTCCTGCCTAGTGGAAGATACGTCGAAAATGTGCACACATTGGCATAATATTTTTAGAAAGTAGCTATTTTTCGGCAAGTAAGTTTTATCTATTGCATTTTCAGAAGTTAATTAAAATTTTGCAATTCAATTTTGAGAGTTGTAAAAAATAAAAATTAAAAATACATACCACTGAAAAATATTACATAAGTACACTGCTAAAAAAATGAGACAATTCTGTATTGATGGGCCGATTCATGAAATTCAACTTGCGTCTTTTATGTCTTGAAAGAGTGACCTTAGGATATATATTAGATTTATATATAGCATTATTCTAACAATGGTATTTTGACACAAAATCGGACTTTTTCTGAAATGACATGACTGTTTTTTCCCATATATCGATTCTACTACTCAAATTATGCCAAACTACCAAGTTTTGTAAAAACCGCAGGAGTAGGTTTTAAAAAATTAGCTCTCAAAATTTTAGCTCCTCAATGTTAATTGAATTGAATTTATATGTCTCTTTTTATTGAATTTACTTGATTCCTTCTTGCAGAATTCGGAATTTGGGCTTAATCCAAATATAATTCGCGAATTTCCTATGATTTATTTTTAAAATTTGTATTTTTAAATAATTTTTATATATTTTTCGAAAACATTTTTGTATTATAACCTATAAAATTTTTAACATCATCTTAAAGTCTAGGCGCAGTATCTCTATGTATTTCTAAGCGCACTTGCAAAAAATTAGAGTTTTTTATTCAAAATTTCTTCAGATATACGTGAATTTACACACTGGTGTGTTTTGAAATTTGGCATATTCATTATAAACTATAATAACGCCAAATGTGGTTTACACAATTTGTTAAAATTATTTGAAAGTAATGAACATGTTCTTCTTTCCGCTCGTCTGCAATGCAAAAAAGGAAAGGAAAGTTAGGTTGCTATAAATTAAGAAGTTCGCTAAGTAAATTAGTCTTGGCGCAAACTGAAAGAAATACGCCAAGATAAATTTTTGAATTTCTCCGTAACCTTCACACCAAATTCTACAAAATTTGATATTTAGGCATGAGTTGAGTCGTAGAATCGAAATATGGAAAAAAATTGGCATGTCATTTAAAAAAAAGTCCGATTTGTGTCAAAATACCTAAGTTAGAATAATGTTACATATACTATATCTAATATATATCTTAAGTTGCGCTTCCGAGACAAGAAAAACGCAATTTGAATTTCGGCAATCGGCCCAGTAGAACAAGAGATATAAGGACTGTCTTTTTTTTCGCAATGTACATAGTGATACAAATTTTTATTGTTAGAAAATTCGGATATTTAATTCCGAAATGAAAGGCAAATCAGCTACTTGATGCAACAAAAATTTAAGCAAAAGGCATACATCAAGTCCGTGTTATTATCTTCAAATGATCATATGTAAAAGTGAATATATCTGTAATAATATAATATAATTGAAAAGAAAAATTAAAATGCATTTAATGGCTTGTGGATTTAGCTTTCTCTTCTCTAAGATATGAAAAAGAATAGTCTTCGTGACTTTTGCGAAAATTCATTAGCAGATGCATAATTGAATTTAATCAGAATATTTTACGAACTAATGTACACATGTGCAGCAATAAATTGTCCTTAAAATGCCTTTAATAAATAATTACTGCAATTTTATTACAAATGTTTTATAAATTAAAATCCATTAAAAGTAGCATTTAAATTAAAATGGATCTACTAACAGCCATTTCTAAATAGTTATACACAAAACGTTTCTTTAGAAGCATAAACACTGAAAAAAGTAGTTTATTTTTTTAAATCACCAGCTGGACAAGTTCACACGCAGAAGAAAACTGTTAAATATCAAACTCGCGAATGAAAAACTTACCATAGCGTGTTTTTTTTTTTTTTGTAATCAATTACTTTGTATTTTAATTACTTTCTATAGGAACTACTATATCAAGTATTTATTTTTGACTAAAAAGATTTTAAAATTTAATTATATTTCTTAAGCATAAAATGGGAAAAATATTTACTAAGTACACAACTGTAGCGTCGTCTACGTATTGAAGAATTAGAAGCAAAAGCAGTTTAAATTTTTGCTAAAATGAATTTGAATACATTTACTCAGATAATATTTCTTGTATTTTAATGCATAAATCAGCTTTGCTACGCTCCAGAATCAAAAACCTAAGGAAGCAGAAATGCATTATTAATTATTAAACGTTAATTTTTTTTAAGAAAATATAAAAACTAGCAATTATACATCACACGGAAAAGGAAATTAGATTTAATTCTATATTTTTACATTTAACTCATATTTTTTACCTCAGTGAGCTTTCCCCACAGGTATGTAAAACTCTCTGTAATTATATGGCAATGGAACACGAGTCCGTGATATATAATTTAAAACGGTAAAGCTTCGCAAATTTAGTTATAAGCTACAATTTCACTACTTAGATATATTATTATGTAGAATGATTTAAAATACCTAGCAAACATTCAGGTGCAGATAAAGCGAATAAAATTAGATTTTGTAACAGAATGTGTGTGCATATAAGTGCCAGCACATAAGGAAAGCATGGAAAACACGTAAGTAGGAAAGACAGATAAAGTCAAAAGAAAAAAAAATATTTTATTGATTTAAAATTTTACAATAGGTGCTCGTGATACCACCAACAGCAATTCGAGAACCCAGTGGTTGTGCATGGCTTGTAAAGAACTCAGGCTTTTCACGCACATTTCCAGCGGCAGTTGACAGTCAGGTAAATAGAGCTTCATCGGACTCATCGGGACTTCTGTAAATCATGCTCTTAATATGCCCCCGGAAAAGAAATTCATGCATGACATGTGGCATGTGGTGATGAAGGAACAGCTCCACACTATTTGAACCAACAGGTGTCGTAAGTTAAAAAAAATTAGCACCACCATTACTGTATCCTGTTGTACGTTAATGTATTAATTATTGTATATTATTATGTAAATAATCTTAGTTATTAATTTGTTAGATAGTTTGTTATTTGGCACCATTCAGAATAAACATATAATCTACAGCGTTAAAGCTGTCTACTGCCAGACGAACAAAGCAAATACAATTGCAGATATAAAATACCATTGCTCTCCTACTGCGGACGCTTACCTTCCTACCAGGACGTTTAACTTCTTCCATTCGATAGTGGTGGACGTGGAGCAAAACCGACTAACCTATAAATAAACAGTGCCTTCATCCTCTGTTAACAGCATCGAAGAATAGACGACCTATTCTGACCTAACAGTTGATGTGAATTGGTGTTCCATCATGATGAAATCACATTTATACGCGAACAGCTGGAGAAACACTCGAATAAAGCTCCTGGAAAATATCTTACAGAAAGATAGCATAGTGCAGCCATTCAAACTGCTAGATATGTGACTCATGCCGTAGAGATTATCATGCACCCACAGGTGAGAAATATGTATGCTAAATACAGCCCAGCATGCAAACATAGCCTTATCAGTCAACAAGACATACGAAGGAAGATTAGCGTTTGCTGCAGCCTGCTTTAGGTACCAGCGGGAAAATTAACACGCAAAATACACTCACGTTTGTGAAAATTGCAACACCAAGAAGGAATCGTCATAATTGAATGCAATTTAATACACAGTTGAGTGGTATTGGTACAAATAAATGATTAAATGTTCAAAGCAAACAAACAAGAACAAGAGATCAGAATCAGTATTTTGTGTGGCCACCACGCGCCGCAATAAGTGCTGCTACACGACGTGGCATGGAGTCAAACAAAGTTTGAATGTCTGACTGAGGAAGAGCATTCCATATCGTTTGTACGCGTACCCAAAGTTCGTCTGCAGACGCAACAGGACGAGGATCACGAGCAAGAAGCCGACCAATGACATCCCACACATGTTCAATTGGCGACATATCCGGGGAACACGCAGGCCAAGGAAGAAGCTGTACCTGCTGCGCTGCAAAGAAGGATTTAACAATCCGAGCAGTATGAGGGCGGGCATTGTCCTGTTGAAATACAGCGCCTGGCAAGCTTTGAAGGAAGGGAACAGCTTCGGGCTGTAGAACTTCACGGATATACCGGTTGCTGTTCAGATTGCCCACAATTCGTAGCAATTGAGATCGTCTATGATATGCTATGGCGCCCCAGACCATAACTCCGGGTGTTCGTCCACTGTGGCGTTCGATAATGCACTCCGGAAGGTGGCGTTCACCGGCATAGCGTCTGACACGAATGCGGCCATCATGGTACCACAAATTAAAGCGGGATTCGTCAGAAAACACGACATGCTGCCAATCAGCACGCCAGTCTCTATGCTGATTGGCCCATTGTAGCCGCAGGCGGCGATGGTCGTGCGTTAGGGGGATCCTGTATAAAGGAGTCCGTGCGCGCAGTCCACACTGCAGCAGACGTCTACGAATTGATGAAGCACACAATGAAACACCTGTAGCTATTGACCACAGTGCTGCCAATTGTCTAGAGGAAGCTGTACGGTCCGTCCGCGCCATGCGGACCAGGTGTCTATCATCGCGAGCTGACGTCACATTTCGGGGTCCACTCCCGGATTTCCGAGTTGTCCGACACTCGTCCGTCCACTGCTTCCAAACGCGCATCACTGTGCTGCTGTTACGCTGCACACGAGAGGCTACTGCACGATACGACAATCCAGCTTCACGAAGGCCGATGATTCTCCCTCGTTCAAACTCTGTAAGTTGTTCAAATCTCGCTCTCTTTCGTCGACGAGGCATAAGTACAGATTGAGTTAACGTTTACCACTAGCAGATAACCACCGATAACCATACACGCCTCGCTACAGCCGTCTATTTATTCGGATCCATCAGCCGTTCAGAGGGCGCTGCTCAGCATACGCATGCGCTACGGATTTGCAATTCTAATCATTTGCATATCATGCGCTACTTTGCATTTCCTGAAAATTTCAGCTCACTCGCGTAAGTCCTTCATGGTGTTGCAATTTTCACAAACGTGAGTGTATAATCAGCTGGTTTCAGAGTCTTCACTACCTGTGAACAATACAGATGCCTTCTTTCTCATTTAAAGGTATTCAGATTGTTAGTTGGCTCCCACTCAATGCCCGTCCTACAGCTATCGTGCGTGCTGTTGAACGTGTGTTAAGTGTAAACCATGATTAAAGATTACCTTCAAACGCTCTTATTATAACTTCGTCCATTGCAAGCTTTCTGCAATAACTTTCCTAACCACATTACGACTGCAAGCATGGAATGATCTATTGCATAGCTTCCTCTTAATAGGCTGGAAAGTCTGGCAGTTCGTCGGCTCTCAACTCGTGAATATTCTGTGTCATAGTGCATAAAATACTAAAATGCACGCTGACGAATCCTTCGTTTATGTATTAATGCAAACCGCTCCAAATGAACACGAAGAGTGATGATTTAAGCCAACATACTCTATCCGTTCAATATGCCATACCAGCGCATATATTACAAAATCTGCTTGTTTTGGTCTCATATACCTGCTCTAAATTTTGCTAGACATTTAAATTTATACCCTATACGATCTTTTGCAATTTTTATTTTGCAGATAAAAGAATCATTGGAGTTATAAAACGGAGATCATAATTAATAATTACTAAAATTTTTGGTTTAATAAAAAATTAAAATGTCTTTATATTTGTTGTTATCAGCATCAAACCGTACAGAAAAATTATTAATTAAATTACTAACTTATTACTTCTGAAACGCCTTTTGTAACTGGTTATCATATTTATACTTTTGAACTGTAACTTAATAAACAAATTTATAAATGAAAATCATAATTAAAAGGCAATTAATTCTATGTTCAGTGACTCAAGGGATGCTCAATTAAATTCATTTAAAATTACATTATTATTTACAATCTTGTATTTTTGACTTCTTTTTTAAAATCTAATTTGTAAAATAATTATAAACTAAACAACATAGTGATAATGTGAAAGCTATATTTGTAAAGTTTTATGAAATAATCATAACTGACAAAAATGCTTCATTTATATGCTTTGGTTAATTAACAGAACTATGTGTTTCTGCGATTACTCATAAATTTAGCTTGTAATTCCTTAAGAAAATGAAAATTATAATTTGAAGGTACTGAAATACAATAAAAATAAATAGGGAAATAAAAATGTATTAATGTATAATTTCGAACTGAATATTAAACAAAACCTAAACTCCAGAGAGTTTAAAAGAATGTATAATACCGTTTCAGCATCAATTAAAATATTTAAGGTAAATATAGCACTCCCAAAAGTGGGTTAAGATTTCTGAATATCTAGATGCATTAAATGCATATTTCAATGATGTTTTTAAATAAAGATGTTTTATACCTGCTTTATATTTCACTACCATGTTTTGAACCACGATATTTTCAAACTGAGAAATTTTGATTCGCTTTGTTTTGAACCACATTTTTTTTGTACCAAGATGATTTAGAACTGCGATGTTTTTTCTTTGTTTTCTTTTTTTATTACGATGATAGTTGAGGTATCATTGGTAACTATACTTGAATCTATTATTTTTGGCATGAAAATTAGTTACCATAAGAAATGTTACCCGTGAAATTAGAAATAAAAGATGTAATGAAATTTACCGGTGATGAAGGCCTTGAAGTGACTACATATCTGTAGACAGGAGAACTTAGAGCTGTTGACAACTTTTCTGCAAAATCATTCACAGGACACGTCTGGCGTATGTCACTCACCATTGTAGTGTACAGTAATTCAGGAGAAAGATTCTCATCTAAAAGTAAATTACAAGAGAGAACTATTAGTTCTAGAAAGAAAAGGAAATTTTCTAACTAAAAGCTTGAAAACAGATTTTTTTCATTAACATGAAATGCTCTTCTATAATTCCGATATATTTATTATTGATGCTGTTAACTAGTGTACTACATTATGAACTAATTAAATTTTGTTTGTTGCGTTTCGATGTCTTAATGATAGCCAGCGCACAAACGTTTGGGTTGAGAAAGAAAAATGAGATATGGCGTACAAACCTATAACTTTATCCTATAAATTTTTATTTATATATTTTATTAATTTAATTTTGTAACCAGTTAAAAGCCTAGCTTCATCTCAAGAAATATATACCTCTCACATACCTATGCATTTCACAGACTAGTAATTAGTACTTTCACATTACTAGTAATTAGTGCTTTCAATAGAAATAGTAAAATTACATTTATGTCTTTCATTACTTATCTGAGTATTAGTAGTCCTTTACTTACAATATTTTGAAGCCCAAGCTGAGACAAATAAATTTCAGTTATTGGCTTTCTATTTACCTGCTTTTTATTTGACTTTTCGAATTTGCGTAGAATCGGCTTTAATTTGCGAAGTGGCAATTTAGGATGATTCGGAGTTCGTATGAAGACAATGTTTTAGATAGATCTCACAATTTTATCATTAGAAATGTTAGAAATGCAAATAAAATTTGAGATTATAAATGCTTCTGAAAAAAATGGATTAATATTTTAATTGATTGAAAAATTAAAAATAAGTTTTTATTATGTGCAATTCTTTTGTGTTAGAATCATTAACTCCTCGTTTTATCGCTTAATATACTTAGAAATTAACTCTACCCCTATTCCTTATATTTCTCTTACACCTTCAGCCTATACATTGTCAGATATGAAAGTAGGATCAGTATTCTGTAATACCACCGAGATTCTCTTCAATACAATGTTTCTTCTTTTGTATCAAGATGTTTTCTTGTAGTGAATATTTTTTCAAGAATCCCATTCGTCAAGCTTTTATATATACCGACGTCTCTTGTATCATTTACGTTTCCAGTGACCTATTTTTACGAGGATATGTCAATTCCAACATGTGGTCTGATAATTCCTTAAAAGAATGAATCCTTTCAAAAGGAAATAATTACAAAAATATTAGTGTTCATTTGTTTTTATTAATATTAGGTTCTTGACGATAAGATGCCCGTGTATCCGTATAATCAACTAAGGCGTAATTGATTTTATTTTACTCTGTTGCAGAATCAAAATCATCTGCATATTCTGGCTGCGAGGTTAAGGGAGATAAAAACTTTCTAAAAAGGTGTATTAAAAACACGCTTTTTATGTAAGCTGTCTGAGAGTGATATTTCCTATGCAATTAAGCTCCTAAAATTTTGTAACTCATTTTCTTCTAACTTCTAACTATAGACACTTGAACACAATTATTTACAGTTAAAAATAATTTTCTATTTAATTTTGCTTTGCGTTTTATCCTTTTATTTCAATAATTATTTTATTTTGTACTTTCCTTTGCAGAGACATCATGTTTTTTTTTAATCAGGAGTGCATGAAAAATGAGCAGTGATCTTGCCTGGACACCGTTACGCCACGAAGGCATACAGGAAGGAGGGAGAAAATACCTTACCTACTCCCACTTTTAAAGGACGACTGAGGATTAGGGAACCCAATCGCCAAATTCCGGCGACAATGGCGCCAAATACAATGGCGACGAATTATTGGCCACCACTCTTTATAGTTCAAGGCTACTTGAAGACTTGTACGCTACGTGAAGACTTGTACGCTACTTGGCTACTTGAAGACGTGAAAATGTGCTATACTCTTCCCGGGACTCGAACCTGGAGCTCTCGAATACACACCGAGTGTGCTACCGTTACACCACGAAGGCATGCTGGAAGGAGTGAGAATATACCTTATATATTTAATCGCAAAATTTCTAGACTATGTGTTTTCTTTTCCTTTTAAACTGGCATTTTACATCAAAACTCTAAGTTTCTCAAGTCCACTATTCTTAAAATTAAAACAAAAAACTTGTAAGTTTTAAAATTTATGATTGCATGCCGGTTTTAAAGTATTTCTTAAACTTATTACCTTGAAACTCTTTCAGATTATAAGGACATCATTTATCAAGGAAGCGTATTACGTTTCCAAACTTACAGGATTTTCAGCTGCCTTAATACAGATATCTACAATCACTCGTTATATTTTTAATGTTTTGTTTCGCTTTGAAGAAAATGAGAGAAATGAAATCACCGTCTCTTAAAATGTTTTCTCATACCTCATTTTAGAGCGGAAAGCTAATCAGTGTTTGACTATTTAGCATACTAAGGAATCAGCTTCTTCGAATCATCCATTTTCTCTTTATTGAGTTATTTCTTTAACTGGAGAACAAATTACAGTGGAAAACACTCCATAATTACGTTGTGTCTAAACGTTTGCTGAAGTGAGTATTTTTGGAGGTGTTTCAAAATCCTTTAAGATTGCAGCATCTGTTCAAAATAAGAAGTTCAAATGACTTCAATGAATAAGCTAATTAAATATTTTTGTTATCAATCTTAATTCTGAAAGCATACTACAAGGAGAGTATACCACATGAAACGCCGGCTTCTTTTAGCCTTGCAATACTTTGCCATAATCAATCAAACACTAACAATTAAAATTATACATATTCGGACATAAAAACATACAAGTGTAAACGCGAGTCCAAAAATATGAATAAATAGTTATAAATAACGATTTAAAGTGGCTGCCATCTTCATCAAAATAGGCGTCTGCATTTTTCATAGTGTTTCTTGCTATTGTTTCCGAGCGCTAGCCGTTGGTTTGCCTTTTACAATTTTTCAAGGATGTTTGTGAGCATCTGGTTTTGTCAGCATCTGGAGCTTATTTTGATTAGTTATTTTCTCTAAAATAACCTCACGAGTAAACGTCTGGTGAAGCCCAAACTGGAACCGCCTCATTTATTAAAGGCGACAAAGGAAGTTAACTAGTGGTGTCATGTGGTCGATGTTAGAGGAGTCACATGCTAGGAGCCACCATTTATATATTTCATATTTTACACAATGCTAATCAATGATTTGCGTTTTATACAGAAAACATCTCTTTAACAGTTACATATGCATTCCAGATTACTATAACGCATATATTTTCTGAGGCACATAAATTGTTTGAAATAATGAATTAAAATAATGAGTGAAGTTTCTGGAAACTTATAAATGAAGAAATGTTTATTATTTGTGAAGTAAGCGTAAAATATTTCTGTCGTATTCTTATAGGACAGAAAGATATTCACAAAATATCAGAAGACACTAAATATAAGATTTTTAACACTTTCTACGCAGTATGTGGAAAGAGAAGAGAAAGGAAAAGAAGTTCTTAACCACCGATTGAAGAACGTCTCGCCTTTTCCAGTACGACGCTTTAAGTAATTTGAGTCTGTTTCCTTTCTTATCTGCTGAGACACGCAATACAGATCCGTGTAATTCGTTTATCTCCTTTTCTGTTTCTTATTCTTTTCGGGCTGTAGATTTCTTTTCTGACAATTACTTCCTTCTTTACTTATGAAACAGATACCATAATCATCAGCTACTTCCTTTAAACGTTAATTTAAAAAAAAAGATGATAAAAGTGATGAGCTTCACTTCTCTCTCACTTTCTCCCAGTCATTTTCATTCCCAAGAGTAAATGTGGGAAATTATGATAGGATTTTTCAGAATTTCTTTGGAATATTTTTTCATAGCTCTTTTCACTAACTCGTTATCTGCTAGAAAGCGAATAAAATAATAATTTGATGAAAGAGCCTTTTCAGTATACCTCGATTCTGTCAGTAAGTGAATTATGTTACACGGTTCATTGTTTTGCCATATGACAGCTTCATTTCAAGCCACATTTAGTGATTTTATGCGTTGTATGTAGATTAAGAGCACTAGAAATTGCACGTAAAAAGTTTGTTTTCGAAAAGTATTCTATCTGCAACTAAAGATTCTCACGAAACAAAAAGAATCTTCAATAAAATATGATTTATAAAGAATCTGCAAAACGTTCCTATGTGCTTATTTGGATGACGCTCCTTAAATACTAAGTTTATAAGATATTTCCGCCACCTTCTTAGCATGTCTTCGTGGTGTACTGGTCAGCACGCCCGGAGCGTATTGAAGAGGTCTGTGGTTCGACTCTCGGCAAGGGCGTCGCTCATTTTTTCATCTCTACTGCTACGAAATAACCTATGTCTCTACAAGTTTACTATAACTGAGTTGCAATTTCGAAAGCGAAATGCAAGCATTCCTTCTCGTTTTAAAAATTCTCTTAAAATTCAGAATACTTGACGAAGATAGAACTTGTTATTTCCCATATAAATTTAAATTAAAACAGAAAAGATTAATTACTTTAGAAAACATCTCTTAGGGTTGTAGAGCCACTAGGTTATTTAGAAGCAAGAGAGATGAAAAATGAGCAATTAAAAGAATTATATCATTTTAAAACAAAATTAGTTTTAGTGGTGTTCTGATTAACTCATCATAAGTGGATTGCAGGTGGTCACAAAAATAATTGTAGTGATTTAAAAAAGCATGTGGTATTAAAAATATGATAAAGATAGGGCAGTGTGTAGTAACCGTGAGCAGACCTGAGCTGCCATATCTTCATCGCATTTTTAATACCACGCACTTGTTTTCAATCCTTACAACTGTTTTATAACTTCTTCGAAATTATTTATTTGTTCTAAAAAATTTCTAATAACTTCTTCAAATATATTTTTATGCTAAGTACTACAGCATTATCGATCCCCGAATTTAAAAATTTAATCAATTTTGGTACTAAGCATCGCAACTTTTACCATTCGTTGAACTGAAGTGAACTAAAAATCACTTGAATTAATTTTTCGCCGGTAGCAGTTGAAATTCCATTTCGAATTTACAATCCAGCTAATTCATCGTTTTTTCTTTTGAAAATTATTTATTTTTACTACACCATATTTAATGTTATATTAGAAATTTTTTCTAATTATTTTTATTGTTTTTAATCAGCTTAAAATTCGTAGTTAGTCTAATTTCATTGCTTAACATATGTTAAACACCTTCTTTTCTGCTGGGCATGTCGAATTAATATTTCTTCATTTCAAAACTATTGATGCTATTATGTTAAAGTTTTTAAGAACTAACTCTTCTTTGTGTCTTTTTTTTCATGTTTTAAGGTAGAATTTTAATTTCTTATATTTTGTGTGTTGGATTGCTTCTGTTTGCATTTTCTTTTTTTGGAATCGCTGCGCTCAGTTAGAAAACAGTCTTTAAAATTTTTATTAGATTTTTAAGCTTTTCTAAGCCGTTTTATAATTTTGATGCTGTAATTTTGCGATTGTTTAATGCGGCAGGTTGGGTTTACTCTTTCGAACCGCCTTTATTTTAGGCTTTTAATACTGACCAATTAAAGAATATTTTCATTTTGAAAAATGTTTCTTGAATTGCTCAGAGTTCCCCCTTAATGTATATGATTGTAATTAGTTCGTTTGGCCTTTTAAAAATCTTTAAGTCTTTTTGGTTTTCTGGTTTTTTGCCTTATTTTTTTTTGCATTTTTATTTTTAATCTGTGTTTTTACTTTTGTATTTTATTTTTGTAGTCCTGGGGTTGCGAATGCTTGCAGGGAAAAGTTATGAACATTTGACAGCCACTAAAATGTTGTTTTAAAGTGGAAATGTAATTCGAGTACAGCGGTTTTGAGTCTCAAATTATTCAGAAGAACAAAACATGTATTCAGAACTCATTATCAACTTGGTTTAAGGCTGTAAAACACTTTTCCCTTGACAAGTTCTGTTTGAAACGTTAAACAGAGGAGATTAATACATAATTTTTGTTTCTTGTTCTATTTTGTACCACTATTAAGAAAGAAATTAACATCACTTTAAAGAAATAATGGTTTCTTTCTTAATAGTGGTGCAGCCTTCTTTTCACAAGTTCAGATTCACGCCTCAGGTCCTCGTTACCATTTCGTCAGCAACTGAAACACTCCCAGAGAGCGCAGAAACGTTTGTTGTTTCTTTTTCCTGAACTAACCTTCAAGTTTTTTCCCCTTGTTTTTTTTTTTTGGTAAACCCCATTGCAAAGTTTGGTTTAATTTCCAACCACACTATTCTGCAGACTTTTTTATTTCCATTACTATGCAAATGGTCAGGTGCTAAAAAATATGGTTGCACTTTTTCATTTTTTTCTTTTTCCTGGCTTAATTTTAATTTAATTTTGCCTTTTATTAAAACTTAGGCTGCTCTATTCACTTTTTATTTGAGTATTTTCTATAAAGTTTTTACCACTAAAAACCTATTAACCACCATTACTAAGAAGGAAAGTTAGGTCTACAGTCAATTTAGAAAATTTAGTATCAAAACCTTACGAGGAAAGAGAGGAAGTAAAACACAAAGAGGAAAAACTATTTTTCAGCGACAAAATTACCAAAAATATTATTAAATTAATGCACACTTTCAAAAATAATACATTGTGGGACATTCTCATCTTCTTAAGAGAAAAATACACTGGACACCTAATATCAAGGATTTGATCACAGAGTTTATCATAGATCATAGAGTTTTGCTATTACAAGTCAAACACTAGTAAATTTCTCTAAAAAAAGATTTTTGCACTGTTCAATTCAAGCACCCATTCTATGATAAAATTAAATTCCATCAGATTTTCAATAAAAATCAAAATCTACTGCCTGTTAAACAATACAAAGCATTGCCTAGCTTTAAATTCAATAAGACGCTTGGCACTATGATCACCAACCATCATGAAATCAATACTCCTAGTTCCTGAGAATGTCAAAGACCAAAATATAATAATTTATGGATTCTTTTTACCAGCAAATCATTATAGAAAATCTGGAAATTGTTAAGGAGTATAATTTAAAGCAATTAATTAAGCTAGGCACCAAGTTTCATTTAACTTTCCATGTGAGTAAAAAAGTTTGAATTTAACAATGATTTGAAAATTTTCATCGTCAAAGCTAGTTATCAGACAAATTTTCCTCTCTCTTCTTTTCTTGGGTGGAAAGATGCTTTACTCAAGAATTTATATATCCCCTAAATTTTCGTACGTTCACAAGAAGGAAGAACTAGAACTTAAGCAACAACAAGGACAAATTCATTGTTACAAAAATTAACAAAGCTAATAACAACTTCAGTGCTTTAAGCCGCCGCCCAGACGGTATAGTGTTTAGGGAAGTCTGACTGCGATACCAAAGGGCTCGGGTTCGAATTCCAGAGAAGGCATGGGTGCAAAATTGTCTGTCCCAACACAGGATGGTAGCAGTGGCAGCCTATTAGGTGCCTCCACAATAAAACGGCCACCACTTCTGCCCTTAGTAGTGGCCAATGCCGTTATGGGCAAGTGCCTGCCATTTGGAAAAATAATAATAAAAAAAACAGTATTTTATGAAAGACTTTCTATATAATTTAATTAAATAAGAACTTATCTGAAAGTTCAACCACTATCTGCAAGTTAAAACTAAAGCTCAAGTTCTCCAAAAGAGGTTCAAAGCTTTGCATCGAAAACTTAAAGTTTCTAGCAAAATCTAATATAATAAATTTGCAAATTTTTATGCACTTCCAAAATTTCATAAATCACCGGTCAAGTTCAGATCCATTGCCAGTGGCACAAAGAATATTTTAAAAGTAATTGACCTACCTTTTCCAAAAAACTGAAACAAGTTCTACACATTATCAATAATATTAATTTTCTAGACCATAATTTCAATTGGATTATTAATAACCTTGAGCCGATTATTGAAGCACTACATACTCTTGAAATTAAGAATATTAATTGCTACAATTTTGAAAATCTTTACACCACTTTACAGCTTGAATATATTTTCGATAGTCTACTATCTGTCTCCGATATGGTTTCGCAAATTCTTAAAATAGTCTCCAAAGAGGAATGGAAAAACTGCTTAAAATAGTTTTGCTTAACAACTACATCAGATTTGATATTAAAGTTTTCAAGAAAATACGAGGCTTAATAGTGTTTCTATTTTGTATTATTTTCAGTCTGTATATGTATTTGAAGTTTAAGTTTACTCGTATTCCTTTCGGTTTACGACTTTCAGTGAGAAAGAATTGGTTAGGGCCTTCCTAGGGAATATAATCTATCATTTAAGTTCCAACTTTTCCTTTTCTTTTTATTAATTATATATATATATATATATATACATGTACTTATGTATATATAATGAACGTAAATTAAAACTAAAAGCTTAGTTTAAAAATTTAAAAGATTTTTTATAAATTCCCAAAGTATTAAATTAATTATACGCTAAAATAGAAACAATCAGCACTTACAATTAAATAAATAAGGCTAAATTACTACTTTCCAAAGGAGGGAAGCACAGTACACATAAAATAAAATATGAGTTAAACACATATGAACATGATCAACGGAAAAGTTTTCACCTAAAAATGTTTTTGTTATTAAAATTATATAACGCTTTAAAAATGAGAGCGTCGAGAATAGAAATTAATAATAAAATTTAAAAAAATTAAATTAAGTTTAATGAAATATTTAGAAAATCTAATATCTGAAGTGTGGGAAAATAATAAATTAATTAATAAACGAAAACTGATGTTGTAGGCCTTTCTCAAGTGGACTTAACCCTTCTTTACTTAACAATTAAAACTTTTATTTAAGCTTAATTTCTGATAGGCTTCCTCGTACATGTTTACATGTTTCCTTCCATGTTTTATTTTATGTGTATTGCATTTGATTCCTTTGGAATGTAATAATTTACTCTTATTTATTTGAATTATTTATATACACGCATTGCATGTGCAATGTTACATAGGTTCCCTTACTGTCTGAAAATGAAAAAGGTCTTATAGTGATAATTACAACAAAAGCCATACCTTGAAAGGCTTAGATTAGCACATCTAATTATTGATGAATAAATTTTAATTAATAACTTTAGATAAATAAATGCTTCTATTTATTTTTCCTTTCTACTCGTTCCATTAATTCTTAAGAAAATATTTTAGTAATAAGACAACTGGAAGATTGTTTCGAGATCATCTAAATATTGCAAGACTTCATGAATATTAATATAAACTACATAAAGAGAAAAATGTGAGAATTAATTAAGCTGCCCATGATATGAGGGAAGGCAAAAGGGATGACATTATGTCACGATATTACACAAGCGCGTTTAATAAAGTTTAACAAATATTCCATTGAAAGCGCTTTCATACCTGAGTAAGTACTCTTTCAGATATTGCAAGACACTTTTTCCTAGAAGAAATTGCTGAAAATGCGATACAATGCAGAATTATTAAACTCTTATGAAATTCTTACCTTTATGAACCTCTAAATTAGGCAATTAAAATATGATTAATTAGCGTTTATATGTTTATTTAAAAATTATATTTGCCGGTAGAAAAATTTTCGAACTTTGACAGATCAATTTAAACGAAAAATATTTTCCAGAGAAACTTTTAAATATTATCTCGGATCATTACCAAATATGCGAAAAAATATTTTTTAATAATAGTCAATCATTATTCAGATATTATGCGTGCACGCAGCAGGATACATGTAGTTTTCGTGTCTTTCACTAAATTACCTCTAACCAACTAGACAATAATCACTTTTTTCAACAATTTCCGTTTGCCCACCCTAAACAATGGATCATAACTAAAAGGAGTTCGAAAAAAGTAATTAATTAACAAAAATTGAAAAGGCTCTAAAGTTAGCTTAAATAAAGAAGTGAGAACTAAACTTTCTTGCCATGAAAATGTAAATGGCTCATCTATTAAGTAGAAGAATATATATCCCGAATTAATTATACGTTTAATGTTAGTCATTTTGGGCCTTAAAATAATAACTTAATATAAAAATTATCTATGAAATGTGCTTTTTCTTATTACATATCAAAGCACTTTTATTGTTGTTTAAGTATTGCTTCATCCTCTAAATAATGCAGTAGAGAAGGACGGTACGAAGTATCAACATCAACTTATTATAACAGCAGGTAGCAAATTTACTTGATCCATATTCTTAGACCAAGTTTTTAAGAATGCAGCTTGATTTTTACAGTTATTTTTGAAAGTTAAATGCAAGTGACAAAGACGCATATTCAGCACATTTTGTTTTATGAGTTCAATCAAATATTTATTAATGGGAATATTAGTGCAGTATATGGGATATAATAAGCCTAAGCCATCATCAATGATGATTCCAAACATTCCCAGCAGGAAACTACCTTATCCTTGAATATTTGTAGAGCTGGAAGAAGATGTTCTACAATCTTGGTGAAACAAAACAAAACTCCATTGTAGCCGATGAGAAATGAGCAGCGGTTGGAGGAGAGTATATTTGAGATTAAAAAAAAAGACTATCGTTTACCCCAATTTTCCAAAATAAAAGAAATATGAAAGAATCGTATTATTAATGTAGTGACCCAGTTAGTAGTGAGAAAAATACTGAAAATCTAATTACACTGTAATACACATAAATGCCAACTATTTCTAGAACCCTATCATTCTGTAAAACTGACAGTGGGACAGCTAGATTTATTCACTCAGAAAACATTGTAAATTACTTGGTCTTGCTGAGCAACAATAAATTTTATTAAAATTGCCAGCAAATTACATAAACTTATCAAGCATTTGCTAAATACGTAAGCGTTATCGTAATAATACGTTGGTATTTCAAATTATCTATACAGGAAACGAATGTCCAGAGCCTCTTGAATAACTGCCCCCCTTTTTTTACTGTATACTTAAGGATTTCATTTATACTTTGATTCTCTCTACTTTATTTACTTCATTTATCTGGGACAGTTATTGTGACGTTTATGTCTTTGCTATTACTGTCCCAAGATTTTGAAGGTATTGTATTATCACACTAAATCAAATTCAGCAAATGTTTACCAATCAGTAAACACAAGCAAGCCCTTATTAACGATAGACAAAAAATACATAGCATTTTCAAAGTCTCAGAGCTTCAGCATTGCTATCCAGCAAAAATTTAGATTAAAAGAACGCAAAATGTTATTTCAAAGAGAAGCAACAACTAAAATTAAAAGTAATTCCTCAAGAAATGAAACAAATTTTTAGTCCCGCTAAATAATGATTTTAATTTTTGATATTACACATTTACCTGCTTAGAAATTTTACAAATATCTCGTAGAGAGGCATTTATGCAAGTTACATCCTATATAGTTTAAAAACCTAATTTTCGAAGAACCAAACTCATTATGAAATTCATAGAATCTCATTATATTATGCTTCTTAGCATTGGCCTAGGCTATATTTAAACTGTTAACCAGTACGATTATTTATATTTTTGTCATTAGAAGCATCTTTAGAAAAAACCTTCTAAATAATTAGGTCTTCAGTTTACTTTCCATTGCATTATGCTAACATGTCATTTATAATCAACATGTTAGTAAGTAAGGTATGCAATAGCACAAGATTTCTAATTTATCTTCTACACGGCCAGCCGGTTAACGATTTTCCACAGTTTTGGCATTTGGTATGATAAAAGATCTTTAATTTAAATTCCAAATCTTAACTGACCTATTTAAAAGTAATAAACGCACGACTTAATAGTTTAAATCTTTGTTTTACCTTTTGATAAAAGGATCTAAGTAGGTTCATTCAAGACTGATGTCGTTTAATTTATTCTTAAATTGCAATTTGTCTAAACGATAATTATGAACATTTGCAGCATTATTGTAATTGCTAACACACATTTCTAATACCCATTCATTACATACTCGATATATACTCGTTAAGATATTTTTAAACCATAATTATGAACATGATACACTACAAAATATGACTCCAGAATTTCCCCATCTCTCGAACTCAAAGCTCTGACTGGATTTACGTTGCAATTAAGTGAATATTTATAGCATTTAGCTTTATCCGCATTATTTAGCAGATCAACCACAATGTTTTTATGCAATAAATCATTATTATGAATGCATTAATGGACATTTACATCCTCTAACGTAACACGTGACACACCAACCATTGAGAGTCAAGTGTCAGATGTTGCCAAGGTCTTGCGAATCCCTCGCTTCTCTTCATTGATCACTTTTTCAGTCGCTTCACTGGGCATTCTTTATATTCAGGAAAGCGACGCCTGCGATGAACCTTTGTTTTATGACTCCATTAGAAAACATTTTCTTGTAAATCATCTTAAGTACTTAATAAGAAGCCGTTCTCGGGTATGCTTCATCAATGTGGCGAAGATATTAACATTTTTCATTGTATGCCAGAAGAAGAAACGTTTCAAACGGCTCCATGAAAGAATAAGTGTTGTCATGTCGTTATAATTTCCTCACATTTGTATATGATTGAAAAGATAATATATTTAAGTACCGTTTTTCCATCTTTCAAGAGAACTTTCCCAAAAGATATTTAAAATGAGAAGGATATATAATTGAAATTGTAGTTTAAGGTGAGATACGCATATTTTAGCAGTAAAATTTTAATGTTTCAAATACACTGTACAAGCTATATTTTAAAAAGGTAAAGTACCTTATTTTTTAAATCTTAAAGATTCAAGCTATATAATGACCATAATCCTCTCTTTTTTTTAATAAATAATATTTTCTTCAGAGAGTAATATAGGCGGAGAGAGAGTAATATCAGAGAGTAATATATAATAATAGTATATAATAATATTTTTTATTTTATTAAATTTTCTTTTTAAAACAATATTCAAGCATCGTCTGAGATGCCGTTTGAGTCTTATCTTTAATCAAAGGGCCATGATGTGTACTAAGTTCTCGAAACTTTTTTTCAATAGATACATTAAAAAATTACTGAACATGACAATGCATTCCGAAATTTCTTTCCTTGTCACAAACTGCATTAATTCTTGAGAACGAGGGACAGATTCTTCAGGTCTTTCTTCGTTCTCGTTGCTAGAATAATCATTCAGAAATACGTTTTCATTAACTGTGCATAGTATGGACGACAGGAGTTTGACATATTTCTTGAAAATAATGTCGGCTTCCTGAAATTCTAGTCCTCTTCATTCATTACTTTCACTGTCAATTGTTCTTCCCGATCCTCGATTTGAAAAAAACCTTGTTTTGATTAAACGATTTTTAAATCATTCTGATTTATTAATCTGATTTTATTTATATTTCTGATTCTGATTTAATCTTTCTGATTTCTAGAGCGATCATATTCATAGCCTCAGATACGTTGGTCCTTTTCTAGTAATCCCCGCTGTAGGGTTCTCATAAATCTCTTTCTATAACACATTTTTAAATTCTTGATTGTGCCGTTTAAGTTTGCAGTCCACTAGTAAACCTGAATTGGAAACATCTTCTACGTCTTTCAAAGAGTCAGTCCGCTGGGGAATGGGAATTATATTAATCTAAGAAAAGCAAAATTTTGCCAGTTTTATCATCTTATTCGATTTGCGCTCCCATCGTCTCGAGCAAATCTATAAGAAAGTCCGTTCCCGTCATCATTTTATCATCCGTGCCATATCATTATGGTAAAGCTTCAAAACACTTGAATCATTTTCTCTTCTATGAATTTCTTATAACAAGAGACGTCTTCTCTTCTGTTCCATCAAAAACAAAATAAAATAAAGAGTTGAACTTCTATTTTTGTTGACTTCGTTGCATTGATCGTTTTTAAAGTTCAGAGCTCTTGCAGATAAGAAATGAAGGAACAGATTGATTTCATCAACATGAAGCTGATATCCATTCATTTCGTTGGATACATTCTTGAGCCAGTTTCCAACAGATATTCAATTGGAACTTCCTCCCCTTATGACATGCCACGAGATTCCGTGAAGCAATCTAAATTTATTCAAAATATCCATTTGAGAAAAAGTGTTCTTCACATTCAATTCAAATGTTATTTTGTTTTCTTTCTGTATTACCTTAGAACTGTTCACTTGAATATTTGATGCACTACATCGAGTGAATAACGTTAGCAAGATATTCTCAAGCATGAGAAAAGTTTGTCCTACGATAAGCAATTTCTTTGAAGTGGAATACTTGTAGGCTCCTATTTCAAGCTTTGGTTTTTAGGAAACTATTTTTTCTAATGCTGACCGGGTAATACAGTAGAAGTCCGATAATCCGGCACGTTAGGGACCAGCTCGGTGCCGGACTACCGAAAATTCCGGTCTATCGGGCGGTAATTATAAGAACAATTGGGTTAATAATTAAACTAAAAATACAGTATGCAAATACATACAACAAAGTTTATTTTACATTTCATATAATGTATGTACACGTACTGTAAAACATATTTCACTTAGATTTAAAAAAGTCACGAATGTCTTTTTGTTTTCTTGACTTTTGGCGTTTAGTATAAAATTTATTTCTAATGATATGGAAATCAATAATTTCTGAAGCACTGTAGCTAGTACTAGCCTCAGCAAAAGAGATAAACTTATTTAGTGATTCTGCAGCTTCTGCCCAGCTGATTTTTTCCTTTTCTTCCGTTTCGGCATCTGAGTCATTTTCTTCAAGATTTTGAGTAGGCTGAGGGTTTACTACAATGTTGATAATGTCCTCATCGGTTAGTTCTTGTTCAACAGGCTCATTCTCGTCGATTAAAAGCCACTCCTCTACCTCATCTTCAGGCAGGTTTTTCAAGGGATTGTCAGTACTTCTAACGACATCCAAAACTTTGGTCAGAGCGTCTTGATGGTTTTCTTCCTCATCAGTCTGTAGAGTTAGGTCAGATGCAGGGTTTGCAGCTGGCCAAAGTTTTCTCCAGCATTTTTGGAGTGTTGTATTTTTTACCTGGTTCCAAGACTGTGCAATAGCATAGACGGCATCTTTTACTGTAAACTTTTTTTGAAAATCAGTCACGTCACAGTCGGCATTTAACAGGCCTTGAATAAAAGACCTTCTATAAAAGCATTTAAAATTTTGAATAACCCCTTGGTCCATGGGTTGAATCAAAGATGTTACGTTAGGTGGGAGCAGAGTAGCAACAATATTTCCAGAAACTAACTCATCTACTGGCGGATGGGCTTTGCAATTGTCCAAAAGAAGGATGGCTTTAGTATCTTCTGGTAGACCAAGGCTTTTGAATGATTCCTTGACCTCAGGCACAAAGTGGTGAAAAAACCAGTCTTTAAAGAGGGCGGCAGTTATCCACGCATTTGATTGAGCATCGTATTGGACAGGCAAGTGTGTAACATTCTTAAAAGCCCTGGGTTTTGCAGATTTACCTATCACAAAAGGGGTCACTCGGTGGTTTCCAGACGCATTAGCACATAGCAAAACGGTTAATCTGTCTTTGTTTTTTTTAAAACCCTTGGCTGCTTTTTCTCCTCCCCCAGCTAGTGTAGATGTTGGTAAACATCGCCACAATAGCCCTGTTTCATCAGCATTGTAAATCTGTTCAGGTGTTAAATCATTATCAGCCACGATTTTCTCAAACTCGTCTTTGTATTTTTCTGCAGAGTTTTGGTTTGCTGAAAGGGTTTCTCCAGTTACATCAAGTCTTCGAATTCCATGCCGAAACTTAAAGTTTCTGAGCCAACCATCAGAATAATTACATTCACTTTCAGCAACTCCTAAATCTTGGCCGAATTTCTTTGCCTTTTCAACAATCATTGGCCCTGTTACCGGCTTTCCTTCAGAACGTACTGCACTAAACCATTTGAACAATACACTATCTAGCTGTTCCAGTTTTGGTTTTTTTAATGTTTTTCTAGAAGCCAATTTTTCAGTTGTTACCGATTGAGAAGCAAACTTCATTAGTTCATCTTTTTGTTTTTTAATGTCATAAATAGTTGATGAGCCAATATTAAACTCATTCATTAAAACATTTCTATTCTCGCCTTTTTCTAGCCGTTTGATGATTTCTAGTTTCTGATTGAGAGTCAGTGTTACGTGTTTTCGTTTCTCTCCTTTTGAACTCGAAGGCTTAGGTTTTGAAAACATGGTCACTGTACAGTTAGAACGAAAATCACTTTTTTTATAAACAGTTTCAAAAGTTACGTTTACTGCGATGTGAAAGGACACAAAACAACAACGCACAAAAAAATGGCGAAGACGCTTCGTGATTGATTAACGGAGCTGCACTGCACCTGAATTTGTTGTGACAGCTGAGACTAGCCGGCCGCTAATTGTTTCCGAACAATACCGAGCGCTTCCGGATGATCTCGAACTACCCCGAAAACTTCCGAATAGCTCTCGAGCGGTTTTATTTGCTTTAAAGACACACTTTTGGAGAAAACCAAAATTTTTACAATTTTCCGGAGCGATGCCGGACTATCGGGCATTCCGGACTGTTGGATGCCGGACTAATGGACTTCTACTGTACCTAGTTTCTGTCAACAATTTGACTTATGTGATTCCTGTATTCTTCTCAGTTACTTTTCTCTGTAATTTCCGTTTTGTCTTTGAAAACGACTTTCTAGATATTGAGTA
The DNA here is from genome assembly GCA_000611955.2 of Stegodyphus mimosarum. Taxonomy (NCBI): domain Eukaryota; kingdom Metazoa; phylum Arthropoda; class Arachnida; order Araneae; family Eresidae; genus Stegodyphus; species Stegodyphus mimosarum. The sequence continues at coordinate 659,671 of KK112589.1, forward strand.
GAAAATAAAATTTCCTAAAACTCTAAAGGATAAATAACAGTTGACTTATAAAATGTTTACTAAATTAACGGGAAGAAAGCATTTTCCGTCGGCAAATGTCTCTGGTCAGAAAACTCCATTTTCTATTTTATCGCTCCGAGCGATCTATCTTCCATCCACCAAACAGATGTCAATGCATGTGCCAATCTCAGATAAACTGTGTCTCGCATTATTCCCAATCCTTTCGCCCTTCCTAACTTCCAGACTCTAAAGGAAAAGAAAGTATTTCCAGAAAAATTAAGCTATGATATTTTTCAGATCGAACTACTAAAAAAATTTATTGGATCAGCCAAAGCAAACACTAGTTACATAACCGAAATTATGCATATATAAGAATACCTTGCTATTAATAGCCGTATAAAACAAATGCACTATGAATGTTTAAGAATGGAGATAAAAAAAAGGGAATTTAAATATAAAATTATAAACTTTCCTTCATTTTAAATATACTCTTATTTTATCCCTTTCAAATAATTAAAAGATTTTATTATTTTACTCTTCAGCTTTTAAACATTTTTATTTAACTATTTCTATTAGATTCTTTGGCCTACCAACGCCCGAGCAGTAAAGTCACTGAACAATGCCACTTCGGTACGAGATTCGAATCCCGCGAACGAGCTGGCTGCATGGGCGTTTTCTTGGCTTTCCCCATGTGTAAAGTGTGTATAATCCAGTTTCTCTTAGAAAGTTCTCCACGAAGGCATCCCTCCCGTTAGCCAGATGTTTCTCGAGGCTTTTCCCTAAACCAAACTTAAACCTATTACCTTCTTTAATATTTCAATAACGAATGCAATATTTACATAACTATTTTTTTACTTTATATTTTGTCGTCTGCGTACAAGTATTGTGTATAAACTGCGTGTCGTTACAAGCTGAAAAAAATGCTCCAAAACTCCGAACTGTAAACTTTTATATACCTTGTTTTATTGTCAGTATAAGAATTCTTCAGTTTTCTATTAGAATGCAGGAAATATTTTGAATGAGTGAACACAAGGCGATGTACTGAGTGTGCGATGCCGCTACTTCTGAAATTCGAGCGAATTCCAACAAAAAATTGAAGAAATGTAAAAACGCATTGTATTGGGGATCCCGAGCGTGTTTTTAGTGATACATATTAGCAGTTAAATAAAATATATTTAAAAACGTTTCTGCTGCAAAACTTCTGCTAGGAAGCACTGCTGTTTGATGCAGTAGACAGAAAATGCCTTTGACTTACACAAATCAGCTTATAAGGTTTGTTTTCTCTCTTTCCAGCATACCTTCGTGGTGTAACGGTAGCACACTTGGAGCGTATTCGAAAAGTCCAGGTTCGAGTCCAGGCGAGGAAGCTACATATTTTTCACATCTCCTTCTTCAAAATAACCCAGTGACTCTACGTACTATTGCTTTAAAAGCTCAGTCGATTTTATTTAACCAAGTGCACGAGTCCAAAATCTTTGCTTTCAACGCCCCGCTTTTCACTGAAAGGCGTTCATTCTTCAAAAAGTGTAACTTCTGTCCCTTTTAGTTTTTTATTCAATCATCTATCAGCGAAGTTTTATTTTTTAGCTGCGAAGATCATGGTAGATTCGTTTTATCATCCATCAAATCAACGTCAAACTACTCGAGTAGATACTTTTTTTTATGTTATTCCAGCAGATACGCTTTTTCGAGAGCTTACTAAACAACATTCACGATAAATTCTTCTGACATAGCTATAAAACAAAATTTAGATGAAGCTTCTACTTGCATTAGAGCCTTACAGCAAACAGTTATACAGTTAAATGCAGTTATTACCGAATAGTTGCGTTGCGTTGTATAGTTGCAAAGTTTGCTGACTGACACGAGGGTCGAAACTGTCCACGCTAGTCGTAACATACTTTCGATACTGGCTCCACGTCCAAGAATGGAGATCTTCTGGGCCAGGCCAAAAATCAACTGCTTGAGCTGATGTACCTGCAAAATAAATACATTAAAATAGTATGTTAAAAATACTTTAAAGTATCAAATACACAATATACTTCATAATTAAACTTTTCGAAATTAAAGACTGGATATTTTCCAATTAAACCCACTCCATAGAAAACTTCTGATGTTTTCAGAAATTTATCAAATTATTACGTTAGCTTTACATTACATCGAATCATTTGGAAGAAACTCAGACTACGTTTTTCTTTTAAGGATGGAAATCAAGTAAATAAAGCCTTAAAATGGTATTAACTACATTATTAATTAACAATTTCAAGTCTCTCTTTTCATATGAATTATATTTTGATGCTTAACTGAATGTAATGAGCTCTCATTGGAATTCGAGGCAGAAGAATTTCGACCTGCCAGCCGGATTTACTATCTCATGCGATGGATTATGCGATAATTCCTGACATTCTCTCCCATTTAGTAAGCAAATAATTAGAGGCACCGAAAATACAAGTGGCGAACAGTTATGCTCATCCTCATTTTAATTGGATGCTACTATAAAGATTAGTTAGGCTTTTCGAAGCGGAAAATCTGAAAAACCAGTTATGCTCTCGCGGGGGTCCAGATCTTCAAGCTGCTAGACGGATGAGATAACCTTTTAAACTCCAAAGATACACAAAAAGAAAAGCGATAATTTGTTACACCCCTCTTAGGATTTTAGGGTACAAAAGTTTCGTAATTTCGTGATCATAGAGCGATCTACGCCACTTTCTCCTTTTAAAACGTTTTCGAATTCATTTGGAATTTTTGCCTTCTCATTATACAGCCAAGACAAGGACATAGTAATAGATCACATCATGTGGCCATTTTTATACTCATTGTAACAACTCAAAATAGCCAAAGCTCTTAATCGTCAGAATCCATAAATAGAAATAAGAAGGGAAGTAAAAATATTTATAAGCTCTTAAGGACTTCTAATGAATAAGAGTTCAGTGTTCTAAATATTTCAAAACTTTAAATCGCGACTGAGTTACAAATGATATTTATTATCAGTAATTCATACAAGAATATAAATATTTTACTACTTTTAAAAATGAAATATTTAGCATTGTTTATAAACTTCACCTAAATAACAAGGCTTATATATAAATATGTAAGAAAAATAAAGAATATGTCTTAAGATTAAATTAACAACGTAAATTTCTCTTCTCAATTCTAAAAATAATAACCTCTCTACGCACTGCGTCATTTCTAGATTGATCCATGCCATATGGCACTTACATAATTCTGATGATGTAAATGGAACTAAAAGTCAAGTAACCAATAATAATTTTACAGAAGTATTAACTATCCAATCAAAATGCATTCTAAACCAAAACTAACTCAGTCTGAATTGGGATTTCACCCTGAACGTAACGCACTTGCTCTTTACGCTTCGGTCTAATTGGACTGCTGTCTGCTACTTTCTTCTTTCTTACTGAAAATTAATCTAAAATGTGAGCTATTTTGGAATAAGCACATTTCATGTGCCAAGTTGATTGTGGCCACAACAAGCGGAAATAAAAAATGAAGATTTAATATGCCTTCGCCTCCACTTTCCTGTTCGTTATAGATCAACACTTCTACAAAGTTAAAAATCCTGCTGGTCATTACTTCGGATTTTTTTTTATTATTTCAATGAGATGGAGGCGGAGGCATATTAAATCTTCATTTTTTATTTCCGCTTGTTGTGGCCACAATCAACTTGGCACATGAAATGTGCCTATTCCAAAATAGCTCACATTTTAGATTAATTTTCAGTAAGAAAGAAGAAAGTAACAGACAGTAGTCCAATTAGACAGAAGCGTAAAGAGCAAGTGCGTTACGTTCAGGGTGAAATCCCAATTCAGACTGAGTTAGTTTTGGTTTAGAATGCATTTTGATTGGATAGTTAATACTTCTGTAAAATTATTATTGGTTACTTGACTTTTAGTTCCATTTACATCATCAGAATTATGTAAGTGCCATATGGCATGGATCAATCTAGAAATGACGCAGTGAATATTACTGTTACGACTCGAAATCTAATATAAGTAACAGCAAAAGTTTCGATGTTATTTACAGCAACTTGTGATTGTAATTCTTGTTTATTCAGGTAAATAAGGATTAAAGTTTCATATGAAATGAACATGCCTAAGAAACTTTCTTCATTCATCAAGACTTCTGTTCTCGTATTCAAACACAGATCACTCAGAATGTAACCCAAGCGGCCAGTAGCTACACTAAAACAAATTAGAAAAGACAGGAAAAAGGAAAACTTTCTTGGCTAACAAAGTGTGAGATATATCATGAAACGTATTTAGCTACAGATGACACCGCCTTTATTATGCAATTACGCTGGACCCGGCACTAGCACAATCTACATTTTTGGACAGCCTATCAGAATAACTTCATGAGTTGAATGCAGTAACAGTCCTGTTCGATTCATCTAGATCAAGGATTCTCAACCTTTTTCTTGCATCGACCCCTTTTAAAGGAATGATTTTCTTCATCACCCAACTTACACTTTTTTATAATATATAGTACATAACATAATCATAATAGATATAACTGCACATAAATAGCTTAAAAACAACAATTAATACGGTGTACAAAAATATCAACAAAAGGCTTAGAAAATGGTTTATTGCATTTATTTTTAATTATTTTTCGTATTATTATTGTTTTTAAATTTACAAATGTAAGCAAGTTTCCAGATACAAAATCACAGATTTGAACTGCATAAAAGTTCAATTTTAATGTGCTAGCTGTGCTTGATGTATTGATGCAATTTTTTAATTCAAGTAAAATAGTAACTAGAAATTAATTTATTAACTAATCCTAAAATAATAATTAAACATTAAGACTAAAATTAAACGATTTACGCGATTTTCATTTTTTTTACGCAACTGATAAACTATGAAAATCTTTTATAGGTACAAGTAGGATATTCTAGCATTGAAAAATCGGTCTTTCACCAGTCTGAGTTTAATAAGCGGCGCATATATTGATTAATATATATTTGTATTGGTTCCTGGAAATTTGAACGGAATAAGCGACTGAGTTTATTAACCAGTGAGTTAAGCGGTGGATACTGTAGTTGGTATAAAATCGCTGAAATTAATTTTTAAATTACTTCATTTAATTATATTCAACCTTTTTCTTGTTCTTCATTCTAGTTTGGCGTGTTTCGTAATTTTATTGTATTTTTTTATGTTCTTGCATTTTAATTTTATATATTACACTTATTGTATGAAAATATTATTGATTTTAAAATGTATCAAGAAATTTTTGTTAATTTTTCCGTTATATAATTGTCTATGATTTTTTCCTAACTACGTGATGCTTTATATCAATAAGCAATTAAGTATCTGTTTTATTAATAAATTTTGTAATCAACGGTATAATGAGATGTTCATTATACCGAGCAACTGCCGGTGCATATTCAGCTATTGACCCCTTGATGAACTCCGGTTCCCTTTAAAATTTCATCCACAGCAAGAAAACCGATCTCGTTGAGAACTCCTGATCTAGGTCAATGACCTTTTCTGAAAGACGCAGATTTGAGATTAGTTTGCTAATATGAAACAAGAAGCATTTTTTACTTCCTTCTTAAACCTCTTAAATTTTGCATGTGTAATTTGAGAAGCGTTTTATTCATATTTATTCTCCTATCATTTCTTTACACGACGAAATAAAAAGAATAAAAGATTTATTTTTTAAACAGGATTCAAATAAAATTTTTTTATTAAATCAGATAATTGTGACGCATATTTTAAAGTAACTTCAGTGTTTTTTTAATATTGTACATTGCGCGAAAGAAAGGGGGGAGGGGACAGTTCTATATCTCCAGTTCTATTGGTCCAATTGACGAAATTCAAATTGCGTTTTTCATGTCTCGAAAGCGCAACTTAGGATATATATTAGATTTATATATGGCATTGTTTCAATATAGGTATTTTGACACAAAATCGGACTTTCTTCTGAAATGATAAGCCAATTTTTTTTCCATACTTCCATTCTACGACTCAAATTATGCCAAACTGCCAAGTTTTGTAAAATCTGCACGAGCAGTTTTTAACAAATTAGTTCTCAAAATTTTAGCTCCTGAATGTTAATTGAATTGAAAAGCTAAAATTTAGGAGTTAAATTTAGCTTTTAGCTCCTCAATGTTAATTGAGTTGCCGCCCAGACAGTATAGTGGTCAGGGGAGCCGGCTACATTACTAAAGGACCTGGGTTCGAATCCCGGAGAAGGCATGGCTGTAATTCTCCGTCCCACCACAGAAGTCAAAGATGACCCACCCATTGGGTGCCTCCATAATAAACAGGCCGCCAATTCTGGCGTTCGTATAGATTACTGGACTCTGTTGCAAACTGTTACTGTTCACGATCTGCCATTGGAAAAAAATGTTAACTGAATTTGATATATATTTATTAATGTCTCTTTTTTATTGAACTAAATTGATTCCTTCTAACAGAATTAGAAATTTGGGCTTAATCCAAATATAAATCGTACGTTTTTCTATGATTTATTTTTAAAATTTGTATTTTTAAATAATTTTCATAAATTTTTCGAAAAATGTTTTGTTATAATCTATAAAATTTTTAACATCATCTTTAAAGTAGGTGTATTTCTAGCAAAAAATTAGCGTTTTTTATGCAAAATTTCTTAAGCTATACGTGAAGTGAATTTATACATTGGCGGGTTTTGCAATTTCGCAAATTCGTTACAAGCGATAAGAACGCCAAATGTGGTTTACGCACTTTGTTAAAATTATTTGAAAGTAATGAAAGTGACCTTTTTTCGGCTCCTGTATAATAAAAAAAAGAAGGGAAACTAGGTTGCTATAAATTAAGAAATTCGCCAAGTGAATTATTTTTGGCGCAAACTGAAAAAAAAAATATGCGCCACGATAAATTTTAAAATTTCTCTGTAAATTTCGCACCAAATTTTCCAAAATTTAATATTTAGGCATAATTGGAGTCGTAGAATCGAAATGTGGAAAATAAATTGGCATTTCTTTTCAGAAAAAGTCCGATTTTGTGTCAAAATACCTATATACCGTCATATCTCAAATCGAGACCCCCTTTCGAGACATGAAAAACGCAATTTGAATTTCGTCAATTGGCCCAGTAGAACGGGAGACATAGAACTGTCCCCCTCTGTTTTTGCGCAGTGTATATTCTGTACTGATAAATGTAATGGATACTGAAATTTACGACAGAAGTAAAAGTATTATATGGAAGACAAAATTTATTCGTTACTATTTACCCTATTCATTATTATGTTAAATTTACGTGGTCTGTTTATAAGATAAAAAGTATAACTAGCAGCATTTATATTAATATTACCTTCTAATTAAAAAACGAAACATTGCGGACTTAACGGATGTCAGGAAAGATACAAATGGAAAAAAATTATACAAGAAAAAGAATTTCCCGTTTTTCTTTTTTTTCGCAGTGTACAAACTACAGATGAAAACGACAGCAATAAAATTAATTCTTAAAATAGAAATCATTATATTTCAGTAATAACTTAACAGTTTTTTAATGCGTAGTAACACACGGTAATGCAAGTCTCAATTATTATTAGATGCGGCATTTCTGAAAGTTCAAGAGCATGTAGCTTTAATTTCAATATGAGACTGCGTAAATAATATCTAGAATAAAGGATAGATTTTTATATACTTTTTAAGGATAATACAGATCTGAATGTGTTGTTTTGGGCAAAGCAGGAGACTTTTAGAAAGTGCCAAACAGCAAACTACGAGTAATTTGTCGTTTCTTAATATTATTATTATTACTCACATGTTTCACCCTAAGGGACTACACGGAAGGGGGGATGCCTTCGTGGAGAACCTTTCTAAGAGGAACTTCTTCGTATTAACACGTTGCACATGGGGAAACTCACGTAAACGCCCATGCAGTTCGCGGGTTCGAACCTCAGACCAAACTACCAGTGATCAGGGACTTTACCGCTCGGTCGTCTTTTCTTAATAGTGAGAGAAATTAACTCTTCTAAACACATTCCTCGCTTCTAACATTTATAACTTATCATGGTAAAAATAATAACTCAACTAATATCGTTCTTACAGCAGAAAAATTAGTTTCATCTTATATGTTATCATTTACAGTATTTCTTAAAATATTTCTGTTCGAAGATTTCTCTTGTATCTTAAAATACTAGAAAATGGATCTGAGAGGTTTAATGCATATTGAAGGTATTTTCCCTGCGATAAACTTTCTGAATTCTCTTTTTGAATAGTTAACGCAATTTAACCTCTGTTAGAAAAAGATTAACGATAACAATTTGAGATACCATTAAATGCATTAAAGCTTTATCTATAGATTGTTATATTGAAAATAAGAACAGCTTTATGGCTTTAACATGATAACAGCTACGTAGGATTCTTTCAGATTTTGCCGCTTATTTTATATGTTATATGTGAATATCAAATGAATTATCGTCTTTCTAAATTTAATTACATCATTAATGCGAAATAGCAAATTAAATTATGATATAGCTTCCCAAAACAAGGTTTACAACATATGTTAAGAACTGGAGCTGAACTTTGAGAAGAATTAATTGGAATATGTAAGAGAAGCACTCCAAGTATGCTAATCTGAAATATAAAATTAAGCGCAATTTAATCTTAAACTAACATTCGCTTTGTTGAATAAATTTCTGTAAGTGGGTAATACTGAAATATTTTAGTAGATCTGGCTGCACAGAATGAAGCCAAGTGACGTCACGTTGCTATGACGTACGCATGAGTCTATAGGGTATGGCAGGGCAGCTTAATTGGCTGTTCGGTTTATGTGGTACATGATACAAGACAAATCTTTTTGGCGCGTCAGCAAGAAAATGGATTGCAAGCGAGAGAACTTCTAAAGGATTTTTTTGTGAATTTTGGAAAGGTCCTTCGTCGTTGATGGATGGCCCTGCCATGCTTATTTTTAATTGGTTTAGTGAGTTTTATCGTAGATGACAAAAAATGGGTAAAGAAAAACTTGAAGGTCATTGCTTAGTTGTTACAATACAGGAAAAACATAGGCAGAATGCGCTGTGGATTTAAGATTACAAACGGCTGACATACGAGCAAATTTGTTGTTTTTGTCTTGTCCATGAATTTCATGAAAGAATGGTTGTCAGGGACTCAGGGGAGTTGGACTTCTATTTCCACTAAAATTTTGAGGGAGGGTGTCTGAGGGTCTCCCAGTCCTCTCCCCTACCACCAATCCACACGAGAGGACTTTCGGCTTGCCATATATTTAGAGCGCCCCCATACTGCAAATACATTATGCATTTACAAACAACAATGCCTTCTCTAGGATTCGAACCGAGCCCTTCGATACTGCAGTAGGCTACCCTAACCGCAGTACCGTCTGGGCAGCCAGCAAACTTGCTTATCCATGGCAGTGGTATAAGGCATTTCGAATGGTACTGCGCAGTTCATCTGGCTTTTCGAGAGTTTTGCATGTAAAATCTATACGAAATGTATAGTGCAAAAGTAGGTATGCACCCAGTGATGTGCAAAAATGATTGAAAAATTTCATCAAGGGTATTTTATTCTAACGCGTGACATCGTAACATACGACGCAACTTTTACGCACAGTTGGAAGCTCCAAAGAAACGTAATTTGGCGCAATGTGTCCTTAAAATTGTAATCTAATTCTTCAGTCACCCACAGGCCATGTTGTAGTAGCTACCATTAGAAAGGAGTCTTACTATTTACAATTATGTATCATACGGTAAGTAAACCGTATGATACATAACTGTTTGCTTATTGTAATCGTATCAAATGTTGGGAGAAAAGGCGACGGATTCAGTTCATTGTTCAGTACGATAGCACACAGCTTCAATTAATTTTTAGCAAGCCATCTGTAATGGAAGCAAAATTGCTTCGATACGTACCAGTTTCCGTCAGAATGTTCTCCATATAAGTTTCTCTTCAGTTAGGTGGATTATCCTTTACCATGACTGACCGAACAAACAAATATTTTGATGGGCAAAATTTGACCAGCTGATAATAACTTTCATGTGTAAAATTTTAAGTGTGTGAGGTAATTAATTTTAAGAAATATAGAATTAAATAATAATCATTTCTGAAATTTTGGAACTAAAAATTCAAACAACATCACTGAAACGACTCATGTCAATAATGTGTTGATCTCTTTATAAAAATTAAACAAAAAATAATTCATAATTTAATAATATTAAAAATACTACTATTTTTTATCTTTGATCGATATATTTTTGGCAATTTTTATCATTAGGAGAAGTTTTAATTGCATCCATATATAAAATTAGCAACTTTTCGTTGTTTTATTCGAAACGTTTTCATGGAAGATTCGCTTTTTAATGGAGGTAAACATATGTAGAAATTCCCAGACTCAACTCCAGAACTCTTATTTCAGTTTCATTCTTGCTTTTAACCAGAATTAATTAAAGCGCATGTAATACATCATTCGAGAATTTGTTTATTTGTGTGAGAAGAGTGCATCTGACAGGAGACTGGAATTTAGTCCAACTAGTATTGCTTGGTGTTTATGGAATTTAGTTAGAAAGAGGAAGTTGCCTGTTTACTTTCGTGCACTAGCTGAAGAAAGGTAAATTAATTTAACTATCCATTCAATCAAAAATTTCTTTCTCTTTCTTTAAGAATATTCAACTGCATTCATAGTTTTAGTTAAAAGTAAAATAAAATTCAATTTTAACTTATAACTTGATTCATTTAAAAATTTCTTTGGCTCTTCAATTATAGTATCAGTTAGCTTTAATTACCAATTCCAATCGAATCTTATCAATAAATAAATGATTATAATAAAAGAAACATTCTTGCATTCATCATTGGGGATTTAGAAGAAAATTGGATTATGCTTTTTATTATACATTAAGCACTTGAAATAATATGTCAAGTTAATATAAATATAACAATAAACTTAAAATCATCGAGTCTCTTCAAAAAATCAAAAGGAATTTTTCGGATATTATACCATTATGTTTCAATGATTAAGTATACCTAATTAAAAAAAACATTCAAAGCTAAAACACCATAAATTGGACAGAAATTAAGAATTGCTTAGATAGTAGTGGAGCTAATGATTCAAACGTCGGATTTACAGTGTAAAATCAGAAAGCTTCAAGCATACTGTCAGAAACTCGTAGTTTCTATACTAAATAATTCACTTTTCTTCGTACATGATCACTAAAATCTGGCAACTGTTATGGATATCGTTATATATAGACTTTTACTCTTAAATCTTAGGCTGTTTAAAGCATTAAAGTGGTAATTCCTGAAATCTATCTTGTGAGTATTAATAATACCTTACATACTTTCTTCGAAATATAGGATAGAATTAAATATCAGTATTTTCATTTAAATTTGCTGTGATTTAAATTTTAAATTTGTAGTCATGGATGCTTTAAAGGAACTGAACAACATTTTCATCGTTTGGAACTTAGGGCGTCTGCAGTATATTCTTAACCCAATGCAGTTTGAAATAAATGGTCCTCGTGTTAATGACCATGATACTGGAGGCTGGCTCTTGTGATACTCTCTGACTCGTTTATTCTACGGTCTGCTCGTTACCAGTTTTATGGGGCTTTTCATTCTCACGATTAGTATGGGTTATAAAATGGAGCTTCGATTGTTGGAAAGTCCTCCGAAAATACTTATTGGCTCACAGGAACAAAAGGTCGAGTTTAACTTTAGAAGATTACGATTTGAACGATCCTTGGTTCGAACTTCGCAGGATAAAGTACTAATGCTTGGTTTCAAGGATTTGTTTCGTAATTCTGTACTATACAAAGTATTCTTCTTTAAAACTGCGTTCTAAAGTACGAAATGATCTTTCTAGCAAACTAAGGGCTGGAAGGTAACACATAAATGAAACTAACATTTGTAAAATGCCAAGTTTCTTGGTGAAACTTTAACGTTTTTGTAACTGTAGGGAATAACTTGCACAGAGTATTTCTCTAATGTTCTACTCACTTTTATTATTTTATATTGGTGAACGTTTTTGCCTTGCCCTAAACTTTCTGAATAAAAGCAAATTTTGATGAAGTTAGTGTATTACAATGCTTCGAAATTTTTTTGAATGCAGCGATGTTGAGATTGGTTAACTACCTTATCATTTCCGAAATTAAAAATAGTTAAAATTTAAATTAGTGAAGCTATTTTGTCACAAATGTATTACTTGTAGGCATTTATTTGTCTGAGGAACTAAGGGCTTACGTCATTTCCTGACTTTATTAAATATCAGTAAAGTGCGAGGTGAAGGCTGTTTTAGTTTACTGGTTTCGTTTCAGTACTATACCATGTGGTACTAAAGGGAAGTATTTTGACAATCTAAACGAATTTTTAAATTTGCCGTAAGTAAGTTATGTTATACATTTTCTGTTCCTAAAAGAAAAAATCTTTGTCTTTTAAAGTGAAGAAAAAATCGGAACTCTTCTAACGGCAATTTTTTATACACAGAGGTTTTACCAGCAGGTAAAATATTAGGCCATATAATTTACCAGAAAAGAAACTGTAGAATGTTTGCTGTTTTGTTCCTTTTCGACAGGGAATAACGGACAGATTCACTTTCATTTTTCCTTATTCGTGGAAGTAGAGCGTCTGAATATATTTTAACCAGGACTGAAAAATCCTTATCATCAATTCTGGTTTCCGATATGCCTACCGAACAATCGTTATTTCTAGAGTGTAAGAAGTTGTATACTCCTAACGATATATTTTAGAGTGTAAGAAGTTGTATAGTGTATTCTCAGTTGTATATTTATAGCATATTATTGACAGAGTCAATACTGATGCTTGGAATCAGTATCCTATGATACTGGTAAGCAAAATGATCAGTATCCGATACACCACTGGTAAATAATATGATTTCAATACCCGATGGGGTTTCTAACAGTGTAAAATTCTACATTTCGTGTTATTCATATTTAGTAAATGGTGGCTCAACTAATATATAATCTCTTTTTTTCGAAAGTGTAATTAAAAGGAAATAGTGAATAAGATACTAAATATAAATGTACCCGCCTTAGTTTCCTTTTCCTTACTAAGCTTTGAAAAATGATCGGTTTATTTGGTTATGGCAAAGCACTCGAGGGCTATCTGCCTAAGGGACCTTCGTGTAGGACTTTCTAAGGAAATCTGGCTCGTACACTTATTACACATCGGGGAAACCACGAAAACGCCCATGTAGCCAGCCCGTTTGCCGAAGATTCAAAACTCGGACCAAACTACCAGAGTTAAGCAACTTTACGGCTCGGCCGCTGGTAGACGCTTGAAAAATGGAAATGCAGTTGCGTTCAGTTTGATTCAGTTCTGCATTTTTTCAATAGCACTATGGAAGAAAACAACGTGTGCTACTGGTCATTAAAATAATTGTAGCATGAAGGAAGCAAATAGAAAACCTGAAATTTGCGTGATAAGTAAAACGTGCTTGATTAGGCAACTGATTAGCATTTCATCGCATGCTCTTATTACAGGCAGGAGTAATGATACAAGATGAAACTGTAGCCTGTCTGGACTGCGAATTATTGTATCACTGATCAGCTGCTCGCGTTTTTCGGGATCCTAGTGACTACTATAAGAATTTGCCATCTATGGGCCCTGTAGGGCCACACATACTGCCTTGTGGCATCTCAATGATTAATGTTCGAGATTACAGATCACTTTGTAGCATCAATGTTAAGGATGTTTGGTCCCTGCAGTCTGGGTCAGGAAACTGGGTATGCTTGCCCAGCAAAAAATACCCCCGACTGCAATGCCATAACATCTGCAACGCCAAGGATTGTCAGCAGCAGGGCTACCACTGCTTTGATTTTCTCTTTGCGCTATAGCGCAGGAATCATCTCCTGCAATGATGCTTTCAACGACTCGCATAGAAGCAGGAGAGCACAAACGTTTAAACTTGCTTTCTTTAATATCATACTAGCAAGCACCTAGTCTGAATGCCACTGGGGAATCAGTATTTTTGGTACTTTAGCCAGTCACCCTTACATTTCCGAAGTTTCAGTGCCTGTGTCTGTCCAATATTTTTGGGACCTCTGTCAATCCATTTTTCAGAATGACAGTGTAAGATCGCCTGTTAAGTGCGCTCAAACTAAAAATTCAGGGTATTCTAACGCTGCCTTAGCAGGTGCATTCTCCGGATTTCCTAAAATGTGAAGATGTCTAATCGATGGTTTCACAGAAACTGGTTCGACAACATTCGCTAGGCTTTATAAGCCTGATGAGCTCTAATACAGAATTGAATTCATATTGACTGTTTTACCCGTAACTGCCATCCAAAGTCTGTCCGACTCCATGCTCAGCCGCGTAACAGCTGCTATTGTTACCCCTGATTTCTGCATGTTCTGTATTTCAAAATTACAAGAAATTTTACTTTCATTCTTCTGTTGTAGTGCATTTCTGAAAAAAATATGTTTCTGTTAATTACTGTTTTCTTCCATTCTATAGAACTTTTAAATGCCAGCAGTATATTTAGTAAACTGGCCTAGGAAGTTCTCCCATCATGCAATAGTTGCAAACTGTCGTTGCATATGCTTACAGACTTAGATTTGGATTGGACTTCTTCACAGCGATTTAATCAAAAAGTAACAGAAAGTCGGACTAAACGTTAACAATCCAAAAGAGGGCAGGGAAACAGCGAAGGTTATGTTAGGTGTTGTAAAAAAATGTAGAAGTTTTTCTTTAAGTTTTTATCTGAGCAATAGCAACGCCTTGTAAACGAAAGCGTCATTCTGATTATTTATTTATTCCGATAATTAAATACAAGTATCATTTTATTTTTAAGAGATTTTATTTTCACTTTTACTGCTATGTAAATGCATGCGACATCTGCGTACATCTAACAATGATTAATTTTGAAATGATTTACTTCAGAAAAATGATTTGAAATGATTTACTTCTTAGAATGTTATAAGTCTTTTACTAATATTTTTAGAATAGAAAGGGAAGATAACCTAATTAGTAGGGAGACTGTAGGGGCACCTTAAAGATAGAATTTTATCTTACATGTACGAAAATGCATCGAATACGCTGCAACATATTTAACAGCACACACTACTGGTAGTTAAATAATACCTTAAAACATTCATTTCCTGCTGTCCAATTATCACTGCTCATATCTCTGATTTCATTCAGAGAATTGTTTAGAAAATTTCACAAAACTCGATATTCTAAACAGTTAAATGAGTAATCAATGAAATTTCACTTTTCCGTAACTTTAACGACAAAAACAATTAATAAATTTTCAAAAGCTGGTAATATTTCTGCAACAGATCAAAACATTGCTGAATATTTTACAAGGAAGAAGAAATGAATTTGAATGTTAGTTAAAAAATTATCGGTTATCTCTTTATCTTGTGGATTTGGATTGAGTGTTTGAGATAAGATAATGAGTAAATTAAAAGTAATATTTCTTGAATTCTAGAAAATGAAAAGGAAATATCCTACTAATTTCAAGTGAAAATTTATATCATACGTATCAGACAAGTAAATATGTAGTTATAGATATTAATGCAATCAATTAACTTTCATATTTTTTGTATTTTATTTTAGACAAGGTAACTGAAAGTATGGTTTATTTTAGAAGTACGTTGGGATAAATGTTTTACACTACTGAAAGACCACACACACCATAATTAAATGATAAATGCAAAAGAATAAGGAAAGTATAGTTTCACACAATAATTAGTATAGTTTCACACCATAATTAGTATAGTTTCACACCATAATTAAAAGCAAAATGTAAAAGAATAAGAAAAATATTTATTTTGTTGTTGCCCGTCCCCAAAGACTATTAGGGCTAAGTCAGATCCGTGACATTATGCACCTAAAGAAATTCAGAACCAACAACGGATTATCAGTGAGATCCTGCCTAGAGAGCCCCAGAAAAGCAAGAATACGATTAGCAGAAGCTTTCTCAGAACACTTGGTGCAGACTTTCAAAATACTTGGAACTCTCAAAAAATGTCAAAGATCTAATATCCCACTGACGAAATGGATGAGAGTAGTTTGATCCTGCCTGTTGTAGTCAAGTGCCAGGCAGCTACCTAACCTCTGGGCAATTACTCTCATACCAGAGGTGCACCGGTGGAACAAGTCAATTGGTTTTATTCTTGCACCTAATCATGGAAAAAAGCTTCATATAGGTGAGAGTTGTAGAAGGCACCAAGGCATCTCCAACGCCGGCCTTAGACAGGATGTCTGCAATCTCATTGCCCAAGATGTCAACTTGGGAAGAAACCCATTGTAGGTGATTCTGATGACACGAGGAAATGTGCTTCAGTTTTTCAAGAATATTCACTCCTACATTATCTCTCACACTATGCTAACAGGCCAAGTGTTTAATAAAACTTCTGCTATCAGAAAGAATCCAGATTTCTTTTCTATCAGTGAGCGACACAAGATAATCAAGGCCTTCATTTATGGCAATTATCTCACTACGAAAGGTAGAGCAGTAGTCGGGATCCCTCAACCTTTATCTCTTGATGTTGGGATTTTATGTAAATTCCACTGCCAGTACTATCATTATCATAACGTACATTGTCATGTTCGTAAAATACGATAAGCAAATAATAATAAGTCTAAAAAACATAGACCTGAAATCATTTTTATTGATATTCATAAATAACACTATAAGGGACTACCATATCCAGTTGTGGATGATGTCATGATCTAAGCGGATATGATATATGACTTTTGCATGAGTTGCAATGAATATAGTCGGATGGCGCGTTCAGATGTACATAGCTGACTCAGTTTCATCCATACTGCATTCGTGCAAACGTTAATTATTATAAGTTTCTCCAAAATGATTTTCTGCTACTAAAATATTAAATTGTATATTATTAAACGTCTGAAACTGATATAACAGGAATGCACTATGATTTGAGATATTCTACGTTTGAAACTAGAACTGTTGCTTAAAAAAACGAAAAATCTGTGGAATACATACGTAGGTAATCAATTTTTCTATAAAATGAAAGCCATTAGCATAAAACGTTTCACTTACCTAAACACTGGCAATAAAATCAAGAATACACTAAACATTTTGACAAACTATAAGCGATCGGTATCTAATTTATATGTTTTATGTATTTTGCACACTTGCAAAGTCATCAAGCATCTAATTTGCCCGTTTTCAACGTAACAGAAGTTTCAGTTCAGGCTACTGAGGAATTTAAGATTGTCTGTGAAGCTCAACCTTAGTGCACTTCACA
Organism: Stegodyphus mimosarum; assembly: GCA_000611955.2. NCBI lineage: Eukaryota > Metazoa > Arthropoda > Arachnida > Araneae > Eresidae > Stegodyphus > Stegodyphus mimosarum. The sequence continues at coordinate 676,864 of KK112589.1, forward strand.
GCTAAACAGATTTACTAGCGAATACGTAACAGTATCGTGTATATAACTTCTCAATTTATTTTGCCTCTAAGGATTTCACGATTTCTTCTTCTATCACCTTTTGATATCTATCTTGAAGACATTTTATAAACTCTTTAAGATCAAGCTACATAAAAGTCTTTCAGTTTCGTTACACCAAGCAGGTAAATCTTAATTGGAGAATAAAGCATTTAATCTCCAAGTATAACTCAGGAGGGACTTTCCTTCCCTTCAAAGGCAGCATCTTAGTGGCAATCTCTTAAGTAACCCACGGGAGATAAAGAGGAAATTGAAATTTCTCTTATTACTACTGAGAATAAGGAAAAGGAGAAGAAAAGACGGGGCTAAAGGAGTGCGAAAAATACGGTTGGCAGTTCCACTAATCTCTGAGATAAGGAAATTTGCACTGAAGGCTTTTAGATGCATACTGTTTATTCTCCTTACTCTTAGTCTTGCTTTGCTTTTCTTCTGAGGATTTACTGTCACTCACATAGAATTTGATATATTCCAACTTTATTTATGATTTTTAAGAACTGAGGAATGCTTTATTTATGTTTATGTGTCTGTTTACATATCTTTCTACTTTTGGGAATCCTCTTTATTACTATGTTTAGGTGCTTAGAAAAGATTTGACGTGGTTTGTATGTTTAGAAGAAGAGCTGCTTCTCTTTTAATTTGCCTTTTTGAGGTTTTCCTAATTTAAATTCATAATCTGCATTCTACTATTTGCCTGCGAATATTATTTTTTCTATTCTTCATGGCTTTTAATTCAATGAGTTTGTCTTATAATAATATGAAGTAATTAAAATGCAAAACTTGTATAATATAATATGAAACTTTATGCATAAAAAGCTTTGTTGAAATGAATTTAAAATTGTATCCATTAGACAACATAAAATCATAGTCTAAATCAAATTATAAATTTTAAAATAGTATTTTCTGCATCCTTGGCCCTGATACCATGAACATAATTTTATATGCAATCTCTGAAACATCTTTAGCAAAATTTTAAGCAAATGATACTGAACTACCAATGGTGATAGAAATAATTACTGTTTCGCAAGGAACAAAATGTTTGTTAAATGGCACGTCTGCGCATTTTATTGAGGACAGTATGACTTCGACTAAATAACGATTGGTATTGGCTGATATTTGTTTTCAAGCGCTTAACAGCTTATAGACTGGTTCATAGGCTTAGGTTATGTATACAAACATGGTTTTTCAAGGTGGAAAAAGGCAAAGCTATTTCCACGTCAACTTGATGCCCAATTTTGGAAATGTAGACATTAAACGTATTAAACGTTTGAGTATAGATGGAAGATGATTTGCTTCTGAGGCCAAACTATTTTACATAATGGGCACTATGTAACTTTTAAAGTTTGTGAATCGTGCTGCATATACTAGTTTATTCATTTTGAATTCTTTCTTTTTTCTCTTTCTTTATTGATTAATTTAGAAAATGTTTGCTTACAGAATGAAAGCAATATTTTTATCTCATAGCTCGGGAATTTTACAGCTACTCTATAGAACAGTGATTCTCAACCTTTTTTTTTTTTGTCGCGGCACACTTTTAACGAATTCAAAATTTTGCAGCATAGAAAGAAAAAGATAAATTTAAACGCTGTTTGTTTACCTATAATACACTGTGTAAAATAAGTTGTAATAATAATTTTGAATGTAAAATAAAATAATATGTACTACAAAAACAACAGTATGCTTATTAAGAGATTATTAAAGGACATTTAATTATCTCCATCTTTTATTCGTTTTTATGTTGATTAATATGAAAATCCGAACTTACACAAATAAAATGTAGAAAAGTGTAATAACATTTTTAAAGTTTTTTTGGCCATCATGGGATAATCGCATCTAATGTTAATCCAAAATGAATTAATTGGGTCTTCCGAATATTTTAAAATCAAATATAGATTACTAGAAAGCGAAATTGGTCCTCATTTTTCATTCAAAGTTAATTCAAATACAGAAGTATTCGTTATCACAAACGGATTATGAACCCAATCAAATTTTTTTATATCAAAATTTTGGAAATAATGAATAATTCTCTCCTTTAATGTTGTCAAATAGTCAATAACAATTTTATAACTAATTTTATTAAAATCTTTTGGGACTGACTGAAAATTTTCCAAATTGCCTTCCTAAGCTTTATTTTTCCATAACGTTATTTGTTTTTGGAATTTCACCAGTTTATCTTTTGAGTTTAATATATTTTCTCTCGCCCTTTCATACTTGAATGTATGTTATTAAAAATAAAAAAAAATGTCTGACAAGTAAGGAAGGAAAATACTCCGAATTGCGCTATCCTCCAAAGCACTCAAATCGGCTTTGATACCACAATTGGCGCGCTTATTTAATGTCTTAAAAATCGAATTTCGCCAAATTCATGTTTACCGTATACTACACTGGTGAAATAAATTAAGAGAATTTGCATATTTTATCGAATTTCATGAAAAGAACTGAACTGAATGAAAAACCGCTGCTTCTAGATAAAAATGCAACTCTTCTACGGCAAATACGTAAGCGTACACGTGTGTGTAAGCGGAGCCAGTAGAAAAACAGGCTTTATAAGCGCGTGGAGGGTAAGACGAATTGCGTTCTCTAGCACACCTCGGCGAATTTCTTGGTGTTATCTTGCAGCAATCGCTTAAATTGACATCGGAACAGTAAAAATGAACAACCACCAACGTTTAGATGATGGAATGAGGTGGCGAGTTGTGGGGAGGCTAGAGACAGGCCAATCGCAAGTCCAGATATGCAGAGAGTTTAATTTAACGCCCAGCGTCGTAAGGTAACCTAAGGAAACAGTTCCAGGATACTGGATCTATCGAGAGAAAGCCTGGGCAAGGTCGTCCAAGAGCAACGACGGCCAGAGAAGATCACTATTTGTCCATTTTAGCGAAGCGTAACAGAGGGGCTACAGCTTCTCAGCTCTCTCGGGACCTGTATGCAGTCACAGGAACTCGTGTAACAAGGATGACTGTTTCCAAAAGACTGAATGAGAGAGGGCTGTTTGCCAGAAGACCGGCTGTTTGCGTTCCGCTCATGTCTACGGACAGGAGAGTCCGATTTGCATGGTGCAGGCAGCATAGTGATTGGAGTACGGAGCAATGTACGACCGGTCTGTTCACCGACGAGTCCCATTTTAGCCTAAACACTGATTCTCGCCGTACTTTCATATGGAGAGAGCCAGGGACCCGCTACCTACCCTCCAATGTGCGCGAAATCAACAATTATGGCGGGCAGGCATCATGTTGGATGGCCGCACACGTCTCCACGTCTTTGACAGAGGCTCTGTGACTGGTGTGAGGTGTAGGGAGGAGGTCTTGGAGCCCTATGTTCGTTTTTTCCGGGCTGCAGTGGGCTCCGACTTTATCTTACAGGATGATAACGCGAGACCATATAGACCTCTTCTGGTCGACGAATTTCTCGAGAGTGAGGATATTCGCTGGATGGATTCGCCAGCCAGGTCTCCAGACCTCAACCCTATAGCACATGTCTGGAATGCTCTGAGGAGGGAAATTGCAACTCTCAAACCCCCTCCGAGAATCATACAGGAACTAAAAACAGCGTTGCTGAATGAGTGGGACCAACTGCCTCAGGCACTGATAAACTGATATAATTATTTCCAGTATGACATCACGCTGCGAGGCCTGTATAGTTGTAAGAGGGGACCGTACCCCCTATTAACCCATTTCTTTTGTGTCTTCTGCAATCGCTGTTTCAGACCTTGAAACTCCCATGAGTGTTGCACACGAACATGTGCGTCTATTATAACTGTTGAATGTTTATTTTGTTTGTATTATATCAACCTATTTTCACACCAAATTTTATTAAAATCTGTCCAGTAGTTGTGGAGATGGTAGATCAAATATGAAAATTCTCTTAATTTATTTCACCAGTGTAGAATTAAACCTATTATAATTACTATATACATTTCTTAAATTTAGCGGCACAGTGGTTTGAGAATCACTGTGCTAGACAATATGTAGGATATATATCTCCTTCAAATGTATTACCTTCATGGAAGGCTTCCTAGATAAATTGCTAAGAATCGAACCCTTATCACTCTTTTCAATGGTTTTCACCTAAACACTGATCTGTCAACAACTGATCATCTGCCAGTATTGACTTCGGAAGTTCAAATGTTCTGTTGTTCTGATCGTAAGCCCCAAAAGAGTTATAATTAGCTCTAAGGCTACATAATCAGTAATAGCTTGAAACTTGGCTTCTAATAATTCGTTAAACTGTTAACATGTTTTAATGGTTATTAATCTAATGCAGTATAAAAACTCAACTTTTTGTTCAATTAAGTTCATAACAAGAATACACTTTAAAAGTTTTTAAAAAAAGATTTACATTAGTAATCAATTTTTACCTAAGAAACTTCACTCATTTTTTTAGTCCCTAGATTTCTTCTCTCTGTATAAATGATGTTATAACTTTAATTTGTAGTTTTTTTTTGTTGCCTTCGATGCAAAAGGCTATGCAATTTAGGGTAACTCCTGCCGCGATTCTTTGTTTATTTTCTTTACCATACCAAAAGCTTTCTTATGATTATACTTCTTTCTCTAACACTTTACTTTTAAAATCCAGCACTCTAGTTATCTAATTAACGCGTTTTACATTTTTTGTCCCCTTTAACTACCTCTATTTAAGAAGTATCATTAAAGGTAATCTTAAAAGCAACGTGTAGACTTTTTTAACATTTTTGCGAAAAAGCTATTATAGACACGTTCAGATTTTGTAATAGGTGGTTGCGTGTTATATGAAGTTATGAAAGTTCTTTTCCTGTTCTTCGGTTTTCTTTCTTAATTCCAGGTATAGTTTGAAGTTTAGTTTTGGTAGCATAAAGCAATGAAGTTTTTTTATTATTTGCTGAAATAAGGAATTACTGTTTTTAAGGTTTTAATAAACTGATTTTTAGCTTGGTTCGAATTTTGTTAGCAGAAGCAAACATATTCGCTGAAATTCTGCAAAATTAATTTTATTAAATAGCAAATGAGATGGAGTTTTAAGTGATGCTCTCTCATATAGTAGTTTCGTATTGACTGATACTTCTGCTATACAAAGATTCAAGTTTGAAAATAAATCATTGTACAAAATTGAAAGTAAATTGTGAAATCTGTAGAATTGGAGAATTTAGTGATAAAATCCGTGGACTTATTATTAATAATTTGTACTAATGTGTCAAATATAAAATTAGCAAAGATCAGCTTTGGCTCGGCAATACGTTTATAAACAAACTGTTGTGTTCTTGTTCAAGTTATCAACAGCAATCCCGTTTTTACACGAATTTTTCTTGTCTTACTTCTAGAGTCCTTAGGTTTTTTCTTGAAGCAAGAGACGCAAAAATACGCAATGCCCTCTCCGGGACTCAAACCGCTCGAACACGCGCCGAATGCAATACCGTTACACCATGGAGGCATGCTGAAAGGAAGGTAAAAATACTTTATTTACTTCCCCTTTTAAAGGGCGACTGAGGATTAGGGTACCCAGTCACCAAATCCTCGTCGTGACGATTTATTGTCCACCACCTTTTAGTTCAGGCGCCATTGTAGAGTCATCGATGCTGGCGGAGTGAAAATGAGAAGTGCCCTCAGCGAGACTCGAACCTGGACATCTCTAATACGTGCTGAGTGTGCTGCTATTATACCACGAAGGCGTGCGAAAAGGAGGGAGAGAAACACCCTATATACTATTAACAAAATTCATTCTTTTAAGGTAACGGAAACACAACGCATTATTACCGCAATGTAATAATACAGTTACGATGTAAACACCATTGTATTATTATTTTTTAAAATGCTGTTTTTTACTAATCTATCATCGAAAACTGAGTCAAATGAGAGTGTTCAATTTCGCAAAACTGCTAAGTACCAAGAGAGTTATGTTTTAAATAAAGATCGATTCTAATAACAAATAAATTGATCATTTCTTCTTATAACAACTTACACAGTTTTTCATTTTTTTGCTTACCCGAAAATGTCCTTTTATACAATGATATATTTTGTAGCGAGCATCTGATTTCTATTGTCTCTTAATCATTTAATGAAATTTACGAGTTTCATTATAATTTAAAGACTAGAGCATGAAAACGCAAATGAGAAATATTGCCAGTAAGTAAAACACGTGTTCTGCAGAGTTTATTCTCAAGTTATTTATTTTTTATTATTAATGTAAAATGAATGTCGTACAGATGGTAGAGCGGTTAATTAGCCCACTGCGATACCGAAAGGCGTGGGCTCGAATCCCGGAGAAGTCATAGATGTTTGTAAATGTATAGTGTCTTTGCGGCATGAAGGCACTGTAAATTTATGGAGAGCCGAAGGTCCTCTCATGTGGTTTGGTGGTAGGAGAGAGGGTTGAAAGACCTTTGGACCCCATCCCAACCACCAGGGTGCTCTTCCTCAAAACTGGGTGGAAGTAGAAGTCCAATTTCCTTGAAATTCTGTTCTGGCAACTATTCTTCCATGAAATACATAGACAAGACAACAACAACAATATAAAATGAACGGTATGTTAATGGCAGTATAATTCAAAACACAATTTGACAAAGTAAATCCTCTTTACCTTTTTTAAAAAATAATCAGTTCACAATCTCAATTAAAATTACAATTATTATTACAATTAGAATTACAATCTCAATTAGAATCACAAATCGAATCAGTTTCTAATCGATTGAGAAATTTCTCTAGCCGAAAACACTGACCCAGACTTGTAGAATCGAATAAACTGAATATCGGTTGACAACACTCTACCATTCTGGACTCCAGGGCATTTATTCCTTTACAATTCCATGGTACTGTACATTTCTTTCCCGTCTGCCATTGCTCTGTTTTTTCCCCCTCTGTTCTCTAAGTGGAACGTTTCAGAACCCAAGTCTGGAAAATTCGAGAGAAGATCTTTAACGTTTGCCAAAGTGTTGTTAAATTATATAGGGGGCATGATATTGCTTTCTTTCTTCGAGATGAAAGGATACTTTTCTCGAATTGTTGATTTACTACATGTATTTCTTTCTCAATTCAAGACTGAGCATTTGCTTCTTGTATGACTGCAAGATTTGTAAAATTTGATATAAAATCAGTCTTATCCATTCGAATCGGGAAGAAAATGAAGGCGTAAAGAACAACTAGACTACAAACTTGTTAAAATTTGGGTTTCTACTTAAGTAGTTAGGAATTTTTGTGTTGAAATCTACAAACACACCAGTTTCCGCTGAGCCACAAGCATTAACCTATAAATAATTTCTCCTAGGGTTTGGCTGAATAAATCAAACCGGTCTTTAGTTAAAATCTAATGTTCAGATTTTCTGGTAATTTTACTGCATCACACATTTCTTAATTTTAAAAACAGCATCTCGTATAAAATGTGGTAACATATTTTAATTTATTTTAATTAGTTTGTAGAGTCATTAGGATTTATTTGGAAGCAGGAGATATGAAAAAATTAGCAATGCTCTCGCCGGGACTCGAACTACGGACCTCTCGAATACGCGCCGAGCGTGTTGACCACTACACCATGAAGGCATGCGAAGAAGGCGAGAGAAATACCTTAGATAGTCCCCCTTTTAAAGGGCTACTGGGGATAAAGGGACCCATTCGCCAAATCCTGGTGGTGAAGAATCATCATTCACCACCTTTTAGTTCGGGCGCCACTGTAGAGTTATTAGGTTATTTAGAAGAAGGAGAGATGAAAAATGAGCAATGCTCTCGCCGGGACTTGAACCACAGACCTCTCGAGTACGCGCCGAGCGTGCTGACCACTACATCACGAAGGCATGCGAAGAAGGCAGGAGAACTACCTTAATAAATTACCTCGGTGTAACTTTAAAGTATGATCAAGTATGTACTATGGTTTCAAACCTAATTTATAGCTGTCATCTCTAAAACATACGATAGTTTAGCATTTTTATTTATAACGTTTTACATTCCAGTAATATAATCTCTCTCCCGGAAACCAAGAAATATAACCTGAATTAAATGCAAATGATTTAAGTTGCCAACCTGTCAAGGCATGTCTTCCATAAGGAAAACCTATTAATTAAATACATCGAGTTAATGACAGACTGTCTCAAGCATTCATAAATCAATTCAGCGTAATTTTATACAGCGCAGTTGAAAGATAATCTAACAGCACAAACACGAATTTCTCTTTAGATACTTCTTCCAATTCTAAGTGAGAGAAGTAATGAAGCAAGACTCTAATTAGAATAAGACGTATTATTCGGGATTGAATTAAGATCTACGACTATTATTGAGGTGCCAAGATCCAAATTTCGTATCTATTTCCTACTTTTCGACTCTACAAGAAATAATTCATTACTTTCAAATGCATCAGAAGGCGTCATGTGGAGATACCTTAACTGTGTTTCCTTCTACATTTGTGAATTCCGAATAATAAGGCAAAAGTATTTGGTAGTTTAAATTCAAAGATGATTTTAGAGCTAAATTTATTATCATTACCGTGTTATTAGTAAGATGTTCTCATTTCTTTAAATCCTGTTATAGGGTCTGATTTGAAATTAGAAATGGTTTGAGCCAGTTAGTTTATCAAGTATTAAATTTAATTAAACGATGCAAAGTGTTAAACAACTCTGTATTAATTGCTCGCAGAATACAAAGTATCAGTACTTTCATTACATTACATCAGCACATTCATCAGTTATTAGTACTTTCATTGCAGAACTCATTAGAAATCAACCGCTATTTCGCTGGGATTCGAGCTATTGATCTTTCAGTTGCCAATTAGACATGCATGATCTTTCAGTTGCCAATTAGCACTCATAATATAACGGCAATCATGCGGGAATACCAGAAAGTTTACATTCTTTTCTCTTAGAAGACTAATTTGGAAAAAGCATTAAACTTATTCGACCAAATCCAACTGGTGATTTGTTATAGTTTAATACATTTTTGTTCTGGCACTACTGTATAGAGCACTGGGTTTCTCGGAAGAGAAAACATGAAAAACATCTGTCCCCTCTCCGGGATTTATAGCAGCTGCCAGCATAACAGCAAGCATGGGGGAATGCAATAAGAAGTGATAAAATCTTCATTGGAATTATTGTGAAATACTTACAGTCTGTGATTAATTATTTAAGACGGGAGGACTGTTTTGGTGGAGGATATAAAAGGAAAATGAATTTACAACTACATTAGACATACACTGGTGTGCAAAAATTAAGGACGAGACGGTTTTTTCAATATAACTTTGTACAAAAGCTTTCCAAATCAACACATTTAATACCGTAAGATCACCAATACATAAGGACATGAGTAATGTAAGCAACACTTACTAAAAGAGAAATCAGAGGGATAAAAAGAAGTTTTATTGAAAAAATAGCATGGAGCGCAATACGACTGAAGGAGGAAACATCTCTGTGATGGGTGTCCAGCAAGAAACATCCGGTCTTTAATAGGGGATAGGATCTCCCCTGACTGCTAGGCAGGTTTCACATCATTTGTGCATGCTGGATATGTGGTTGTTAATGAGCTGTTGAGACACTGCTGCTCGTTCCTCTTGTAGCACCAATCGCAGTTTCGGAATCGTTACTGGCGATAAGTTACGTGCTGCCACGGGTCTCCCTAGTAAGTTTCGCACATGCTTGACGGGATTTAGATCCAGAGACCTTGCCGACCAATCCATGTGTTCAATATCTTCACTCTCCAACAGCTCTTCGACAGTAACTGTGCGATGAGGTGGAGCGTTGTCGTCCATGAAGAGGAACTGAGGACCCATAGCCCTTGTGAAAAGACGCATGTAAGGAAGAAGAACCTCGTTACAATAGCAGTCCCAGGTGACGAACCTCCTTGGGAGATATGAAGGTCGGTCCGGCTACCAAGCATTATGTCTGCTCGAACGAGAACTCCGCGACCTCCAAAACAGTCCCTTTTGATGATGTTGAAGGGGTTATTGCGTGTTCCCCGCTCTGTCCAGATGTGTATGTGTCTAGAATCGCAACTCAGACTAAATCTGCTCTCATCTGTAAAGAGTACTCGTCCCCATTCATTGTCTCTCCAATTCCGGTGTTCCCGGCACCACAGAGAACGCCTTCTCCGATGGGCAGGCGTTAGAGGTACACACCTTACAGAGAGTCGTGCAAACAGACCACCACCGTGCAGTCTTCTGGCCGCGGTAAAACGCGATATCGGACGTTCAGTCGCCTGTGTCTAGCGATTTCTCCCGCTGTCTGCCGCCTGTTTTTTCTGGCCTGTAAGGCAATATACCGGTCATCTGCGGGTGTGGTTCCTCGTGGACGACCACTACTAAACCCCCGGATAGCTGTTCCTGTAGTTTGAAATTGTGTCCAAAGTCGTGAAACGATGCTGTGAGCAATTCCGAACTCTGCAGCCACACTTGTCACACTGCGGCCTTCCTCCAACCTCCCAGTGATTCGACCTCGGGTAAAAGCATCCAGATGTCGTCTAACAGATTGATTATTCGCCATTTCTCGCTGAGGCAGCAACTCGGTGTGATTTTAAGTGCTATACGGCGTGCAATCTCTTTGCCAGAAATACTGATCTTACACCGACAACATGCTTTATACTACTCAGACACTCCCCCATTACGTCTACCTGCATATCTGCGCATGTGCTACCGTACATCACCTTACTTAATCTCCTGATTGGTCTTTCTGTCCGCTCTGCCTCTTCGTTCAGCTGATATGCTAAATTTTCGACTTTGTCCTTAATTTTTGCACACCAGTGTGTGAAACTACAAACACTTCTAGGAGGCCACCCAACATTCGATATGGAATCCCAGAAATTAATAAGTTCTTACGGATATAACTGTTATCTATTGTAAGGTTTTAGTTAAACTAAAAAAGTTTTATTTTAATTTAAATCTTTCTATCTCTTTTCTGTTTCAACTTCCCGTCAGAAGAAGCGCGCGTTTTCAGCTTATGCTAATTTGAAGTACAGCGGAGTATTATTTAAACCAGAGGTAGAAACCTCTTAGTGTGAGAGAGCTTTTAGTCTCAGATCACGGTCATTCTGTTCGACGTTCGCCTGACCAGCTAGCAGCTAAAATTATAAGCCATAGTGCTTACTACGTGATTGCATATTGAAATAAATTGAAGTGCGCTAGTATTAGTATTTTCTTGCTACGCACCATTTAGTTAGAGGCCAACTCCGCGATTTAGCTCTGTGAGCAAAGATTTACTTAAATTTCTATTTAGGTTTAGTACAAATTTATCTGATTGTTAAGTTAAGCCCAAGTGTGGTCTGTTACTTTCTGTATCCCTCCCGAGTTGGGAAGTGTGTAAATAATATTGTTTTAATAAAAGAGGATTTTAAATCCCTTTCAAGTGCAGTTATTCTCCATCACAGTATCTACACCAGAACAAAGCTCATTTCAGCTCCCTGTTCCAGATCAGGACTTTAGGTTAAGGAGTTACTTCAAAATGTTTGCTAAACACATGCACAGAACACTCAGTCCTGACACTACTAGCTAGTGATAGGTTGCGTAACCATTATATGTACATATATATATATATACACATATGTGTATATATACTGGTTGTCATAAAGTAAGGAAAAATCACAAAAATCACGATTGCGGAAAACGTTACATGTAGAATTTTATGAAACTTACCCACAATATACAACACATAGTAGTGAGGTATCAAATAACATTAAAAGAAATTACCAGACAATTATAGTAGTATAGAAATTAGCACATGTATAAAATGAACAAATCGAAGGTGCCAGTTTGTTATAGGTAAAGTACCTTCAATATGGAATATGATCGAATTTAGAAGTAATACAGTGATGTGTGGTGCTTTCAAATGCGGTCTATCAGTTCCATAGAAAGCGAGAGCCATTGCTCTTGCAAAGCAGTTGCAAGCTCGACAAGGGTCTGAGGGGGCAGATTGAGAGCAGCTAGACGTCTCCGTAAAGCATCCCAAACGTGCTTGATAGTATTCAAGTCCGGGGATCGAGCTGGCCCCTCCATGCGCATAACTGTTTCCTGTTGAAGGTAATTATCTACGATGCAAGCCCTGTGTGGTCTTGCGTTGTCATCCTGCAACATGAAAGCATCATCTATTGCCCCGGCATATGGGCGCATATAAGCATCAAGGATGCCATCTGTATAAACCTGAGCATTCACGGTTTCGCTTGGAAAGACATGGAGGTCTGTGCTTCCACCCAAAGAGATGCCACCCCAAACACAGACACTGCCTCTTCCGTATGCATCTCTTTCACGGATGTTCGACGGATGATAACCTGTTCCGGATTCTTTCCATATCAAATAATGCCTACTATCGCTTTCTAGACTAAACCTGGACTCATCCGTAAAGAGAACAACCCTCCATTGATCAGGCGTCCAGTGCACAAGTTGTCGTGCCCACTGCAAACGGTCTTTCCTATGGCGTGACGTGAGCAGCACGCAAATGGCTGTTCGCCTCGCATGCAGATCACCTTCGTGAAGCCTTCTACGCACCGTTGACGCTGACACCAACTTTCCGGTGGCTGTAGCAAGAGAAGATCTAAGAAGAGTCGGAAGAGCGGTTCTGTTCCTGCGTGCACATAATGTCAAATTACGGCGCTCGTCGTAGCAGTTGCCCGTCCTTGGCTGAACCTCCTAGATGCCGAAGCTGTGGTTTGAAATTACCTCCAAAGTTTATGAACCACAGAAAGACTCCCATTTAGCCATCTGTCCACTTCTGTTTGACTTTGTCCTTGTAGTAATGCGTTTTCTCAAATCTGATCTTGGTGGTTCAGTGATTCATCAAGCTTTATACATTTTACATAATTTTTAATGAACTATATACAGAACGTATTCTTAGGCCGCCGCCTTCAACAGAAGCAAAACTTTCTTTCTCTACATTAACATGGGCAACAGCGCCCTCTAGCGTTTTTCTACCTTCAAATTATTCAACACTCCCCACCTGAACTCGGTGGAGAGTTCATCTTTTAGTAATATATTCTGAAACATTCAACTAATATTTCGACAGTTAATCATAGAAAAATGGTTAAATATGACAAACAAGCATGCATAAATATAAGCATATAAATTTTACTAAACATTAAATGTTACCTATCAGAGAGATCAGGAAAATCAAACCTAAAATTAAAAATACAAATATTAGTTAAGTTCCATATTATACAACAATTGTACAGGCCTTTTTAAAGTACCAGTAGGTGTTTTGATTATACAGGATCTTACTTTACCATCTCTGCCTGGCATTAATTCCAAAATTTTACCTATCGTCCAGAGATTTCTGGGAAGTTTATCGTCATGAATCAAGACAATATCATTGATTTTAAACTGTGATGCGTTCGAGTTTGGAGGACAAATATTGGCAGATCTCAAATTCAAAAGATACTCCTTTCTCCAACGCTTCCAAAAATGATTTAAAATATCTTGATGGTATTTATATCGTTTGATAATTGAACTTCTTGATTCAATCACGTTATCTGATGTTATTTTATTACCAGGTAGAGATAGCAATCGTCTACCAAACAGAAAATGAGAAGGCGTCAGTGGAGAAGGTTCACTGGGATCGCTAAATACGTAGGTAATTGGTCTACAATTAATCATTGCCTCGATTTCAATGAGCACTGTTTCAAGTTCATTAACAGTAAGGGATGATCGATCAATAACTTTGCGTAAACTGTATTTTATGGTTTGTACCATACGCTCCCAAAACCCTCCCCACCATGGACTCCTCTCAATAATAAATTTCCAATTAATGCCTCTAGCAGAAAACAGTTTTTTCACAGATGAGTCACTCAAAATTTTAAAAATACGTTTAAGTTCCTTATCAGCCTTTATAAAAGTCTTAGCATTATCGGAAAACACGGTAGTACACAGTCCTCTTCGAGCTATAAATCTACGGAAAGCTAGTAAAAAACTTTCAGTGCCCAGATCAGTTACAATCTCTATGTGTAAGGCACTAGTAACTGCACACGTTAGCAATAGCATGTAAACTTTACATTGGCTATCTTTCGTATAAAATGGGCCTGCGAAGTGTAACCCGGTCACAGCAAATGGAGGCGACTCTTGGATTCTGTCCGGAGGAAGTGGAGCGATATCCTGTACCCCAGGACGAGCATTATAACGTCTGCAGATCAGACATTTGGTGATGACAGTCCTAACACGTTGCCTTGCTTTTATGATCCAGTATTTGGCTCTGATCTGAGTTAGCGTCGAATTAACTCCAGCATGGAATACCTTTTCATGCGAGTCCATGATGATCAACTCGGTGAACTTGCATTTAGAGGGTAACAGAATAGGGTGTTTTAAATTCTCGTGACAGTCTGCAAATTGAATGCGACCTTTCAATCGTAGAACCCCCTCGTCATCAAGCTTCGGATTAAAGAAGTATATAGAAGAATCGAGAATTGTTTTTCCATTTGCTAGCTTAGTTATTTCTACTTGATACAATTCTCGTTGAGTGATTTTTACCCAATAAAGTTCTGCTGCTTCAATCTCAGACGCATTTAAAGGTCCATTTTCTGTACACTTTTTCAGAAGCCTCCCAATAAATCTTAACATGTAGGCAGTAATTCGGACTAATTTTCGTAAAGAACTGAATTTTCCTATATCCAAAATTGGGGATTTGTTTCCAACTACGGGTGCAATCAAAGTAACAGCTTTTTTTAACTCTAACGATTCTGAATTTGGTTGTAGTTTCTTTTGTTTCGGAAAGTTGTCAATAGGAAAACGTAACCAGTGTGGCCCATGCCACCACAAATTATTCTTAACTAGTGCCTGAGCACTAATTCCTCGAGTCAGTAGATCTGAAGGATTTTGTTTCCCTTCGCAGTGGTTCCACCATTTTGTGCGGCATATACCTTGTATTTCCGTAACACGATTGGCAATAAATGGTTTCCAGTTATTTGGCGAACCTTTAATCCAAGTAATGGCGATTTCAGAGTCACTCCAAAAGTAAACATTCTCAATTAAATCACCAAACAATTTCTTTAAATATTTATACATTCGAGCAGCCACGAGTGCTCCCATCAACTCTAAACGAGGGAGAGTGATTGATCTTAAAGGTGCAACCCTGCATTTTGACATGATAAAAGAAGTTTTAATTTCTGAATCATTCGTACAATATCTGAAGTATGCGATAGCCCCATATGCTTTAAGACTAGCGTCCGAAAATAGATGAAGGCTTACATTCTTTGGATCATCATCAAAGAAATTTCGCTGAATCGATATTTCAGTTAAATCACAAAGTTCATTCCTCCAAATGTTAAATTTGTCCTTAATTTCTGCAGGAAGGACCTCATCCCAGTCAGCACCAGAACGCCAGATATCTTGAATAATGATTTTCGACCGAATAACAAAGGGTGCAATAAATCCAAATGGATCGTATATTTGGGCGATACTTTGTATAATTTTCCTTTTCGTAGTAAAATCATTCTCTGTAGAAAAGTCAATTAAATTTTTTAAATTTAACTTTATACTGTCCTCAATGGAATTCCAAATCATGCCCAAAAAATTTGATTCACTAGTTAATTTGTTATCTAATTCCTTTATTCCATTTAAGACCCATAAATCATTTAATGCTTTAGAATTAGTTCTTAATTTTCTGAAATTCATCCCAGCATCCTTAAATATGTTAACCGCATCTGCAGATAACCGATATGCATCTTCAACCGTTCCTGCTCCGAAATACAGATCATCAACATAGATAGAAGAGTTTAACATTTCGAAACTGTCCGGCATTTTATCTTTATATTTCCGAATATGATATTTTATAGTAGCAGCCAAAATGAAAGGTGATATAGTCAAGCCGAAAGCTACGCGACACATTTGCATAATCTTAAAAGAGTCATTATTTTCAGCAAACCAAAGAAATTTTAGAAATTGTCTATCACCTTCTGCAATTCCTATCATCAAAAAGGCTTTTTCAACGTCTCCACAAAACGCTATCTTAAATTTACGAAATTTTAACATGACGTCTAGTATATTGGGATTTAGATTAGGTCCCGATTCAAGGCAATCATTTAACGAATTCGTGTTCACAGCTCTTGAGCTAGCGTCATATACAATTCTTACATTAGTGGTTTCACTAGATCGTATCACTGCTTGGTGCGGCATAAAATATCCCAAATTTGTATCATTATTAGGACATTCCTCAACAATTCCTTCTAATATCTGGGTTTCAATTATTTTTTTATATTCCTGAAAGGTCTCCGGAGTTTTACTTAATTTATTTTGAAGGTTCACGAATCGTTTCTTTGCTACTGCAAAATTATTTCCTAGATTATTCGGAGTGCATTTCCAGATTAAATTTGCCTCATATCTACCATTTTTAAACTGCAAATTTCTTTCAAACTGGTCTATTATTTTTAGTCAATATCAGAATATTCATTAGAATCATCAATTCCCATGTGTTCTAATTCCCAAAAACCTCTTAAATCTTTTAACACAACAGTGTCTGTCATTACCGCTAAATTTTCAGAACAATTTTTATTGGTTTTATTTTTCTCGATTCCTGCAGCCACCCAACCAAACATAGAACTGACTACGTACAGTCCGTCAGATATTTTAATTCTTTCGCAATAAACAACATTCCAGAATTCATCCCCTCCAATTAATATTTCAAGATCTGAGTTATTTCTTCCAGAGCAATCGGCGATCTGCAAACCCAAACGCTCCATGAAGTCTGCAATTTGCTTACTAAGGTACATTGATAGGCGCCGAGGAAATCAAACATTCAATTTTTATTTTATTATTTTGTTTCCAATTCCGAATTTCTATTTCAACGACCGGATAGGAATGATTTATTGCCTTAGTTGCACCAAATGAATAAACAGAAAGTCTTTCATAACGGATTGGAATAAGTTTTAAATAGTCGGCCAATTTTTTCGTTATAAAAGATCTGTGACTGCCTTGATCGATAATTAATCTAGTTAATCTTGATTTATATTTAGAACAAGCATAAACTGAACAGGTTTGTAATAATATTTCCCTGGTATTACAGTCATTATTATTATTACATTGAGGAACAGACGTAATCAGTTTTAAATTTTGAACTCTATTTCTTTCCTCAGAATTCAAAGTCAGAGATTCAGTTTCGTTTTCGGAATTTAGTTCTGACTTTTTGTTTACAGGGGATTTATTAGTACAAATTGATTCATTGTGATACATTCCGCTACATTTATTACACTTAGTTTTATTTCTACACATTTTTGATGTATGAAATTTTTTAAAACAAGAATAGCATCGGTTTTCGGATCTTAGTTTCTTTAATTTATCAGGAACATTTACTTCGCATTTAAATGACTCGTGCAAATTATTACAGAAGATGCAATTTCGGTTAACAGCAGTATGAAATGCAGCCGTGGGTGTATTTTTTACATATTTTCTAGTTTCATGTTTTGATTGCTCGAATCGCGGAGGTGCATGATTTTTTCTTTCATTTAAGACTAAATTTGAAACTTCTCTGCATTCTATTTCTGTTTTAATAAATTGTGTTAGCTCCGAAACTTCAACTTTATCTTTCGATCCCCTTTTCCGATTAAATTCCAAAACTAAATCGTCCGGAATTAATTTTAATAATATTGGAATTAGTAAATGGCCATATGAGCCAGAAGTTACCTCTAAAGCTTCCAAATTACGTATCGAAACTTCTAATTCGTCATACAATTTACGTAAAGCCTTTACGTTCGCAGAATTTTTAACGGCTTCTAAATTGAGAATTTTATTCATGAATGAATTAATTATCAGGTCTTTTCGCCCATATCTCTCTTTTAGTGAAGCTACACACCTATCATAATTACTTTCTGTTAATTCAAAGCCTGAAACAATATTCGAAGCTTGTCCTGTTAGGAATGTTTTTAAATATGCAAACTTTTGTATTTTTGAGAGCGTTTCGTTTTTATCTATCGAAGTTTCAAAACTATTCCAAAATTCATGCCATTGTTTGGGGTCTCCCCAAAATTTATCAATCATTAATTTTGGTAATTTCAGCGTACTATTTCCACTAGAACTGGAACTTATCTGTGAAATTCCATTACCACTAGACTGGTTTAAATCAGAATTTTGGGAATTCTGCGCTGGTGGTACTGTGGTAACCTCATCTAGAAATTGCTTAATTTGACTACATGCAATTACACATTTGTCACTATATTCTTCACTTAAACTATAATCTTCTTCAATTAAGTTAACATCAATTAAATCTTGTATTTCATCGTCAAGCTTTCTCAGTTTATTTTTCTTTTCGATTAATAATTCATATAATTCCCGTAATTCTTTTTTCGAATTTTCCTCAACTTCAATTTTTAATTTATTTTCAATCAGTTTAATTAACTTTGCAACAGACGATCTCAATGAGGAACGTTTACGTTTCAATTTCTCTAACTTATCTTCCATTTTATTTAATTTAAATACACCCAAGACAGCAATAATATTTACTAATTTACTACAAATAATCACTAAATAATTAATTTAAGATTTCCCTACCTCAATTTGGAATTCCGTTGTCCCTTGCATATGAACTTTCCATCTTGAATCCAAATCGAAAGTAGATAACTTCATTCCACTTTTTGTTTTGAACACACAAAGGCTTCCTAAATCAAGGCTTTTCGCCGCATGCACCATGTAGTAATGCGTTTTCTCAAATCTGATCTTGGTGGTTCAGTGATTCATCAAGCTTTATACATTTTACATAATTTTTAATGAACTATATACAGAACGTATTCTTAGGCCGCCGCCTTCAACAGAAGCAAAACTTTCTTTCTCTACATTAACATGGGCAACAGCGCCCTCTAGCGTTTTTCTACCTTCAAATTTTTCAACAGTCCTGCTTCTAGTCTTCCAATGACTTTCCATCGTAGCTCTGCAGGCAAATGTTGCCTGGAGGTCATTGTTACGAATTGGCTATCTCAGATTTCTGACGTCCTTATCACAGTGAAATATGTGCGCTTGCTCTCAAACATGGATTTTTATGCTCCTCGCAGATGACGTATTCCGAGTGCAGCGCGACTAATTTGCATATCGAAGTTTTACTCAGCTACTCTTACCTAGCAACATATTCAAATTTTACACGTTTTGGCTTATTTTTGAGGAAGTTATCGCTATTTTTGTGATTTTTCCTTAATTTATGATAACCAGTGCACATACAATTACATTTTTTGTAATAACATTTGGATCGGAAATAGCAAGGATAATTAGTTGTACATGTGAAATCAAATTCCGTGTCCCTGTCCCTGAACAAAACATAATTTTACGTATTCCAAGAAGCTTTGGCAAAAATTTAATCGTATTGTTCATCCAGAATGAAATGAATACATATATATAAAATGTAAAAAATACGATGGCTTTGCTCTACGTGACCAGGCAACCTCCAATTAACTTTCCGCAATTTCAGGATCTTCTCCTTAAGCCAGTACTTTCGAAAACAATCTGGCATGCTATATAACCGCTGATATAAATACAAAGTACGCGCCATTTTTAGTCGGACTACTTCCCGACATCGCTGTCATAACACCCTTCGCTGCTCTGTCCCTCCTACTTCTCTTTGTTATAAATATTAATGACTTCAAAAGTCTAAATTTAATATTACTTCTATTTAAATCAGTATTAGATATGGAATCTGGAGATCTTCGACTAAAAGAAAAATGATCTACCATTTAATTGAATAAAGATATGGATTTTTAAATTCTTCTGCGTCATCTTTCTGCTGCCTTCTACTCCGCAACAACAACACCCGGATTCTGATGTGATCTGATTGCTCAGCTTTGTGATTCCTGTGTCCATCTTCTAAAATATCACAGCTTATCAATTAGCCTGACAAAATTCATTTCTGCTTGGGAAACAATCTGGATCTGAGCGTCTAACCTCCGTCGCTATCCGTAAAGCAGGTCAAGGACAGCCATTAGCATAGTATCAGTCATCTGCAGACAGATCAGTGATTTTTGCTTTTGCGTTGTGCTTGAAAAGTTTCTTTTTTCGATGCTTCATAAAACTTGGATGCAAAATTCTTCTTTTATGCATTGATGTGACGTGTGCCCGTACTAAGTGTTTTGTTGTGCAGAGTGATTGGTGAAAATCAATTCAGTTATTTAACGTGAATATTCAGAAAATTATAATTTAATAGTATGAAAACGAGATCACAAACTAAGATGGCAAATGAACCTTCAAATGAAATTGCAACGGCAATATCGAAAAGTTTCAATGTGCCATCTTTGATGACTCTAATAATGATATTCCTGTTGATAAATATATCTTATTATTCGAAAAGAAATATGATGCCAACAATATTAGAGATGAGGACAAATCGTTAATATTCTCTGAGTGCCTGCGTGGCGAGGCACTTGCATAGTTCATTCGGGAATGTTCGGAAGATGATTGGCAAACAATAAAGGAAAAAATTAATACATACTTCTCCACTGCAGAAGCAGTTACCTTTAACGACTTTGTAGCTATTACATATGAAACCTTTAATCACATTGGTAGATATTTTCGAGCAAAACTATAATTCAGTTTGAAATGGATCCAGTCTGAAATGGATCCAGTCTGATATGGATCCAGTCTGAAATTGAATAATACTACGTTGGTAAAAGCCCTTAACCAAGGCCTCCCTGAGGCGCAAAGGATGATGTTAACTGTGCAGAAAATTACTACACCAAAGGAATGGATTGAAATAGCTCGAAAACGTTTCCCAATTTCAGTGGTACTGGAGGAAGTAAGTGCAAGTAGTGATCACAGATTTGTTACTCCGAGGCAAAATTTTAGGCAAAATCCACCTAGATATTCAACTAGGTCATTTTAACTAACTCAATGTCAGTATCGAAATTTCAGAAGTGTGCGGCCGCAACCAATTCAGTATCCGTATAGGCCGCTTAATTATTAACCATTTTCTTCTTTAAGTTATTATAATACAGTGCCCAAATCTGAACAAGCAAAGAAATGAATATATTTTAAAGTTAATGTCCCAGAGTGGACAACGAAATTTACCGCTATCACAGATAAATGTAATTTCAAAAAATACTTTAAATGGTATTGGTATGCAAGGTGAATTAATTGAAGATAAACCTCTAAGTTAATTATTTCTTTTATCTAATCAGATTTCAGTGGTTAAAATTATTAAAATATCATGTAAAATAGGAAAATTGCTAAAAAATAGTCTGATGATTATCATAATCTAAATAAAGAAAGATGTGATGTTCATTATAAACCTAGTAATTTTAAAATAGGTGATTTAGCAATGTATGAAGAATTTCAATATCCTAATACCCGTAAACTTTCACCTCCTTTTTCAGGCCCTTAGAAAATTCTAAAACAATAGTTTGAAGTTACTTTTAAAATAGATAAATCTATTCCTCTCACAAAAAAGAAATTAGAAATTGTTCATTCAACCAGACTAAGACCTTTTAATCCAGCAAGTGAATTTAAATTAACTGTTAGAAATAGTAGAATTCCAGTTTCTGTCTAAAATTAATTTGTTTTTAATTTTTCAAAATTCTCCATTAAAATTTTGCCCACTTATGAGATTTAATACCTGATTTAAACTCCAAATCTTAACTATGACAAATTATTTTTTCCGGTCTTAACCTTCCCCAGTCTGGCTTCTTTCCTATCTCACCTTTCCTTCTTCCCAGAGTTTTTCCGTTCAAAATTTGTTATATTCGTCCCCCATAGCTCAGAAGATGAGAAGAGGAAAACCTCTACCCACACATTTTGAAAATCCGGATCTTACACCAGATTTTCATCCAAAGATGAATGTTTTTTTTCTTTTTCTCCGACACTAGGTTTTACACTATATGTATTACTCCTTGTATTTTCTCTTTAGGGAGGATACAAGAAGTCATAGCACACGCCCGCTTTCCCCCTAGGTAATACTCCTAACAGCCCCTCAAAATTCTATCTTTTTTATTTTATTTATTATTTGTTGTTGTTGTTGTTGTTAGAAGAATCAACTATGGCCAAGAAACTGGCTAGGGTCTTTGCATATTTTTCATACCATCCACGATCCTTTGACCATAGTTTAGCACAAAAATACTACCACACACACACATAACACATATATTTCACATAATTTAGAAAACAAAAATTTTCTTTAATTTTTCTTTCCTACATGATTCTGTAACAAAATTTTCTTTTCCTTTTCTTGTCATAGAATAATATTCGTTTCTAGTTTCCAAAATTCTAAAAAAGGCTTTAACTTGATTATGCAAGTTACTTGTCTTAAATTTTAATTTTAATTTTATAGGATTTTCTGTTTTTTACATTTTGATTTGATTCATTCAAAAATAATTTTTCTTTTTACAAAACACTTTGATACAATGCACAACGCCAACTAATTACCTTTTATTAGGCAACGGAGTTTTTTTGATATTTTGTACTTAAGCATCTCCCCAACCATCAGCAACTAGTCACGCTGATTTGTTGAAGAGGACATGCCACAAAAAGTTAATTCAAGGCGTTATTCTCATAGTGTATCATATTATTAGAGATTTATATTGAATTGTTCTTTTAAGGTGTTATATCATAGTGTTTTGCATTGAATTTTTATATTGCTTTAAACTATGTCAAATGTATTGTTAATTAGCTACGATTGGAAGAATGAATGCAATTAGTGCATTACTCATAAATTGTATATCCTCTAATTTTCACATGGAAAGACGTATTCCATCGAGAGGCTTTAAAAATATTTCTTTCAGTTTCAACTAGTATTTTCATGAAAGAACTTAAGTATAACATTTCATTTTTCAATAGACATTTTGAAGAAAGTTGAGGACTCTTATGATTCTAATGTATTATTTAATAGTCTTCTTACATATATTATTGTCTTATAGTTCTTTACGCTATGTCCTGGATGTTTTTCCATGTCTCTTCTCATATTCTGAAATTTTTCTTGCTCCACTAATGTACCAATGCTTTGCTCTCCCGGACTCTCGTTTTGAGGGGGGGGGGAGAAAGATGTAAAATATAAAAAAAAAGCTCTACGCGAACAGGAAACCTCTAATTACTTTTCCGCAATTTCAGGATCTTTTCCCTAGATTAGTACTTTCGAGAACACTCTAGCATGTTATATAACCGCTGATATAAATACAAAGTACGCGCCATTTTTTAGTCGGACTGCTTCCTGACATCGCTGTCGTAAGACCCTTCGCTGTTCTGTCCCTCCTACTTCCCTTTGTTAGAAATATTTATGACGTCAAAAGTCTAAATTTAATATTATTTCGATTTAAATTATTATTATTAGATATGTAACTGGAGATCTTCGTCTAAAAGAAAAATGATCTGTCATTTAATTGAATAAAGATATGGATGTTTAAAATTAAATTTTTCCGCGTCATCTTTCTGCTGCCTTGTACTCCGCAATGATAACACCTGGATTCTTATGTGACCTGATTGCTCAGCTTCGTCATTCCTGTACCCATCTTCTAAAATATCACATAGATATACATGCATTCTGGTTTCTTGATCGAGAATTGTTTTATATTGTTGTAGGGGCGATTTTAATATCCCAATAGTTATTCTTAATTTTGAAAAGCTTTTTTACATTTTCTTGTTTTCCCACGTACGACTCTTTACCAGAATGAGTTTTCAGGATCGCGATTTATGGAAATGAGGTACAATCAGTATTTAAGGGAGAAGTTTTGGTCACTTCGGTAGAAGAGCTTAGTAGAGCGTGTTGTGCCTTGTAACCGCGTCGTTGCTTTAAGCCAAATCTTGCTACGTTTGGTTGTGTTACTACGTACCTGTTATTATTCGCCGGTGAGTTTTAATTAAGGGCCAACTCTGTTTCTTATTTCTGTAAAGCTTCGGCTAGTCTTAGTTAGTTATCACTAGTTTCTTATTTTTATCTCAAGTTAAAGCCCAAATGTATGCGTTGCTGTAAGCCCGAGAGAGGCCAACTGTGAATATTCTTGAGTTAAATAAAAAGCTATTTGAACCCTTTTTAGGACTTCTTACTCTAGCCTTTTAAAAGTCATCGAATTTACCAAAGACAATCAATTTATCTAGAATCTTATAATGTTCAATTTTGCAATACTTTTTGTTCTATGGTAGATATTATCTTGATGATTAATTGAAGTAAAAACAATTGCGTGGAGTTTTACTTCATCTAGAATTGGTTGTTAGTCTAGTAACTCCAGCAGACGTGAAGCGTTTTATCGCTAAGTCTGAAATAACTACAAGTCGTAAGAAGGTTTTAAATAACCGTTTTATTTAAATCGAATTTACAACATAAACGCACTTCGCTGTGCTAACAACATCAGCCGCAGCTCGTGGCGATGCAGCTAAACAGATTAGTCAAATTTATGTTAAACGTGGAACAGAGGTCGAAGACTACACAGTTTAATAATACTCGATGATGTCTCAGTATTTCTACCGGCGTGTCAAAATTTAAGTTTGTCGGCAGCAATATAACCTAAAATCGAATAATTACAGTTATCAGAGGCTACAGGAAATTAGCATGTAGCTTGCACACAAAGTCAAAATTAACCTCTGTCCGAAAACTCCAAAAACCTCAGTTTAAATACTGGCACCCTCATTGGCATTCTGATGAGGAATACAAAAAGGAGAAGTTATAGTAAAGACCGAAATCATAAAATCTGGTTAATTTAAATAATAGCCTTAAAAATTGTAATTTTTTAACATTATTTCACTTTTAAAGGATTTTTATTAATAATTTTTATTTAATTAATTTTCATTTTGCACTTTTTTAATTATTTATTTTAAATTATTTCAAGAATTCACAGTCATCCAGATATAACTCAGAAACGTGCCTTTGTTGAAAATTCTTCGGGTGCTTCTTGAAAAAGGCCAAAGAATTTCTCAAAAATTTTTTACATTAATTTCTATATTAATTCTATTATATACTCTTAATAAATTTTGTTTTCAATTTTGCTGTACTTCCTGCTAGACTGTTTCCTTATTTAATTTTTAATTTCATTACTAAGTGTTGATTTTATATATTTATATAAGTGTGTGTGTCTGTGCGTGTATGCGTAAGTAAGTAATTTAAAGTAAAGGAACAGGAACTATCTGCTTAAAGGAAATATACCTGCGGGGTAAGTTTCCTAAGCAAAAGTGGTTATTTGTTATGTTATTATTGGAGTAAGTTGGCTGTTTGTCTTATTATGGCAAAGCACTCGAGGGCTATTTGCCTAAGGGGAGGGATGTCTTCCTGGAGGGCTTTCTAAAGGAAACTGGATCGTATACGCGTTACACATGCGGAAAGCCACGAAAACGCTCATACATCCAGCCCATTCACCGAGATTCGAACCCCGGACCAAACTACCAGTGTTCAGCGACTTTACGCTTGGTGAGCTGGTGAGCTACCATAGCAGAAAGACAAAAAGCGATTCTGTCAGTCAATTTATTTCGCTGCAAGAAAATTTAAGCCAGGTTGTAACTGCTAGGATTACTGGGGGTTATGAGTAAATAAGACTCTACTGAAAAAGCTTTTGAACAGTAACACTAACTATTGACAAGATTATTTATCATTTTCAATAAACATAGGAATTATTTCAAAATGCTCAATTTTAAAGATTGTATAACCTTGAAATGCCAATGTCTCTTAATTTTCACACAGAACACCCTTTATGCAGAATTTTATAACTTTCAGTTAAAGGTTCTCAGATCTGAATTCTGAAACTCAAAGTATACAATTTCATGTCCTGTTATTTGAAAGCAGTATTCTAAACAAAGAGAATAATATTTAAAGAAATCTAGTAACCATTCATTAGAAATTTTTACAATAGACTGGAAAATGAACTTACCGATCAGTAAAGGTATATCTCTGATACTTCGATGAAGAGCAGCTTCTACTGGTGATGAAGACAACAGATCGCCTAAAAGCGATAAAATAAATAAGTACAAAACGAAGAGAATTGTTGAAACATATTTGATCAAGATCTACGTTTTTCAATTTCTTCAAATGTGATGCTTTATTTTTCATAATAACTATTTCTGAACAGTATTGTCATTTATCGCTGATTAATATTAATTATGATGCTCAACAATGAGTATTTTACAACTGTAATAATAATAAATGAGTAATGATGAAGAAAACGAAGGTGTTAGCGTTAAAAGCCTCCAAAATTGCTCTTCGTGTAGAAAATCAGTGAATGCTTAAAAGTTTAGCAATAACGAATGTTAAAACTTTTAAATTCAGATACGTTATCAATTAGAGAGATTTTCTCTTAAGTATATGCAAATGAAAATTATAAATATTTTCCTCATTGGCTATATTTTGTGTGAAACTTCCGTAGAACCTTCCGTAAAACGTTTAACTTTCACGCATACTACTGAACGGTTCTGGACACTCAATACAGGATTTTACGAGGCAAACTTAAAACGACGGATTTAGGATTGAAAAAATGAAACACAGAGAAATGGGGAAAATATTAATGAATTAATTATTATAAAATGGGCTTAAAAACGCATGAAAAAACTGTATTTTAGCAGGAGTTCACGGATGCATATGGAAGGTATACAGTGATATGGACTTAATCTGTAAGAAAAGAGAAGAGAAGTTTCATTGATTGCTTAGTGTGTAACTAGTGATTTTTCTGCATTTGTTGCAGATAATTCGATAGAAGATCATTTATAAAAGTTATGGCTGAGATATTTCTTAATTATTTGCAGTTTTAGTTTTGAAAACATAAATCATACTTTGGTGACTGTAGAAAAGGCTTTCATTGACCGTCTTTGGAATCCACAATAGTCACTTAGCGATATGTTTCTCTTTGAGAATGCTTAATTTTCTTATTTCTTTTTGAATGTATCAGTAATTTTGCCCAGAAATTCTTTTGCCTCTCTACAGTCATATATTAAGCATATTGAGGTAGATGCTCAATTCAAACCAGTCCAACAAAAAGTAGAGTAGATCACGTAGCGGCGTTAGAACTCTTCATAGGGCATTACGTGCTACGTTTTTACTGCCATAGCTGTAAACGCTCTAATATCTTTTATGTTAGGAGTATTTTATCTCACCCCCAGACTTAATACCTGTTATTTATAAGATCTCTAGAACTAAATTTATCACGGCGTTGAGAAAATATAATGTGAGACAACAGCAGTCGGACAGTTATATAAATAAAAATTTACTAGCTCTAGATTACCACAGCCATAAAACGACATCTTGAAAGATGTTTATTTCTTACCATACAAGCTTATCATGTTACACAAATTTCAGGCAATTAATATTTACGTACATAATCATTTCAATGTGTAATCCACACATTTATAATTTTAAAATTATTACACAATGGGTCTATGTAAAGAATTTCGTCTGTAGTATTTGCCAACATATAGAGAAAAACAGAGTCCATATACGTTTGGGAATATTTTAGAAAATGCTTAAAACCAAGAAGAATATAACCAGGAAATTAATACAGCAGTATTCGTAGCGAAAGAGAGTCTGCATATGCGAAACTACACTTATTCAAGCATATAATAACGTACTCTGAACGTACTATGTAATAACGTACTCTGAACCGCATAGCTTCATAATTCGTAGTATTAAACATATTAATGTCAAATAACTATTAAACCATCAACCGTACGCTTTCTGTTTCCCTTTATGTTAATGTGCCACTTTTAAGCTAGTAAGAACTCCATAAATAAGGTAAGAAACTTTATTTCAAGTCTTAATTGCCTCTTACAAACGAAGTCTGGAAATTTAATGAAAACATTTTCATTTGTGTGTATGTAGGAGATATACGTTAAGCGCTTAAATTTTTAGCATTTGTTCTGAAACGTAATCTGACACGAGTTAAATGAGTAGTTTAGAGCAGTTGTTGTTAACCTTTTCAGTGACTGGCAACCCCTAGAATTTGTTTTAAGATTGCTTTCTTACTGAAAAGTAGATTAATAAATTGACATATATATATATGTATATATATATATATATATATATAATAATGTCATAGTTTACTATGTAGTCGTGATGGCTGAGTGGAAACGGCAGGAAGAAGACGTTGATAAAACTAATTTCGGGCGAATCACCATCATTATTTTTAAGCACATCAGAATCATTTCTTTGTAGATAATATACCTTTTTATCATAAGCAATTACAATAATTTTTATACACACAGGTAAAAAGATGCAACGTCATTTTAGGCAATTAAGCGTAGCAGCGTGAAGATGTTGGCAGGGCATAAGTTAAGAAAAGGAGTAAATGACGTCTTTTAGCTAACAAGCATAGGCAAAGAAAGAGGGAAGGTAGCTGGGTTGCAACGGTATTTATAGTAAACTATTTCGTTATCTGATTAGCCAAAACTTATAAGGCAATGCAGAAATTCTAAGATGACATAATGCGGAATTAGTTTTCAGAATTGACGCATTTTCGAAAACGTTATTTACTACAGAGAAAGTACCCAAATTAAAAATGAGCAATTAAATGGCTTTTTAAGTTGTAATTTTAATTTGCATATTTTTATCTTACATATACATGTATTATATATATATAACAAGAAATTAATTTTAATGGTGTATCGTTTTTTTTAATTCATAACAGTACTTTAAAAGCGAGAATTCTTCTTGGAAAGAACTACGAATAAGATGTCACTTGCACTTAAGCAATTTCTAGGAATGATGAAAATTCCATTTCGCATGGGCAGCGCATAGTAAATTATAAAAGTGTCTACAATGCTCCTTTTGCCTACCGTGGATAACGTTTTAACTGTATATACCAGAAATGTTCTAATTTCGAGCATCTCAGATTCCGTTTGTATCCATGTAATGGTTCGTATTTCAGATAGAATTCAGTGTCAGTCTCTGAACTTAGCTAATATTTCCTTCACAAAGTATCTATGAAAAGATTCACTCGGTTTGGGAGTGCATTACAATTTCATTTATAATTATTTTTTTCTGTCGGATTCACACAATGAAGTGAAACATTCTGTATCTCCCTTTTCGGGAAAATTTTAACTCTCTCGTTTTTTTAAATTCTGTATGTTTCTACGCACTTATTTTAGGATACAAGTTGGGAGATACTCAAAAACCTCATCTGCATCCTGACTTTATTATACATTTTGTCGCTGATAAGTCTCTCGATATTTATACTTCGTTGAAGCTAAATGTAAACATCCAAGATTTCTTTAAGCCTTTATATTCTGACCTTCTCTCACTATTTATACTATATTCAAGAATAATACAAGGATTCAAAATTTGTTTTAGTTTCTTTTTCGGTAATCATGAATTTCACTTAATACAAATCTATTATTTGAGAGCAATATACTAAATTTCAGACTCTTTAAAAGAAGGCGGTGTGTACTGGAATTTAAATTTTATTCAATACTTTTTTACATTTGTTAACTTTAAAATCATTAGAGCATATATCTTCATTTTTAATTATTTCCTCTCTCTTTTCTCTTATTCCTGCAAGTTGTAAATCATGTGCCTTGTTAAAGTTGTTACTTCAAATAGAGGCTTTCAAGAATTAGTTTTCATTCATTTTTATCTTTTACCATCATTCAGAATTTAAGTACTTAGTATTAGTTTAAATGAAAATGAAGAAAATCCTTTGCTTATTTATCGATTGTATTACATCAGACTGTAACAAGTTCTAATTTCCTAGTACATAAGCATGATGGATTAGCGAACCATCCCTCATTTACGATTGTAATGTGTGTCATCATCACCGCACAGAGGGAATAAAGTGATTTTAGAAAATTAGAGGGTTCGACTATCTTCTATAGCAGTCGTTAACATGGTTATAAAGCATGCCAGAAAATGGTTACAAAGCCAGATCATGGTTACAAAGCCAGATCATGGTTACAAAGCCAGAACATGGTTTCAATGCACGCCTCTGAATTACCTAGTTTAAAATAATAGACTATAGTAACATCCGTTATAGATTCTATGTTTTAAAACAACCTTGCAATATATCTGCTCCAATATTCACTGAATAAGGGAGCATTTTGCAGAAAATTCAAGTAAAGAGAGTTATAAACTGATATTACTGTATGCACTTTGATCCTTGTACTGAAGAAGCGTTATTATGCATAACGTCTCTAGAATTACAGATTTCTAGTTATATCCACTTGTGTTTTACTTGTTAATAAACACAAATCTCTTATTATACTAAAAGGTATTTCTTCCTCCTTCTCCGTACGCTTTCGTGGTGTAGTGGTCAGCACGCTCGACGCGTAACCTAGTGGTCCATGGTTCGATTCCCGGCGAAGGCGTTGCTCATTTTTCATCTCTCCTGCTTTAAAAATACCTAATGACTCAACAAGTGGCACCTGAACTGGAAAGGTGGTGGATAATGATTCTGCACCACCCCAATTTGGCGATT
Organism: Stegodyphus mimosarum; assembly: GCA_000611955.2. Classification (NCBI taxonomy): domain Eukaryota; kingdom Metazoa; phylum Arthropoda; class Arachnida; order Araneae; family Eresidae; genus Stegodyphus; species Stegodyphus mimosarum. The sequence goes on from KK112589.1 coordinate 707,115, forward strand.
GAGACCCTAATTCCCAGTCTCCCTTTAAAAGGGGGGTATATAAGGTATTTCTCCCGCCTTTTTGCATGCCTTCGTGGTGTAGTGGTCAGCACGCTGGACGCGTAAGCGAGAGGTCCGTGGCTCGATTCCAGACGAAGGCGTTGCTCAATTTTCATCTCTCCTGCTTTGAAAATACCTAATGACTCAACAAGTGGCACCTGAACTGGAAAGGTGGTGGATAATGATTCTGCATCACCACAATTTGGCGATTGAGACCCTAATTCCCAGTCTCCCTTTAAAAGGGGGTATATAAGGTATTTCTCCCGCCTTTTCGCATGCCTTCGTGGTGTAGTGGTCAGCACGCTGGACGCGTAAGCGAGAGGTCCGTGGCTCGATTCCAGACGAAGGCGTTGCTCAATTTTCATCTCTCCTGCTTTGAAAATACCTAATGACTCTACAATACTATATTTCAAAAATGCTTTGTTATTATTTGCTTTTTTATTACCGTATATTGCGGTGTATAACGCGCATTTTAATACAAAAAATGAGATTGAAAGTTACGGGTGCACGTTATACGCCGGACGTAAAAATGATACATTTAAAAATAAGGAACAGACAAGCATACGAAAATTTGATTTCTGCATGTACCTAAATGCTGTTACTGGCAATCCTACCAATTTTCAAAGACCCAGTTCGCTAGAACCAGATTGTCCAGGACTCTAAAATAGGCCATTTAGTTACTTCTTTCCGAAAAGCACATTTATTCTTTGGCTTATTAATTATTGTACAATCATTTTTCTTCCATTCACGTTTGGAAGCTTTCACCACTACCAAACATCCTTGCTGAAGCATGATTTCCATTTTCTCTCGCAAATTGAATGACTTTGCATTTAAAACCAACACTATGTTTATTTTGTTTGGCAAGAGCCATATTTACTACTAGAACGAACACTAGATCAACTGCATTTCAGCTAAAGTAAATGCGGTTTACTAAAGCCTTCGGTGTTCACTTCAAGGCTTCAAATGACTACAGAATGAAAAAACATCTGACTCCTAATTCCGCAAATTCATTCGAGTCGGAAGTACATTCTTATCCTAATTATTTCTCCCTTTTCGTAAAACCTTAGAATAACATTCTTGTGTACATCTGCATTGAATACAACTCACCCTTTTTGCAGAATCATTTACTATAGCAAGCATTTCCGCTACACGCACGTATTGTTTCCCTTATTGCTTGTCAATTCAGTATGCCATTATTGGAAAGACTGCAAAAAATCTTGGAACGAACGACTTCAAAAGCTAAGAGCATCGCACATGTATCTTTCAGGTTTCTTCGTAAGGAAAAGGGTGCGCGTTATACGGCGAATATATTTAAAAATTAAAAAATGCAGTTTTATATTACAGGTGCGCGTTATACGCCGCAAAATACGCTATACCTGATTTTTGAATATGTGTGGAGAACGTGTTTGATTTATAATTAGCCATTATACTATCTTAACTAATACTTCTGCACTACTAAAACATTGCCGCCCAGACGGTGTAGTGGTTAAAGGAGCTTACTCTGTACCGAAGAGGCTGGGTTCGAATCCCGGAGAAGGCATAGATGTTTGTAAAGATATAGTGTCTTTGCGGCATGGGGGCACTGTTAAATATGTGAGGAGTAGAAAATCCTCTCGTGTAGTTTGACGGTAGGGAATAGGGTTGGAAAGCCCTCGGACTACCTCCCGAGGTGCTCTTCCACAAATTTGGGATGGAAATAAAAGTCCAACCTCTTTGAGGCTCTGGCAATCATTCTTCCATAAAATACAACAACAACTAAAACTTTAATCTGTTCCAGAACTCGTGTAGAACTGTACTGATCTGTAACAGTATTTACAGTACTATAATTTCTAATAAATTGTTCCTGGAACTGGTCTTACAATTTATTAGAAACGTTACTACAGACACAGCTTCTTGTTAAAAGTCAGAAAGTACATTACAAATACATGTAAAGCAATTTTCAGAAATTTACCCTTAAAATAAGTTAAAGGGAAAACATTTTCTGGTAATTTATCTTGCTTTTTGCATTCTTGTTCAACATTTCAAAGCTACTGACGCGTTATGTATCTGTTAACTGAACCATAAAAAAAGATTAGAAAAGCAGATTTATTGCAATCGTAGCTTCTTGATCCAGCAATCATTTCAACTCACATCTTCTACTTTCCGTCAATAAAATGAATTTCCCATTGGTGTAATTACAAAAGTTCGCTCAAAGTTGTTGAAAATAACAGTTCTGGTGTTATTAATTGAACGTGGAATCTTCCTCGACAAATAAATCAGAGTTGGATGACAAGATAACATGAGAATCAGTAGCCTTATTTCTCCGAAATCTAAGAGGTTAGGCTCCTTCAACGCTAATTGGACTTTTAAATACGCGTCAGTCGGAAATGGTTGATCTGTATTTAATCGCCAGTTTCTGCAGAGATCAATCACTAATTACATACGAGATGAAGATTAAAAATGTTTGCGAACCTATTTCGAGTTGCATGAACACCTAAAGAAGTGATCTGCGTGAAAAAAGTGCTTTGGGATACTGTAATGGCATTATAAATGATTTTCAAATAGCAAATGATCGTTAAACTCGATTCATTTAGGAAATAAAAAGTGGAAACTCTCCTTTCTTTTAATTTAATAGAAATCTTAAGTTTGATATAATTCAGCCTAGAGCTTTATCAAAGGAGAAATATTATTAGTTGTCATTTACGTATGTCCTATAAGATAAAAGAAATTTTATGGAGTTCAGTAACATGTTGAATAAACTATAAGGTCTTATTGCGCACATGCACGATGTCTGTCTATCCGCACATGCATGATGTCTGTATATAGTATATACTATGCTACTGTAAATTAATGGTGCGTCTCAGCTAAAGACAGTAAAAGTAAAGAGAATTCATATATAATAATTCAAATACAGATAATTCGTGTAGAATGATGCAATCTATAGTGGCATTGGAAATCAATTCGGTGAAAATAAACTTCAGAATAACAAAAGAATACTATAATACACAATGTGTACGAAATGCATCAATGAATATGTCAATTGAAACTGCTGAATTAAAATTGTTTACGTTTATAAAATCTATTGACACAGATATAGTTGCATTTTGTACAAGCTGCATGCATTTGGTTTTGTCGCATTACTCTTAACTTTATTTTTGCCAAATTGTTTTCCATCGTTTCAGATAATTCCAAAATCCAAAATCAAATCAGAGGAGAAACACGTCAAACTTAAAAAACAACCTTGCATTTTGCTTAGATTCATACAAAAAAAACTCACTTCGTCAAGAGCAAAGAAATTTGCAAGCCCACGTAATGGATTAAGTTAATAGAATTTTTCAGTTTTCGTTGCTAATTTTGGGGACAAATTGCGCTACCTTCCTGTTCGCGTTACTGCAGTAGGTTATAAATAGGATCGTTAAGCCAGCTGCTTTTCAGTCTTGCAAATTTCTTTGCTCCTGATGAAGAGGATCCTCTTACCCTCAAAATCTATTGAGATTTTTTGTCTCAATCTACTCCAAATACAAGGTTGTTTCTTTATTAATTTTATGATTCCAGAATGTTTGGCAAAAATGTAAGTGCAGGTAAAGAGGACTGAAGCAAGCAAAATTTAAAATGGAAAGTGTCTGGGAAACTGATTCCTTGAAATGGTATAGGACGCTGTTCAGCAGCAGGAAAAGCATTCTGCTGGCATACGTCAACATTTACTGAGTGAATTTCAAATGATAGGCATTTTTACGCAAACTCGCAACATGGCAACATGCATTTTATCTATGGATCTGTGGCTAAAAGGGAGTAGCTGCTGAAAGGAGGTTTAGGCAACGACTCCTAAATACTCCTTTGCGTAGCTGCTGCGTTCCCATTCATATGTCTATTTCAGTATACTTATACATAATGCCTATGAGATATTTTAAAGAACAGGTTTTACATTATGCATATATAGTACATACATATACATATATCTGCCGGTATAGTGGTTAGCGTTGTTGGTTGTCGTATCATTGGTCCCGGGTTTGAATATTAGAGAAAGCTTGAATGTTTATAAGTGTATAGTGCAGTGGTTCTCGACCTTTTTTTTACCCCATACACCCCTTTCAACCTTGCTAGAAGACCAATCTCTCCTCCTCTCCAAAACTTCCAAATACACATATATATTTATTTACATTTAGATTATTTTCTGTTTTATAAATTAAATAACAAAAAGTCTAGAAAATGTTGGTAAATATCATGAATAAAAGAATTTTTTTATATTACATCAGAAACTGAAACATAATAGCTAAACAAAAGACTAACCCCTGATCCCTGTTTCAGAGATTTCCCCATGAAGCGATAAAATTCCTCCTAGGGAAGAATTTTCCCCTGAGTTTCGATAATTGCTTGAAAACCTTAGCATAGTGTTTTGGGAGCGTGGAGGCACTTAACATACACGGTGCTAACATACACGGTGAGTGGTTTGGTAGTAAGAAAAGAGGGGTGGAAGTTCCTTGGGTCAGTCTGTCAAGGATTCTCCTCCAAAACTGGGAGTTAAAATGCGTACTGTCATCTGTAAGGTTCCTAAAGTCCATTCCAATCAGAAACACTAACCTGCGTTTTCTTGGACTCGGCCTGATGTTGAAAATTATAGATAAAATTATTTATACAGAACCTGCCAAGTAGCCTTCTTCTAATTTAAAATAAATTTAAACTCACCCCGCCGACTAAACGTTAAAGATATATTTTTCCAAGCATATTCAATTTCTTTCGTTAGCCTTCACAAAATACAAATTTGGTTGGAATTAAATAACGAGCAAATTTGTAGTTTAGATTGAGTAGCGTACCATCCACCTGCTTTTGTCTGTGACGAAGAGCCGTTTACCTAACTGACTCGAGTAACCTAATCGACCTGAGTATTTGTGAGTGAATTTTGTAAAGAATATTAAAAGAAAGGTTTTGTAGTATCAATTATGTTCTCTAATTTTTTAATAAGAGGTACTTCGTATTCTAAATAATTACTGATCACTGAAAGTGACGGCGATTAGTGTCCGTATGGAATAATTTATGGTTGTAATAGTATATTGATCTAATGAAATACACTTTAAGATTGTTTACATTGGGTAATGCTTTGTTGCTGTATTACCAGAGATCATTAAATATACATTTTATAGCAACATTTATGCTTCAAGTAGCAAAACCTTAGACAGAGTAATATAAATAGTAAATGCCAGATTTAAAATACATTTTTTAAAGTTTTCCTGGAAACATTTGCAAAATGCACTTTATACCGCTTTTAACATCAATGCATCTCATGAAAGCTATGAAGTATTTTCTTCCTTCATCCAGCATGCCTTCGTGAGGTAACGATATCACAATCGGTATTCGAGAAGTCCAGGTTCGAGTCCTGGCGAAGGCGTTGCCCATTTTGTAAGCCTTCTGCTTCAAAATAACCTAATAATTGTACAGTGGCTCCAGAACTAAAAGGTGGTGGATGATAATCGGTCACCACCAGGATTTGACGACTGGGTCCCCTAATCCCCAGTCGCACTTTAAAACGGGGAGTAGATAAGGTACTTTTCCCTCCTTCCAGCATGCCTTCGTGGTGTAACGGTAGCACACTCGGCGCGTATTCGAGTGGTCCAGGTTAGAGTCCCGACAAGGGCATTGCAAGTTTTTCACGTCTCCTGATTTTAAATAACCTAATGACGCTACAGAGTTAAATAACCCTTTTCTTCTTTCCTTTCTGGAAAGGAAACGATGAAAATAGAAAAAAAATGGATGTATTTGCTTTAAAATTTAGCTAATTTTGTGTACGTAGAGGTCTGCCACGTTTCATTTTACACGAACATTTAGAAGTTCAATATATAGAATAGATTCGGGCAAATACAAAATAGAAAATTAGTCAAAATTCATTTCTAATCCGACATTAGTTATTGGAAAATTTCTGCATATTTCATCGGCGACTGTTATGGTCTCCTTACTCTTGAAGTCGCAAAAACATTCTTTGATTAGGACCATAAATAAACTTAAAACGGAAAGAGCAAAATAACTTTCAAGACTACTAATTTCGAAAAATAACACTGAAATATTATTAAGATGTATTTGTTAAATTTAATCGATGTAAGTTTTATTTTAGAACATCTGAAGTTTTCGAAAATTTATTTATTTAGTGGAAATAACAATAATAATAATTACTGTCACTATTAACTACTACTAATCAGAGTCGATTTAATCAGAGTTATATGATATAATCATTTCAATGGTTGATATGATTACAGTTATTTTAATATTATTACAAAATATTTATTTATAAAACGTTACAGTAAATTTATAACAATTTATAACGTAAATAATAACAAATATTTATAACATGTAATAATAAACATAAATAATGTAAAATAAATAATAAATATTTATTTTACATAATTTTATTATTATAATGTTTGAATTGTTTATTGCGATTTATTTCTTCAGAATATATTTGTCTTGTGAAGAATTTGAACTCCTTGGCAGTCTTTCTCAGATTGCGGGAAGTTGTTTTGTAAAACCAACATCAGTCAAAGATTGAATTCTATTTAAAATTTTAATTTAAGTTTTTTAATAAAATTTTTGCCTATAACAGAACAGAAATGCTTGTAATTCTGCTGTATAATTCACATTCATTTTATTTTCACACCAAAACTCGAATATATATACACACGAGAATTTATTTATTGTATCATTTTAACTATACATCTACGCACTTCAATGTATTTCTCATTGGATGGAATTTATCATATTCTTATTTCTTACAGGATTATTGGTGATATTCGAATAATTTTTAATTAAATATTGTAACAAACACCATCATTGCTGTCTACTTTACAAGATTTATTCTCACAATGATAAAACTGAATATTAGGCTTTTTCAATGATACCATTGCGAAATAACCAAACTTATAACTGCGAAATAGCTTTAAAAACAGGGTTACTAAAAGAATGTTGAAAGTTTCTCATCTTTTGACAGTGGACCATATATAATATTTTAAATAAGAGGTTTTATCCGCATTTTTTTGTTATTTTCTGTCACATAACTTATCGGAAAAGTCCCGCTTTTCAAACTTTTTCAGATAAAGTTCTTTTCGTGGCGATGTGCCAGACAAAAATTTTGCTTTTAGAGCATAAACGTGATTAACCATTCGTTTCCCTGAAATGCTTTTCAGCCTGCCGCACAGATGTTAGTCATGATTGATTCACATGGTATATACAAACAACGCGAAGAAACCTATAATATCAAATCTAAATTTCAGAATTTGGAGAGCATTCATTTTCATTTCAAACCTAAAATTTTGAACCTTTTAAGACTTATCCTTCGCAGAAACCTTGCTGAAACTTGAACGAACATTTTCATCAATTTCACCTTTAACGCTTTTGTATTAAAGATTGCGAAGAATTACGTTCCCTTTTTGGCTATCAGTAGGGGGAAGGGGAATAAGACTGTTAAACGGTGGTGTTTCAAATCAGACTCTACTCCTCGCTACCGAACTGGCTACATGGACGATTTTGTGGTTTTTCCCAAGGTCACTATATATATATACAAAGTTTACTCTTGTGTGACGTCACTGACTCCTAGTTTGATCAAAGGCCTCTACTCTCTTTGTGGCTTCTGTCTTTCACATAAGCAAGTAAGGGACGTCAGCGTTGCAAAAGACCTAATCTTGTTTGTCTATTGAACTTGGGTTTCCCTATTCGTAATGAGAACCCGATCCACTTTCCCTTAGGAAGTTATCCACAATGGCATCTCATCCCTTAGGCTGATAGCCTAGAATGTATTTTGCCGAAATCAAATAATTCAATTGATTCAACAATAATTTCAGTCTATGGGAGATCAAAATGTACTCATAATTAAGTCCCAAAGTTTAATCTAAAAAAATATATAATTTTTTTTCTCTTTTTTTCTTTATATGCATACATTCGAAGAGTGTTTAGTTATTAAAGTGATAAATGATCTAGAATTTTTAAGCAACTGATTAGAAAATATACATTAATAAATTTTTAATGCGATTTAAGTGGTATACATTTTGCATTAATCGGTTCTACAAGTGACTATTGAATTTCATATCCTTTCACCAGTTAGACTAGTACTATTTCCCAAACTGTAAGTACCACCACACTGGGGTGACGTGAGAGGCTTGCAGGGGTGCGGCATAGTACTTTAAAATTAACCATCATTAGACCACATGGTCTTAGATTTGAATAACCGATATGCTAGCGATATGATAAGAGGAATATCTGACAATCTTAGTGTAAACCACTGTTTCCCACAGGTTGTTATAATTCCATTCTATTTCAAGTGTAGCACAATTATAAGCTGGGAAAGTAATGACATAATAAATAAAACGATAAAATAAAACGAGCTTAAAAATTGAATTAGTGTGATTCTCTAAGTATCTATAAGTACAAGTATGTGTGTTGGAAGATTCATAAAGTAAACAGAACTGAAGAAATATTTAAACATTTTCAAAAATGCATCAATTATGATGTATGTCTGAACTGCTGGAGGTAAAAACGTAATTACTACGAGACACCAGTATAAATTAAGTTCTAATTTAATCTAAGAATGGTTATAATAATGATTTTGGTTTAGAGAACACTGACTTATCATGTATGAGAAATTCAATATAACGAGCTAATTATTTTTCCTTTGTCCTACGAAGTCTCCATCATTAACAATATTTAAAAAAGTTATACGAGATTGGACGACAATGGAAAACAATTTACGATTTTTCAGTTATGAGATATCGATCAGGACTGCTGTATTTCGATTTGCTTACAAGTGTGGATATGTGCGAGTGTTTTCCAATAAAATGCTTAATTAAACAATTCTTTATCATATTAGGTAATACATGACGTTTGAACCATCTTTCAATATTTATCGTTATGCCATGATTTGTCCAATTACAAATTCGGTGTCTGTTAAAAATTAAATGTAAATTTTAGTAATCAGATATATTATTAAAAATGGGAAATAAAGATTGAAATTATTAAAAAGTTCATTTATTGCTTTTAAACTGTTCAGTTTATCAGTAGTACGACATTAATAAAGTTATTCTATCATAAAGAGCGGCAGAACTCTGCAAATTAACTATTTACTAGGTTTCATGGAAGATAAAATAGAGAAAGTAAAGCTTTGTACAATTACAATCTTTTCCATCTCGTTCAGTTATAAATGGCATGATGGTGTAAAGTAAAGTAAAGTAACCCCTTCAAAAAATAAGAACAACGTTTCTAACGCACATAATTTTGGAATATTTTGACCATTATTCTTCAAGGATTTGCTCTTTGAAACCTTTTACAAATAACTTCTGGTTTTGCTTCATAAATAATATGCTTTAAAGTAGGAAATAGCATGTAAACAAAATTACTAACTTACATGGAGTCATCGATTTGTATTTGATACTTTAAAAGAAATAACGAAATAAACAGAAAATCTCGAACAATATCCACACATAGCGACATTTTTCTTTCAGCCACAATTCTCTTTGCTTCAAAAGATTTTGGTCATCCTACTGAACGGAAAGAAGAAGCGAGGATCCTTTCAATCTACTTTGCTCTAACGCGTTGTATCATATCTAAGAAATAGACGCGGGAGGGCGCAGAAATAATGACATAACGTCATCTTTCGTTCTGTTTCAGCAAAGATCTCCGATGCTTTAGAAGATCAGCTGTCCCAATTTCGCAGCTGCGAAACCAATAACTACTCTTACACCAAAAAAAGGTCCAACGAGGTTTCTTCATTTTGCCGGGTGGGGGATATAAAAGATAGATAAGAATCTTCTGTTGTAACGTCAGCGGTTTTTGGAATATTGGGATCTCACAGTCGGCTGAAATCGGTCTAGTAAATTTTGGTATATGAAAGACTTATCCTCACATTAGAAACGCATCGTAGGAAGAAAAGCCTCTGTTAATTGATTGCAGAAGTCAGTGAATTTCTTTAAGTCTGCGCTTATAAAATGGCACATGTGTAGCACTGGGAACTGGCCGTGTGAATAAAGTAGGATATTTAACCCATCAAATTAACGTAACATAAAGGCATTAAACAATATTCCAACAAATTAAGGTTTATTGATACAGAATTGGATTTAGATCATTATTTTTGTGAACTCAGAATTATGCAACATTTGCATATCAGCAGATCGAATTTGATTAAACTCCTTTAACTCGTTTTATTCTAATTATTCAACACATTTTTTTATTGAAGTGATGGGTTTCAACTATGTGAAATCAAATGAGTCTGGCTACCTGTTTAGAAATCAGTTGAATCATGTTTCTATTTATCTAAGGTAACGACTTATAATCTTTCTTTGTGTAATGAAAAAGATCTGAGAGCTTCAGCAATGTTGGTGGATCCTTGTTAAGAAAGATCATATTTTCGTCTTTGTCTCACCAAAAATGTGTTGAATTCTACATGAAGAGTTACCATACGGTAAAGAACTGCATTGTCAAAATAGAGTTAATATTAGTCAAAGCCAAACCCACGAAATGTAGTTAAAGTTCATGCAAAACTCATTACAAATTCTTACCCAAAGACTTAGTTATAAGCTCGTATTCTAGATGTTTACATAAAAAGCCATTAAATGTTCAAAGAAACAAAACAAAATCAACATAAAGAAAGGGAAAAGAGTGGTCAACGAAGTATAGTCATTAACTTGAAATAGGAGCTTCAGGGTTATTTTCCGGCATCCAATTTGACTCTTAACAGTGGAAACAACAACTGCGGATAAAAAAATATAACTAGCTGAATTTTTCCCCCTCTTCAATTCCATTTAGTGAGATTCGCTTCATGAAGAGCACGCTAAAGAAAGCTGACTTGAAGTGCAGTCTTATTTGATGTGGAGAAAATAATTTATAAATGACGACATGAGTTATGATCACAGCTGGGGAGAGGGGCTTTCAATATCATTGATGCCTATTTAAAAAAAAAGAGGCTATAGTTTTATTGAATTACGAAGTTTTCAGCGTCATAAAAGAAGTCTGTGATCATCAAATAGTTTAGCGATATTTAAGTATGCTGAAAGGAAAGCTACTCTTGCTAGGAGAAATTAAGAGTGTTGAACTGTGAGTTTCTTCCTAAACAATGTAGCACATTCAGCCTGTTGTATTCCTAAACTAATTTGCTTTTTATTCTTCATGTTGATTAGAAGTGCGGAAGAAAAAAATAAATAAATGCAACAGAGAGATATTTTTGCCGAATAAATATTTCAGTGCAATGAGTATTATTACTGGATATGCATACGTTTCTTGTGAAAACTATGAAAATATATTCAGCATTTTTATCAGTTTCAAACTATTTCAAATTCATATTTCGTTTCTTTTGAGGCCGAGCATCGCATTTTAACTAGATCACCGTCAGAAAGCAAACAATTTCTGCAAAAGTAAGCTTACAATTCCATGCCTAATTGTTCAATTAGAAATGCTTGTCAAGGAACCTCTAAATTTAGTTTTTTAATAATTCAGAAGTTTTTAAACGTATACTGATTTTTATTGCAAAAACGGTAGCAGGTTTACATTTTATTCCTATTCAAGTTTAAGAAATCCAACACTGGAAAATTAAGATGGATAACAGATTTCAACCATCTTCAAAGTACACTAATTTTTATAAAGGACTGAAACTTTATGTTGCCAGCACAGTATTACCTCAAGATTTTGTATGAATAAGCTAATATCACTGATACGAAAATCACTGGTAAGTAGGCCAAACCATGCAATTTTTATAATTTGAAAATTATGTAAAAAATATTTTCGTTTTTTCCTAAGAACAACGAAACATTTTTCAATGCCAAGAGTAAATGGCAAACGTTTTACAAGTAAGAATGTATAAAACACAAAAATAAGCATAAAAAAGTCATTTCATCAGGTATCTATTATTCGAATATCTGAAACCCACCATCAGAGATTCAACTGAATGCCGAACATCTCATAATATGACATATGTTCATTCCTGATTTTTCTAACTGAGCTGCCGAAACGGGTTTTTTTTCGGTGTAGATCACTCCCCAGACAATCAACTCTAACCATAAGTCTGGAATTCTGCAACTATCTCCTTTTTTTGACCAAAATATTTTTTAAAATCATAGAAAAAATGCAAAATCATTCCACTTAAGTTTCAAGCGTTAACGAATAGAAAATTTCAAAGACCTCTTTGTGTTCAACATCTGGTTAATTCTTTCTTTCTTTGTAAACCTATTGGTTTACTCATTTTCATTGCAGTTGTAGAGTTCTGCTGTGTCACCGTCTTACAGACTCTACTAGACTGAAAAGCGAGTTATCTCTTTAGCCTGAAGCAAATGCAGAGGCTGTTCATACATTTTTATACTATTTCAATTGTTTTACAGAACTATTTTACCTAAACTTATTGTGTTTAAAATGTCCCCTTGATAACCCTTATTCTTCACTATCTTTCTATACCGTAATATCCAATACAAAGTTTTATTAGTAGCGGGAGAGGTATTTTTTCCTATTCCTCTTGAACAGCTTTCCAAAGCTCAAGAAGCGTTGTAGGTCGACATCTGGACATTCCGCCTTTTAAAAGTTCAAAAACACAAACATCCGTGGACGATATATCAGGAAATTTAGTAGGGATATGAACGAAGGGTATGGCGTTGATTTCCCTTTCTTGTTCCTTTTTTTAAAGCAAATTAACAGTGATATTTGTCGTGTGACTGCTTGCTTCTTCTTGATGAAGTTTTAAATGATCACACTGTGTGTAAAGGAATAGTATTTGATATTTAAAAACTGGGTATCAGACATGTTCCTAGTAATATGTGGAGTTGATCATAACGTTTTTTCCACTCTCTTTATTTTAATTTGAGGTTATAGGAAAAATCAGCAACAAACATAAATCCCTTCGAAAAACTTTCTTTAGATTTTTTGAACCATGTTCTATGATTTTTTTCTTCTCTTTGATGATAATAAATGGATCTCGTTTTATTGCGGTCATTTATATATATCCGAGATTCACCTATTGTGACAACATTTTTCCATTTGTGTCCGAATAATTGTTTCTAATAGAGCATTCTGCAGTGCATTCTGCTTTCGGTGATATGTCGTGGAGAAAGACGATGCACATTATGTGTTTTCGCCTTTTTAAGATTCAAATCAGCAATAATCACATTGTTTACAGTTGACACTGACCATTTTAAGGATTTTGCAACTGTCCATTGACTTAGCTCACTTTCTTTTTAACATTAAAGATCTTATTTTTGCAACATTCGAAACATCCCGTTTTTTCCTTGGCTATGCATTTTGAACAGTTTTTATCCTTGAAGCCAAACTTTGACTTTTTTCTTTCTTATTCACAATATTATCTATCGTGCTTTAGATATTGAAAAATCATGGTTTTGACAGCATTTTTTAATAACAAAATACGAATAATTTTCTTCGGAAAGAGCACAAACATAGCCTTTAGTCTATTGCTTCTTTAATAGGACCATTTTGCATGAAAACAAAATTGTCAAATAGGAGACGATAATTTGTACTTTAAAAAATATAGTTGCGGTTAAAAAAATTTCCAAGCGGGCAAATTTTTTATAGCAAAGTTGTCTAAAAATATGTGAACAGTCTCTGTAACCAAGTCGTAACAAGGTTAAAATAACCCTTTTGTTAGACTCTTTAAGGGAACAGAAGGTACTACTTGTATTACAGATGAAACTCTGCTACTTGCGGGTATTTAAATTAACATAAGATACAGCTAAATTAAGTTGTCTGAGGCCTGCACACACAAAAGGCTACTTAATCTGATTCATGATAATTACAGGCACATATTTTTAAACGTCGACAAGCAAGATGCTAAAAGCGAAACAACTTTGGCAGAGCTGACGTTAGTAAGTAACAGAAAGTGAGTCTGCCAGAAGCTCTAACTCTAAAACATTCAGACACTTGGTTAAATTTACAATACCTAATCTGAATTCTGTTGAGGACTGAGGAAAGAAGAATTTAAAGTAAATATTGAAATCATAATAACTGGTTATTTAACATGAAATACTACACAGGGAGCAGATATTCATTGGAAACAAATAACTATCTCTAACCGTTTTCAGTTGCTCAGAGAAAAAATGCGATGCGAGTCTGCTCTGAAATCAGAGCTTTGATTATTCCCATAGCTTGTAAAGTAGCCTTTCTATAGGAATATAAAGTGAAAAAAGAGAAAACTGAATTCTCATTGCAGCATTTGGCAATCTATTATTAAATGAGCCATTAGGAAAATCGTATAATTACTCTGGTTCGAGTCTTCTACGATTCTTATATCTAAAGCATATTTATAGATTAGAGGCTTGGCTTTCCCATAACATTATATATAATGAAAGAAATCATGCATAAGAAAAAAATCTATTCTATAAATGCTTGAAAATAAACTTTGCATTATATCAATGCCAAGAATGGCATCGCATTAATCGAAAAAAATTAATTGTAGGGTTGCTATTGGTCTGAAAAATGAAGTTAAGTCCTGTAGACCCTCCTAGACAACAGAAAGAGGAATTGCTACACCTTAAAAACTCACAAATATAGGATAAATTTTTAAATAAGCTTTTTATTTCGTCTGAACTGAACAAAAAAGAGGCCCGATTTATGCCACAGATAAACCACCAACTGTGGCGATATAAATTAAGCAATAGCAGTCAATTAAATTATCCACACGTAACGTACTCTGAGACAACACTTACAAAAAAACAAGCTGTAAGTTGGCCCATTATTTTACCGGCGCGTAAGTTCAAATCAATTGGCTAGCAAAAAATGCCAAAGCCGGAATATCATTTTAAAGAGAGCTGACGAGGAATTCTAACCGCGCAACGCAAGTGCCAGAAACTCTCTCTCTCTCTCTAAGATTCAGAACCCTCAGCTTAAGCACTTTCAAACCCAATCTGCATTCTGGTGAGGCATACAGAAGGAATAGGTTATAGCAAAGATTAAAATCACCATAACTGGTTAGTTAATATCAGATACGTAATATAATCTTTCATTTGTTTTTGAAAGATAAAACAATGGTTTAAAATGGGTAAAGATCGACTACAGGAGCGTGCATTTGTTATTTGAGAAAAACGAAATGCATTTTCAAGAATTATAAGTAGCCTTCCACAATGCGACGCTTTCAACGAATTATTTTAAAATTCGACAATATCAATAATTACATTCTTCTCTTTCTTACATTAAATGGGAGATAAGTGGCCATATCCCACAGAAAACCAAATATCTTTTCATTTCGAAAATAGAAATGTTTTAAATATATTTGAGTAATATTATAATTCAGATGCTGATGTAATCACTTTGTAATAAAATATTACATTATTAAAATAATTAATATATCATAGAACACATGCAAATTATGGAAATATTCTTCGAATCGGGAAATGTTTATCACATTAAAATTTAAAAAATATGTTGTCTATTACAGTTTGTAATTTGTCTGTACTTTGATTGTTATTTCATTTTAATTTAAATAGCATTTGGACATTGGTTGTTTGTCCAAAATTTTTGTTAGAACAATATACATATTCTCACATAAGGAGGAGAAACTCCTACCACCATATATCGGAATTCGAAAGCACCAGAATCTTCTCTTACCTGGATTGCGTTTCATAGTTCCTTCGCCAATGATACTCGTTATTAGTCGGGATCCTATAACTGTCAGTTGAATATGGAATCTATGGATCTAGAAGAGCCATACTGAACGCCGCAGAAGGTCTCCGCAGCCCTGGCCTCTTTATGTCCGAGATATCATCTCTGTTTTGAGGGATCCTACAGCCACATCACGCACCCTGATTCAGGAGCTTGGCTTATGTGCAAGACTAAAATTGTCAACACAGACAGTGGGGCGAGGTCTGCAACACCACCGATTGTCAGCACGGCAGTTATTGTTGCTGATGTTCTTGATGCTGCAGCAGAGGCAGGCCCGCCTACAGTGGTGTGACGAATGACGACCCTAGATATAGGAATGACACAAAGTCATCTTTTCAAACAATTCCCAGTTCTGCGTGTAGCATGAGGGATGTATCCATGTATGGAGACAATGAAGAAAACGAACGTTGCCATCTTCCATTCATCCTCGTCTCTCTGGCTCCGAATTTGGCGTTCTGGTAGGGGCAGCCCTCGGGTCACTTTTTATTCGCATAACGAGTAATGTGAACAGCAGCCATTACATTTCTAACATGTTAAAATATATAGCTGTGCTCTATCTCGGAGGTCTGCGTGACGCTATCGTTCACCAAGATAAGGCACGACCACATATCCTCACTGCAGTCCTGACTTTCCTCAATGCAGAGGATGATACAGCTATTGCCCTGACCAGCACATTCCCCAGATCTCTTGCTCATTGTTAGTATTTAATTATGGGTTGCCGAGAGAATGGCACGCCATCACACACCATCAATTACGCAATTACGAGTGATGAATTCTTGCATAAATTTGAAGCCTCATGAAGTGGCGTATCCGTACCTATCATGAAGCGCAGTTCGACTCTATGCCCAGCCGGATTACACCCGTAGTTACTGCCAAAAGTGGCAACTCTGTGTACTCCAAACCATCTGCAAGTTTAATCATGTCTTCATCTATTTATATTGTATACGTATTATAAATCAGTTTCTGCTGTTTGCTTTCCTTCCTGGTAATGCAATTTTAATAGCGAGGAGTTAATTTTAATTTTATCGTAAAAAATGCGAATGAAACTGGATGCCTTAGAATTTTTCACAGATCACGATTTACGTTCAAATATTTAAGAAATATTTAAGGCATAATGAACAAGGAATGTGTTTCAAAATATGCTGTCTTTCATTAATTTTTTAAACAATCAATTACGGACTTAAATTTCTGTCGAATAAAATTTAGTAACTGAGAATGTGACTGACAGTTTGGAATACAATTTAAATTTAAACATTAATGCTAGAATCAGTGGGCTTTTACAGGTGTATTCATTAGTTATTTATTTCTATAAAATATAAGCGCCACCTGCTTTTCCGTTAATCACACAACTGTCAATAAAAGCTCTGAATATTAGCATGTGCTGTGTTGTTTTTAGTTTATACGAGTGCATCCACTTTCGTAAGTGAATGACGAAAATATGGAGTTTTTTTCTCTTTGAAGTTGTGACATATGAAAAGGGTGTCAATCAGTAGTGCTTGGTGCTCCGTTTGTCAGATTACAGAACATATTTTGTGAACAAATTTATGTCTTTTAAATTTTCTTTAAACGAGTCTACACTTTTATGTTCTCTTTGTCAAGCCTGGGAAACCGAGAAATATGTTCTTTTCGAATGATTTATCAGTTAATTTGGTTAATTTTATAATACTTGTATTTATTAGTTTCCAGCGACCGGTTTTATGGAGTCCTCGTGTGCTTTGCCTTAGTCAGTAAATGGGTTCCTGTTCCCGTGAATAGGCCGGTTTCACGGAGTTTCCTGATTTTCCCGATGTGTAATGTAAATACGACTCAGTTTCTCGCAGAAAATGCTCCTCAGATTCATTCTTCTCTTAAACAGACAGCTATTTTGTGTTACACATTTCTTCAGTGACTAACTAAGCCTGGTCAAATAGTTAATTGTGCCGTGAAGAAGAATGAGTTTGAAATTCCAAGCCCCATTGCATGTTTAAAAAATGTATTCCAAAGTATGCATACTTTCTTAAAGGTATTAAACATCATAAAATTCAACTACGGGCCTGAATTACTTTTCGAAAATAATTTAGTACTGGTGATTATAATTAGTTTGATATGCTAACAATTATGATAAACAATTATCAGGCAAAAAAACAGATTTGTTATTTGCGCATGAAAACTGATTTCAAAACTACTTTCAAAAGAAGGATTCTTTTGATTATTATTAGAAACATATTCTTGAGATTTATTCTGGTAGATTACTTTAAAATCAGATTTTATATTTTAAATTATCTAGTCATCCAATACATTTTTTCAAGAAAATTCTTTGCTGAAATTACTGTAATACCATGTTACACATAGGACAATCTTCTTTCGAAACCTTTTGCGCAGTAATCGTCAGCTAATGATTATCTCAGTTTTTATTTACAATATTATTCTTTCACGCTTGATTATATCATACTTAATTGAAGTGTTTACATGTGTAAGACATAGGATTTTAACCTTCTGCGCAACTAACATTGTGCTCAGTCTTCTAAGCAAAATCTGAGGTACTATCAAGAAAAGCTGTGAGAGCAAATATGAAGCAGATAAAATACATTTGTTATTTATACCTAAAAAAGCGTTTCCGAAGCTAGTTTTTATGGAAGGATTCTAACAAAATTATCATAGGTATCAAGGTATTAAGTACTATAATAACACTGAGAGATAACTTTCTCAGAGAAACGAAGGAAGCAAAAAAACAAAACGTTCCCCGAAAAAATTCAATAGATATAGGAGGAGCGAAAGAGGGAAGTACATGGCTAAAAATATCGAAAGTCGAAGTGGAAAAGTGATAAAGACGTGAGTTAACGAAGACAAAAGACCCAAAGAAGACCAGAAGAAAGGAGAAGCTAAAAAAACTAGTTCATTGGAGTGAAAAATAAAAGATAACCTGCAAGAGGATACGGTAACCCTCAAGAGAGGGCAAGACAGCAATTCCTCGAAGCTTTCTTTGAAAATTTTTAGCAAAAGCGGTATAAAAGTATTCGCTATCTATGATACATTACTTAGGCTCAATCAAAGAAAAGTGTTAGCTAAGATAAATTTTGGGGCTTCGAAAAAGAAGCGAATTGTCGTGTTAAGTAAATAGGCATTTAGTTTTATTGTTCGTGAGCAGCCACTTGGTTGGATCGAAACATTTTCATTAGAAACTAAGAAAGTAATTTATTATGTGCGTGGTTGCGTGTATTACTGAATATGCATAAAAGTGTAATGTATCTTATGTTAATTAACCAGTTATTATGATCCTGATCTTTACTATAACTTCTTGCTTCCATATTCCTTATCAAAATGAAAATTAGCTTTGACTGTATTTAAGTTAAGGTTTTTTTAATCTTTAGAGAGACAACTTCTAGCAATCGTATATGCTATATTTTCGCCAGCTCGATTTAATAGTTATATTCCGTCTTTGGTATTCTCTGTAACTGATACTTTAAACTCATGCGCCGGGAAAATAACTGAGCCATCGTATTCAAGTGAATGAGTAGTCTTAGGCAATGTCATCAACATTTTTCGTAAGTTTGTCTGTTATTGCTTAATTTAAATAGCCACAAGTCATAGTTTTTGTCTGTAGCACACATATTGCTTTTTTGTTCAGTCTGTACTGAATAAAAAAGGTTATTTTAAATTGTCTTTAGTGTTTATGAGTTGTTAAGATGTAGCAATAACACACTACTTGTTTAGTTGGATCTACAGTGCGTTAAATTTTAGTTTCCGGAATGCAATAGCAACCTGAAAATATGAAAAGAATGCAGGGAAATGTGAATAATGCATTGATTTAAAATATTAAATTTCAGGAAACATATATTCCGAAAAATGGCAGGTTACAGTAGCATGTGTGTAACAGCTTTCTTTGAATGTCACACAAAATGTGCATGCTGGCTACTCACTATAAGGAAACAGCTTGCTGGTCAGATGATAACTGTAATAAGTTTATAATTGGCATTCTAAAGAAAAGGTAATAACCTGTTTGAGAATAAAACTAGACAGACAAAGAACCTCAAATCGCATTTTCTTACTCACATAAAAAAATTAGTTAAAAATTAGTTCTGTATTATCTTATACAAGCTGTGATTATGGGTTATAAGAAACTCTACTATTGTCCGAAAATTGCATGTGAACCTAGAGTTATCTTTCTGTGTATTCTCACACATAGGAATGTTTATAAGTATCAAATAAGCATGTATGCAACAACATACACATCAGTATTTTGAATGTTCCTGGTTCCGTATTTTTGATTTTTTAACCTCTGAAATCAATCAATCGACGTATCAGAAATCGTAACATACGTTACAA
Organism: Stegodyphus mimosarum; assembly: GCA_000611955.2. Classification (NCBI taxonomy): domain Eukaryota; kingdom Metazoa; phylum Arthropoda; class Arachnida; order Araneae; family Eresidae; genus Stegodyphus; species Stegodyphus mimosarum. Next base: position 727,062 of record KK112589.1, read on the forward strand.
AAGATTGGAATTAAAAAATTAGAAGTAGCTGTTGCTTATATCGGTATGACCTAAATTTTATGATCATTGAAAGGCTTAAAATATGCATCTCCACTGAAAGATCGTTCATACAGTGTAGAAAACGCTGCATCTACGTTTAGGTGATTCAAATTTATTAAAGATATCTCAAATAGTGTGAATTTAAAGCTTTTTTATATTAGAAGTTATTAAAAGCTTGCATATGGGTTTTATCTTTTGTAGATTATAACAAATCACTCAATAGGTTCAGCTAATGCACATTAATTCAGATTTTTAAAATCTGATTTGTAATAATAAAGTCATTTAATGTCCTCAATATTTTTTCCTATATGCACTAAAGAAGAAATTGTTTTGATTCATAAAATTCATTGAACCACTCATATTGTTCAAAGACTAGTTAAACATGAAGGGGGTTGTTTCTATAAGTAAGACTTAAATTTATAAAACATAAAAAGCAGTTCATTCGCTTCAGTTGACACTCAGCATAATCACTCATTTTTACACCACGATTACCTCAAAATAAATAGTAAAGATCTTATAAAAAAAAACCTTAAACCTAATTTAACCGAAAATTATCTTGGAATGCTCATCCATTCTGAAGTCCTCAAATCCACCATTTAAGTAACTGCTCTTGAAAGTATTCCACTTCTAAAAAGAATTGTTCTCTAAAAATAGGAAATTCGATTTATATAGCTCAAGATACTTTAGACCATATTTTTTTGGCTGAATAAAAAGCATTCCTCCAATCTCGGCATTATTCTGTAATTGCATCATCTTACAAAAAAAAATAATTCTTTTATATTTTCACACATTTTTCAAAACTCATATATTCATCGCTTCAGATTTCGAACTGCCCTTTTCAAATTCCACTACAAATAAATACATGCTTTTTATACGATATTAAATTTCAAATAAATGTGCTCGAAACTTTTTGAATAATTGTTTTAAATACTGAAGATTCTGATTTAAAGAAAGCTTGGCTTAGCGATGTCTTTAACAATGAATATTAATCTACAATGTTCAAATTTTCCAGTGCCGGTATGGGACTAAATAAATTTGGAGATCAGAAATTTTGTTTGAAGCATATTATTATTATTCAAAGCAATTAACACTTTTAATTATTTTTTTTTCTATTTTTATACGCTACACTGAAGATCTCACAGTCCTAAATGATGTCATTCTCCTGTTCAGAGAAGTTATACTGGAGAGTATGACTTATTGTCCAGCTTTAAATACCGGTGTCTATTTATATTCTCAGAAATGCTTTTCAGTTTTAGAGGTGATCGCCATGAGAAGTTTCACTGAATTTATTATTGAAGCACAAGCTTTGTTTCTCTGCTTGCTCTTAGAAAGCAGAATTTAATTACGTATTTTACACATTTGAAAGAAGCATGATTGTTCTTAAAGTGAAAAATCTCTCGGTCTATTTCTTTCAGTTTTATACTTACAATTACCTGCGGCGTTTAGAGCTGCCATACACCTTCATTAAATTTATTGTCAGATAACTCTCCTTAGTCAAAATATGTTTTAGACAAGTTAAGTTTCACTCTATGTTTTTCCCTTCTATCCTTCTACAAGATTTTCCAAAGATGATCATTAAAAATTCTGTAGTTGGTCTAGTTTTAAAAAATTTTTCTAGCCACTAAATGCAAAACTTCATGTTGACTATGTAAAATCTAGATTTCTTGGCTAACACAAACTGCTATTAGACCTACTTGAAAGTCTGTTAGGGAATTATCTCTGAAACTAGAAGATGAATACAACAGAGGAAGGTTGTAAAAGACCCTTTTATTGAACTCAGTTATTTACAGATGGCACAGTCTTTGTGCTTATAAAACGACCATCGAATTGTGATGATAAAAACTAAAGCTATGCAAAACTAAATTTAAAGATAAGTTAATAGTTTTAGAATACAAAAATTAGTTTAACCTATCACGTTGAGTCAGAAACATACAGAAGCGTGATATTAAACGTCGGCGGCAAGAACAGAAAGCCGAGATTTAGAATTCAAACAGCTGATAGAAACAATAACGGGCGCACTCAATATCGAAACACCTTCTGACTAACCTTACAGCTACTTAAGTTTAAACACACTCTCGTTTCCCCTAAATCATTTACATCCTAGCAAGGGAACGTGAGGAAAACAAGGAATGACAGAAAATGTCTAATAAATAAAAATAATTACTAGTGAAAATAATATATACATCACAAGTATTTACAATTAAATCAGCTTTTTGCAACCTACTTCAATTTTTAAGAGTTTCCTTATTTGATTTATAAACACTTCATTTATGAACACATAACGTGCCAAACTAATTTTGTTCAGATGCTATTCAGTTTTATTCTTTCTACTCTAGAGGTCAAGACCTGCAAGCTTTAAAGTTAAATTAGTCTTTAGAGTCATTCAGCTCAATTTCTATTCATTATTATAACAGAAATATCTGCAGCTGCAAATATCTAATCATATTAGAACACAAATCTCTACAGCTATACTTATCTAATTCGCTTATTACTTTCTGTAATTTAATATAATCTAAAATTTTGCGTCTCTACAGCATGTTTCTTTGTCCAGCCATGGAACCTGTTCTTTTGTCCAGCAAATCGATTGCCATGGCAGAGATGTCTGAAGACTGTAATTTTCGTGTCAGTTTCTCTAGCAGACTCTACGCATATGTGTAGAAAGCTAGTAATAACAAAAATATTCTTATTCCTGAATCAATGAGAAGTTCCGTGTTTCTTATTCTTTCCATTTTAACCATGCATATTATAATGAAGGAAGGCTTCCAGACAAATAGTCCTCCTCCTGGTTGTTACTGCTGAACAACCATATGCTTTTTCCTATCGTAACACTGCTGATTTCTCAGTACGAAATATTTTAATATGTTCCATGATTTCAGATTTTACCTGTTTTTATACTAGCATTTATCTCTTCAACATAACGTTATTGAATGCTGCACCAAATATTATTTTAAATAATTCTATGATTTTACTATTCATGTTACCCAGCATTTGACGCATTTATAACCTTATAAGATAACGCGTCATTACATTACATTGCATTCACTATCCACTATTCGCCATATGGTATAAATAAAGTTCCTATCAAATGCTTCCTGAAAACTGATATACCTTTTCATACCATCATCCTTTAATACCGAATTATGGGTTATTTATACATGAACAAAGAGAGTATTTTGTAGTTGTTTAACATTATCTTTTCTGTCAACATTTAAATTCTCAAAACAAAAATACCAAAGTTAAATAACTATTCAAATTATATAAGAATTCGAAGACGGAAATATAAAATTTTCTTTCGTGTGAATTACGAATGAAAAATAAAACTACAAACAAAAGTCTGGTAAGTTAAAAACCGATTGTAAGCAGCAATTGAATTCTGGTTAAATAAAACACAAAATCGTTATATTACAGTTTCCGTAATCAAACAAATTTCAGCCCACAGTCATTTTAAATGTACAAATTTCAGAATTACTCGTCTCGTGGACTAATCCTTGGAACATGTATTGTAGTCTACCATTTTAAGCAGCATCTTCCTTAAAAAAAATACATGATAAATGATATTATTATGATTTATTTAAGACAAAATCCAATTTTATTGTGTGCATGTTATCAGTAGAATGTACTGACGATAAGCAGCCTACACGGTAGACTGTTCTAGAATCCTAGAATCCATTTTATAAATGTCTAGCAGTATTCAGCAAAGCAAGGAATATACGAAATAATGAACTCAAATTTAATGCACTGTGATGATAATAAAAGTAAACATTACGAGTTTTTAGTTTGCATTATCAGTCACAAATTACGAAATTCTGTCTTAACCTGAAAATACTCCTTTATTTAAAACTTGTAAAAGTCAACTTGAATTTCTGAAAGAAATGCTGAAAAGAGCTGCTAAGAGAAAGGATTCAAAGACACCATCCATCATTCAATTAATTAATACAGAAGTTCTGCGCTTTGGAATTAGATGACAGCGAGTGAAAAGTTTCGCTAATCCTAAAAGAATGGACTTAAAATTGGCTGTCTAAATTGAGGATCAAATGTCACCAGATGTAATTAATAATTCAATTTTAAAGCAAAATTTAATTTGTCACAGAAATACAGTGTTAACTTTCAAAAAAGATTGGAAAATCGTAAGCAATCAATGTCGCAGTTCTAACTTCTTGTGCTAATGCTACAAGGTTGTTGTCTTGCAAATTTTGTACATTTCTGTTAATTACGAGGGCAGGAAAAAAAAATCCGTTAATCGAGAAGGGCCCTTAACATTTTAAGCGCTATAGGGAACTTAATTTGCTGCAAAGATATCTTTGATGGCTATCTAGCAGATTTTTTTTGCTTGCCAACGGCCAAGCGGTAAAGTCGCTGAACACTGGTAGTTCGGTCTGAGGTTCGTTCCCGCGAACGTTCTGCCTGCATGGGCGTTTTTGTGGTTTTCCTCATATGTAAGTGTATAGGAACCAGCTTTCCTTAGAACGTCCTCCACGTAGGCACCCTTCCCTTAGGCAGATAGCCCTCAAGGCTTTGTCGTAATCACATAAACCTAAACCTGGCATATTTGTTTTCTCTTCTGGTGAATTCTGCCAGCCTAGCATTCATAAAGACATTCAAGGTGGTTGGTTACTTCATGAACACAAAGTACATAACGGTTACCTATCTAAGGGCGGAAATTCATTGCTAAACTTTCTAATGGAAGCGAATTCTTATTTATATTACAAGTAGGAAACGCCATCAAAATCCAGTAATGTCGTACCGTTTAGTATAATACGAATTCCCATCGAACTACCAGTATTAAGCGATTTTATCACGGCCAACTGAAGAGGCCTCTAAATTCCCGAATGTCACGATTTTATCACCCTGCAACTAATGAGCAAAAAACAAATTTTTAATTAGGCGTTTCTTTCTTCTCGGAAACATACTGACTGATGAAAGGGTTCGTGAAAATATATAGTATTGTCAATGGTAAACGTCTCGTGCGACTTGTTGTAAATACACTGCTCGACATTGAAAATGCAACAGCAAGAAGGAGTGGTCAGAAAGAGATGAAATTTGGAAAATAGATAGAGACAGCAAGCAGCAATAAGTGATCTTTATTTCAAAATGATAGTCGGAATACAGAGCGAGAACGGCGTCGGCTCAGTAGGATAGTTGATAGTTGACGGGGGACGTGTGCACCACCCCTCTACCATAATGGTTAATTGGTAAATGCAGCACGTCCACCACTATCTAGAGCCGAGAAGCCATTTATTGAATATAAACAAACAAAGTTACAATGCCAAACAAGGGCGAGGTATTACAAAGATGTGGTATACAATATTGTAAAAATAACACTATATACGTATTAAAGACACAGTATTAAAGAGAATTAAAGATAAGCTAAAATACGAAAACATTTAACAACCTATACCATGTACATTACTGACTACACATAATTCATAAAAGAAGACTTAAGCTGATTAAAAGACATAAAAGGTTAACATTCATCATTTAGCAAGATGATAAATAGTTAAAACAGTGTATGCCTGTACAATACAAAAGTTGAGATACAAATGCAGGACCACCGCGGACAACGATGCACGAAGAAACACGTCTAGGCATAGAGTTAGTAAGAGTGCGAATGATGTCCTGAGGGATGGCTCTCTAATCCCTTTCAACCATTTGCCACAATTTGTCTTCTGAACAAGGTAGGGGCAGAATCTGCAAACGGCGTCCAATCACATCTCACACATGTTATATTGGTGACAAGTCAGGAGAGTACGGCGGCCAGGGAAGCATCTGTATACCTTGCAGATCATGTTGGCAGATGCGAGCACTGTGTCGTCGGGCGTTATCCTG
>KK112589.1:732988-779396 GCA_000611955.2 Stegodyphus mimosarum
TGGTGGGCCGTAGTGCCCTAAATACGAACTAAAGGTGACCTGGAATCGTAGGCAATAGCGCCCCAAACCATTATGCCACGTTGTCGGGCGGTGGGGCTTTCCACAGTTACTGCCGGATTAGATCTGTCTCCACGTCTACGCCACGCACGTATGCGGCGACTGTCACTGAATAAACAGAAGCGTGACTCATCTGATAACACGACGTTTTGCCATTCTGTCATCCACCTCGCTCCAGTCCGGCACCATTCTAAACGTTGGCGTCTATGCAGTGGGGTCAATGGCAGCCTTCTTAACGGACGCCGTAAGTCCAGGTTACGTTCAACCAATCGACGGGAAATGGCTCTCGTCGACACGGGAACATCCAGGGTATCTTTCACATGCTGCAGAATCGCCGTACAAGTGACTTGCAGGACCGCCACAGCTTGTCGGCGGATGAGTTGATGCACGTTGATTCTGACGTCACTCTGCCTGCACCTGCACCCCTCCTTCTTCCCACATTCCCTTGTTCCAACCATGTTCGCCATAGCCGATGCACCGTGCTCGCATCCATGTGGGTATCAGCTGGATTTGACGTAAGGACGAACCCGCCCTTCTCAGTCCGATCACCATACCCCTCGTAAAATCGTCTATCTGCTGGAAGTGCTTTCGTTGACGGCGGCCTGGCATTCTCTCCTTTGCACGTATCCTCCGGGACAAAAAACAACTTTCTTCGATAATTTGTGTGGCAGAAATAACGACACGAGTATTGCCCATTCTGCACGTTCCTTCCGTTATATCTTACTTCACGTGCTTTGGAGAGCTGCGCATTTCAAATCATTCGCATAACTCAGTGACGGGCGTCTACTCTAAAATTTGCATAAATTTCTGACCACTCCTTCTTGGTGTTGGATTTTCAATGTCGAGCAGTGTATGATCCAGGCTTCTTTCAAATTAATTTCTAACTCTCATTCTTACCCTTTGTCTGCATTTTTCTGTATGGTGTTTCCCCAAAGCACTTACTTTAGTGATAAATAACGTGGCTGTGCAGAAATGAGAGGAAGTTGCATTATTTGGCGAATCCCAGAGCTTTATTTTCTTAATGGATCCCAGATATAGCAATAAACATGAAATACATCAAAGGATAGAACATTTCAACTATTAGAACCCAACGAAGTACATGGTTAAAAGTAAATGGCTTAAGTTTAAGGAATGGCTGTTAAAGGTAGACAAACATGTATTAATGAGATATTACCAAATAAATTCTCGGTAGCAGCTAATACATAAATACCTCAAAAATATACTATATACAGACTTTCGAAGGAACAACACATGTTTTAGGGCAATAAAAGTAGTATTTTAATAAGTTTTACTGATTAATGATTTTCTTATTAAAATCCTTCATTTCTGCAAAATTCAGCTTTAACGTGGTTACATATTCTTTATCAAATAAAATCAAATTTCGTGGGAATAAAATCAATTTTTCTAGTCTAAAATGCTAATACTATAAAAGCTGTTGAAGGGTTAAGGCAGAAGATGGAAGCCAGTTCTCACCTTTCGACACACCGATATTTCAGTGTATCGAAGTAGGAGATCTTTATTTTATTCCTCTTTTATTCTCTTTTCTCTTTCTTCCTTTAGAGAATTCTTTATTTTATTTTATATTTTCCTCCTTTTAAATTTGGAGTTGTCGATGAATTGATCGTTCCTGAATGACAACAACACCAAGCTTTTGTAAAGGGAATGTTAGAAGTCGTGACAGATATCACTTAAATCATATAGAGTTCTGAAGTTTATTTCTATCTGTCCGGGCTTGTGCAGGAACAAAATTTTCGGTATTAGTACGAGAAAAATTCCAAGAAACTTCCCACGTTTTCACTATACTCACAGCGCGTTTGTTTGATGTACAGTGTCATTATTCAGTATGATGTACACTGTCAAAGTTTGGGGAGATTGACCTGTATTTCTTTGATGAAGCTGATCATGCAATAACACTCAATACAGAACGGTACGCTGCCTTAATACAAAAACATCGTGACCCAGAACTTTGCAGAAGTTGCATAAACCAAATCAGTCTGTGATTTTAACAGTATGGGGGAGCTGCTCGTACGGCTAAAGATTCGAGGAAGTGTTGAGGAAGATATCCCCGAAACTGTTTAATTATTCTATGTGGATATATCGTGTGGCAATCCAGGTCACTTGATAGTTTGGCTTGCAACATTTATTCTACGAAAAATTGTAGGAAAAAAACCCCTTTTGGTTCATTGTCATTTTGGTGAAGCCAGATATTCTGTGTTTCAAATACAGATAACATCATTTCTATAAAAAAGCTTCCACTGTCTCTTACACTGGAAGTGCCTCATCCAAAGCACAATGAACAAAAAGGTTTTCTTTCTACGATTTTTAACAGAATAAAAGTTAAGTTTTCAGCAGATTTTAAATTAATTCAATTTTTGACATAGCAATTTTAGGAGATATTTAAAGCGATCTGGACTTGCTTCAGGTGCTTTATGCAGCTGCGGTAACGACGATGAAAATGTTAAGCGTATTCTTCTTAAGTGCGTTCATCCTGTCCAGCAGAGGGAGATACTTAGGCAACTTTGAAACGCCTCTCTCTATCTTGGCCACCAAGTGTTTCTGAACTTTTACGGACTAAAAAGATAATTTCTACTTTTCGGAATTCCATTCTCAATTTGGATTACTGATTTCTCTTTATTTATTTTATCATAAATTTTTATTTATATTTTTTAATAATTTTTTCTCCCTTTCCAGTGCTATAGTAAAATTATTTACTATAGCACTTTATTTTGTTATTTCTATAACTGACGTGTGCAAGCTCCGTGGTATACTTTGTGGAACACGAGGGTTTGGAATTAGAATTATAAAAAAGTCGTCTTGCGATATTACTTAAAACTGAGTGTTTACATCGATAAATGACTTTCCTTACTGAATTTGAAAGCCGTCGTTCAACATGAGGCAATCGCTATACCGAAAGAAAATACTACGAGGATATTTCGAAGTTCGCTGTTTGCTTCTAGCAGTGTGCAGACGGCCGAGGACAGCATTTGCAAGACCTCAAATTTAGAACTTAATATTCTTTTCTCTAATAATGACGTCCATTAAGCTGTAAAGCTATAGCATGAATGAAGACGAGTGTTTTTGTATTTACTGCATTATTTCATTAAAAAAAGTCAGGTTTTTCTAATTTTCTGCCTTATCCTGTGTTCAAAAGGCAAAATTTTGTATAACAGCTAAAGTTTAATAAAATTTTCGACTTGAAAATAACATATTTCAGGTACATGCTAGAATGAATTTGAAACATTAGACATGTGATCTGCGGCAGTTTTATTACAAAAGTTAAATTTGATTTCAAGTTGTTTTTGATCAATAAAGACATATTATGGCAAATATAATGCTTTTATTCAGGCTAAATAAGCTGACTAAAATAATAAACTATATTTGTTATGCAAAATAATATTCTAATATTTTATTTATCGTGTATTACATCTAAGTTTTAAAAATGAATACTAGTCCAAACTAAAGAGACACAACTGAATTCAACCGTATATAATATTACTGCTCATGTGGAATTTGATCGATAACTTTTCGTTTAAACTTTGGGTATTCGTCATAAAACTCTCTTTTACGGCTGATAGTTAAAACTCGTTTTTGAAAAATTGAATTTCAGCGAAACGTTTTTTAATCTACGTTATCGGTTTTACACTTCAGCCCTTTAAACGCTATTTTATTTCAATTTTAGGTATCTGAAGTTTTGTAGTTGAAATCCTTTCGAATTTTAGTCTCATTTATGAAACTAAATATAATATATTAAATGAAACTTATTAATTCACATAGGGTATTGACATTTTAATCAATTATGTTAAAAGTATTTTACGAAATAATATTAGCGATAAAGGAATTAGATCTAAGAAATTAACTTAGTTTCTAAATAAAGGAAAGATATAAAAATATCTGACTTAAAATTTATAAATGTAGACTAAGCCTTTACTAATATTCATATTTGGGTATTAACTTCTGTCCAAAGCTACTTACCGTTTTGACGTTAAAAGAATCTTTCCATTGCATCAATTTACGTCATAATGTAACGTTTAATATTCTTTGTTCTGTACTATGTTTGTTTCTTGTCTACTATTCTTGGTTCAGTTACATAAAGTTACGTCATAGTGTAATGTCTAGTATTCCCGTAGGTCTAGTAGCATACATTGCTGCTAGACCAACGTGAAAGTTTGGGTAGCGACTTATCGTTAAACTAGAAAAGGAAAACAACAGGAAAATGGTGTAAAAGGGTTTTTATTGAACTCAGTTATTTATAGACGGCACGGACTTACGTGCTTAATGGTACAAAACTAAATTAAAAAGTAAACCAGAAGTTCAAGACTACACAAATTAATTTAAATTAGCAGGTTGACTCAGAAACCTATACCGGAATGATATTTAACTTCCGCGACAAGAATGTTAAGCCGAGATTCAAAATTCAGATAGCTGGTAGAAGTAACAATGTACGTACTGAATAGCGAAAACACGTTCTGACTAACTTTTTTGCTACTTCAGTTTAAATGTATTCTCATTCACCCTAACTCATTTACATCCGGGCAAGAAAATGCCAACAAAACCAGAAAGGACAGAAAAGGCTAACAAATTAAAATAACTATCAGTAAAAATAATATACCTCATAATATTATTATATCACTTACGCTACCTAACAGATATTGCCATTTCACGAGAAGTGCGGTCTTCAATTTTCCTTGACACTGCCTGATAAACAGCTATTTCTTAGAATATTGCAATACGTGCTGACATAAGATCTGTAATATATCTTTCAATTGTATTTTCTTAACAAATGGTGTAATTTAAAAGCGATGAATTTATTAAATGTATTCGTAGATTTTAAATTGTTTTGTTTATTGTGATTTAAATTAAAACAGTTTGCTTTGCTTTAGATTATTAAAAAGGCGATGAACACATTTCTTAATAATTTAAATCTTAATTTTATTTTTAACATTATATCCAGATGATATAATTTTAAATACTTACAATGCATTAAACTAATAATTACCATCTGTAGTAGCCCACCAGCGGCCGAGCGGTAAAGACGCTGAACACTGGTAGTTCAGTCCGAGGTTCGAATCTCGCGAACGGGCTGCCTGCATGGGCGTTTTCGTGGTTTTCCCCATGTGTGACGTGTATACGAGCTAGTTTCCCTTAGAAAATCCTCCACGAAGGCATCCCTCCCTTTAGGCAGATAGCCCTCGTGTGCTTTGCCATAACTGAATAACCTAAACCATCTGTAGTATTATTGCTATTTACAGAAGATGTGCATCTTGCCCTGTGTTATTTTCAAAACCGCAAAATCTTCCAGTTTCATTTCGTTGCTTTTGATGCCAAAAAAATGAAAAACTGACATAAAACATTCAAAACATACGATAATATCTTAATTTGTCTCCTCATTTTAAGGATTTTTTATGAGTTTGATGCTCAATAAATATATTTGAAAAATTTTCTCTAAAAGATTCTTTAAGGACGCAAAACGATCCACTGCAAATTCTGTAACGCTACATTACATATTAAATATTACATAAAACTTTTAATGATCAAAATACTATTATCCTCTTTTAAGCTGCAGAATTTAAATCTCTTGATCAAATTTGAGAGTCTATCTTAAGATCCGTATCCAAGTTATATTGGCACGTGCCAGTTGTTTGGTTTGGTTTATTTAATTATAGAGTAGTACGCTAGGGTTATTTACCTAAGGAGAGAATGGTCGACTTTTAACGCAAACTCGCTCATATTCACGTTACGCATGAAGGAATCCTTTAAAATGCTCATGCACCTGCCTGTTAGCCCAGAAATTAACTCAGATTGAACTATTGGTTTTCAACGATTTTACCGCTTGCCCGCTGGTGGGACACATGTGCCAATGAAATTTATGTTAAGAGTTTCATGATGTGCAGTTGTGGTCATAAAACACTACCCCGGTATATGAACCCCTAGCTAGCATGTCTACTCAACCGATCGAAATGAAATTTCAGGTATTGTTATTTGAAGGTATGCGCTCGAGCTTGCTATGATTTAAACCATAAATGTCTTCGGAGTGATACACGTATCACGAAAATTGTCGGAGTAAACCAATAGCAACGAAGAGTAGTATAAAGAACCAATGACAAGGCAGAAAGAAGTTGCATTGATGTACTTTGCATAATTCATGGGAATCGACAGTAAAAACACTAATCACAGTACTTCATGTGCAAAGTATTGCTTGCGGGAAACCTTTAATAAGCAGTGTGGGAAGAGTGTTTCTTCAATCAGGTGCTCGAACGCGCTAAAGGGATAACACTTATGGGGAAACAACGAAGTGAACTAAAAAAGCTCTTTTATTTGAGCGGCGAAAATGCTACCGAAAAAGGTGAAATTATAAACTAAGACTAGGCCCATGTTCGGTAAAAAGAATACGAATTTTGGTAATAAATTTGAAGAAGCTAGATGCAATTGTGATAAAACACGATCCAGGCGGCCATGTGCTTCTGTTGAAGTTGCTGCGGAAGTACATAATACGATTACTGCAGGTCCATTGCATAAATGCAAGAAGTGCTGCCCTTAGTTTTGGATGCACCGAAAACCACAGTCCTCAAGCCTCTGCAGTCTGTTCTGCTTATGTTTCGTTATCAATTCCAGCGCGTACAGATGTTCCAACCTTGCGAATTTTATCCTTATCAGATATGATGAAGGTAGAAGGTGGCCGCTGCCGATATTATGGACAGATGAGGCTCATTTTTCCTTAACGAGGAATGTAAACTCCAAGAACTGCGTTCACTGCGCTGATGAAAATCCTCACCATGTCGAACCAGCGCTTTCATGCGAAGCTAAAGTGACTGTACTGTGCGGCATCGCAAGCACGCTGTTTCTCGGTCCGTACTTCTGCTAAGAGGTCGCTTCAACAGGTGTAAAAACGTGCTCCATGACAAGCTCTGGGTATACAACAATGATGCAAATTATGTAATTCCAGAACTGTAGTAGTGAATTGTCGTTAATGATATTTTATGGATACAAGATGGTGTTTCTTCACCCATCGCCAAATGTGTTCGGCCAGTTCTGCAGTAGCACTTTAGAGCCATCTCCAGTAATTTTGCAATTTCGTGGCCACCGCGATCCCCCGACATCACTCTGATGAATTTCTCGTTCTGATGGGGTTATCTGAAATCTAAGGTGTGCATATCAAATCCAAGAATTTTTAGAACTGAAAGATGCCGTAAAACGTGAAGTTATGTATTTCCTTCTTGCAATGTTAAGTTCGGCATTGTTATGAATAATTTCTCACCTGCAGTGCGTTATCTTCAGCGAAGGCGGGCACGTTGAATGCTTTTAAGAGTTCTATTCCTTTAAATCATCATAGCCTGGAGCACACACCTTCAAATAACAATATCCGAAATTTCATTTCGATTGGTTGAGCGGATAGCCACTAGGGGGTTCTACAGAGGGAACTTTTTTATAACCACCCTGTACCTAAACTTTAGGGGGCGCGCGCATATATTCTTCACTCAACTGCTGCATTTTTGACGATTCAGTGTGTATAACAAAAATATTTTAAATAATATTTTTAAAGAACTAATAGCTTTGAAACAATTAAATATAAGTTATTACGCTGTGTGAGACGAATTCCTACCACCAATGTATAGTAGTAGAAAGACCGCATCGCATACATTTTTATTACTTTTTAAACTTAACTTGGAGAATTTTCCCATAAGAACTAAAAGTTTATAAGGTATTTCTCCCGCTTTCGTGGTGTAATGACCAGCACATTCGGCGCGTATTCGAGAGGTCCAAGGTTCGAATTCCGGCGAGGGCATTTCTCATTTTTCATGTCTTCTGCTTCGAAATAACCTAAAGTCTCTACAAGTTTACCTTGTACTTATTAGAAAATGCAACTGTTATTCTATGTCTACTGCAGAATGAAACACACAGTGCAAACATAAAATAGTGGAGGGATACAGTATTTTGACAACTGTTAATGAATGGTTACGATGGATGTTCGTCTCTCCCGCTAGATGTAGCCAGTGCCGTTTCAACGTGTACTGCTCACACCTTGGCAAAAAATTTTAGATTTCAGGCAGGCATCGGGCGGCATAATTTACTAGTCACGGATCTTGTACCTAGCGGCAAAATGTCTAGCGCCGGCCCTGGATCTCATTATCTGCTTTTCAGGAATACCATTCTTAAAATTATTAATTATATAATGTTCAAATGCTGAAGAATAGGCGCGGCAAAACGAAAGCTTATCCGAGTAGTTATCCAAGAAAATTAAAAATTAGTTATAAAATTATTCAGAATTATTATTTATTAAGATTATTACTATTTAATAAGAAAGAATAAGAAGAATTAAGAATAAGAATTATAAGACTAATAAGAATAAGAATAGCAAGAATGAATAGAATAATAAGAATTTATTTAAATTACTTTATTAAGCTTACTATCATTATTTATTAAGAAAATTAAATTTCTCTGTCACATCAACCGTCAGATCTCTGTTGTTAAATCGTCACATCTCAACCGCATATCTTCAAATTACGATATCTAAAATTTCATTTCGATTGGTTGGGCGGATTAGGCCGCTGGGAGTTCACATATCGGGGAAGTCTTTTTACGACCACCCTGTACATATAGAGAGAGTAAAGTGTTTTAAGATAAGCTTAAGTTTGCACTGATGCAGTTCGAATTGTGGGGGAGGAATCTTAGTGTTAACTCCATTATGAAACAGAATTTACTCTCATTACTGAATAATTTAGTAACTACTCTTATTATTGAGTGCATTAATTATACTTCGTACACTGCATGAGTTAAATTACTCTCCTTATTGTTGACCTGCATAATAAAGTCATATTAATAATTATGATCTTTATTATATCAAGTCATATTAATAATTATGATCTTTATTATATCATATCAACAATTGCTTTTCTCGACTGTTTTGAAGTGTGTCGTTTAAGACTGCAGGATTCTCATCATTCTAATAAAATACAATTCATGACATCAAAGGATTCAGGTTAATTTCTTCGATAGAAAAGTTTTGATATGTCTTATGTTTATAATTACAAATCAAAAATAATTTTATTTCCTGAATTTGACATTTATCCATTTGCTTATTCATTACTCCTGTGAAATATTGTTTTCTGAAAAATTTTAACGAAATAATTAACAGATATATAGCAATTAGAAATGCGAATTAAATTTCACAAAAGTGCTTGAGAAACATCATGCAGTTTCTTAAGGGATTATATTGCTCAATTTCCCAAGTTTTAATTCAGAATTTTTCAGCTATGCTAAAATGCTCTTGATGTCTTATGATTTTCTGTTTGAAATATTTCATAGCCTCACACATTTTAGCTGGCGATACTTTTTAAATGGGTAATATATGCGAATTTTCTATGAGAGTGTTTTTATTGTTATGGAAAATGTCCGGTTTACTTAAAAACTTACAGACATTTTGGGGAAAAGAAACGATGGAAGAAACGGAAAACGAAAGTGATTTATTCAACTAATTTCTTTCCAAGAGAGCCAAGATTTATCTTTAGACAGATGCAAAAATAAAACATAAATATTTCATTTTTATTGCGAGAGAAATCAATAAAATTATTTACGTTTTCTTCATGTTTTGTCCTTCACGAGGGCTAATAATAGCATTACTGATTTGAGATAAAAGTTAAAATGCTTATTTGTATACTTATTTTCTTTCCTTTAATAACGTAACTGAATCTTTAACCACATGGGCTGTGTAACAGCACCCTTCCACTAAAAACAAAGAAAGGGCAGATTGGTAACTTAGCAACTAGGGCGGTTTTCTTCATTTGCCAGGCTTCTAGCTTTGATATTCGGATAGAATAGTAGTCTTCAAACTGTGTTACGCCGAACCCTGGGGTTCAATGCAGTTCCTTAAAGAGTTCCGCAAGTTCAGAAAGATACATTGAATATCACGTGGACAGTAAAATTAAAGATAAAAAATAATGACATTTTAAAAATTTCTATTGCTTTTATCATTAAATACAATATAATGCAGATCAATTTTATGAATGAAATTGTAATGAAGCAATGATTTTTTTCTTTTCATTTCCATGTAAGATGGACGTAACAAAGTTTGAAGAAATGTTGCCTAAGTATCGTGCTCCAGAATACACATAAACGCAAATTTCATATTAAATATTCTAGAAGTTTACTGTATAGAATCTGATGGTCTAGAGATATCCTAACTTTACTTCTGAAACTTTACTCAAGCAAAGATAAAACTGACCACTTGAATAATAAAATTAATAACTGTAGCATTTCGCTATTTTTGTGAAATCTAATCATGAACTGAATTCTGAAAACGTGTGTTATTTTTTAGCAGTTAAAACGTTTACTGAGATGTAAGAGGCTATTTTTAGTGAAACAACATTAACGAAATGGGAAGAAAATCTCACGGTCGTCTCAATGAGGAACAGAAGTATATCCTTCCAAAGTTATTTCAAAAATAAAAAAGTCGTGAGTAGAATTTCTAGTTCAAAATTAAACCTGAAGTTTTCTCCCCGCCCCCAAAGCTACACACGTTTTAACATTCACTTTTAAAGATTGTGAAGCTGTTAAAAACATGTATTTCCTATCAAGCACATGAATGAGATTTCAAAGTGTGCAATCTGCTACACTGAGTTCTGCAATGTTGCAATGTTCGGCAATGTTCTTTTTCGTTAGTTTAATGTATGAAAGGAAAACACGAACAAAACATAGCAGCATGCATGTAAATGAAAAATAAATTAATCTTATTTTACGATATTTTCATATCTTTTCCCTTCAGCATTATATTTATTTATATTTCTGTATGTAATGAAACTTTTATAGTATATTATGTGCATTCCTTTTGAGAACTTTCCTCTTTGCTTAAAAATTCAAATTGTAGTAAAGCAAAGGATTTTAGAGTAACTTGTACTCTTACCCATTTCGCCGAAAGTATAAAGTCTGTTTCAACAATTCCATCTCATTTATTATCTTACTTAACAAGTTCAACAAGTGCGATAAAAATAATGAGTATTAAATATTTAAACAAACTTCCAAATGATACTACTTATGTAGCTCATGCTACTTCAAAATTCTGGGCCATGTGCTGCGATATTTATCATGCTTTGTGCTTACATCTGTATACAAAAATAAAATATTTAGTTATTACGGCATAGCAAAATGATGCCTGAATATCCAGGCTGTTCTGATACTTTCAATGTTTCGTTTTGAAATTAAATCCTTAATACTTTCAGCTGAAATCCATATTAAAATAAGCAAATAAATAAATAAAACAATAAACTTAAATAAATAAAAGAAAAATAAATCATCAATCCAAAGAGTATTCCACTTTCCTGAGAGTTAATGCAGTCTATAAAACTGCCGCTAATAAATGAGGAGATCTATATACATTCAGAGAGTAAAAGAGATATTTTTCAGAAAAAAATAGGTGAAAGTAACAGGTAAATTTAATTTGCATGATATGAAATACAAATAAAAATTTCATTTACATATTATTCATGCTAAAGGGAAATTAAGATCCTTCTGGATGTTTCAAGCATTAAATCACACTGGAAAAGAAACATGCTAACGTTAAATCTTAAATTACACAAACAAAAGAAAATTAAATTACACATTACAAAAAAACGACGCACCGAGAAGGAGTTGTCCGAATGGGACGAAAATCGGTAGAAGTGATGTACATGTACAGAAAAACAAATGATTACAGTTTGAGAAAATTGGACCATCTATTGAAGTGATAGAGCTTCATAAAGTGAAAAAGTCAGTAACGCGTTTGTCCACCTCTGGCCCTTGTGCAAGCCGTTATTCGGCTTGTCATCGATTGATAGAGGTTGCGGATGTCCTCCTGGGGGATATCGTGCCAAATTCTGTCCAACTGGCGAGTTAGATCGTTAACATCACGAGCTGGTTGGAGGGCCCTGCCCATAATGCTCCAAACGTGCTCAATAGGAGAGAGATCCGACGACCTTTCTGGCCAAGGTAATGTTCGGCATGCACTAAGGCAAGAAGTAGAAACATGTGCAGTGTTGTTGCGGGCAATATCTATCTGAAATGTAAGCCCATGGTGGCATGACATGAAGGGCAACACAACGGGCCTTAGAACTTCGTCGACGTACCGTTGTGCTATAAGATTGCGACGGATGACAACCAAAGGGGTCCTACTATGAAATGAAATGGCACCCCAGACCGTTACTTCTATTTATCGGCTTGTCTGCCGGTAGACAGTCAGTTTGGTATCATACCGCTGTCCGGGGCGTCTCCAGACTCGCCTTCGCTGGTCATCGGGACTCAGTTCAAGGAGGAACTCATCATTGAAGACTATTTTACTCCAGTTATCCCGACACCACTGCAAACGGGCTTGACGTTGTACAAAGATCAACGGTAGTCGGCGCAAGGGGCGCCGTGACCTCAGCCGCCTTTCTGTGAGCCGTCTATGAATGGTCCTTGCGGTCACTGAAGCACTAGTTGCACGTACAATTGGTGATAATGATGCATCTGGGGCTGTGAGTGCTGCTCTGACGATTGCTCGGTCTTCTCGTCCTGTCGTTTCTCTAGGCCTACCGCTTCCTTCTTGATGCTGTGTGCGACCATGGTTCACCCATTCCTGCCAACATCGTCTAATAGTGGCAGCGCTCCTGCTCAAATGTCGAGCTATTCGCCGATAAGACCAACCGGCTTCTTTAAGCCCAACTACACGACCTCTCTCAAATTCTGACATCTGCGCATATTGTTCGCGCACCTATATACGAGGCATAGTTACTGTCTACCAGAGTACAGGGAATGAAATTCGTGAAGAATTTATGACCTGAAATTGTAATTTCTCCTCTTAAATATCCTGCCAGTTCGCAGATCAGATGCGCTGTAGCGACAACAGTCATTCATTGGCGGCCAAAATGTAAAATTTTGCCTTTTCCGTCGAAACCTGTATGCATATCAATTTATGTCAAATTTGCTTTATATCTTCTCTGTGCGTCGTGGTGCGTTGTTTTTTTTTTTTGTCTAAGACTGTAAGTAAAAAAGCAACATTAGCTTGGCGCAGATTTTTAGTTATATCGATTTTGAGAACCATCAGATTATGGATCTCTCTTTCCACGAGCAACAGTCACTTTTCTTCTAATGTGTCCAAAGTTAGAAAAAAGATGTATGATTTTTTTCCTCCATGCATGCTTTTTATAAAGACAAAGTACTGAAATAAAAACACATTACAGTAATTTTTCCACAAACATATTGCAACAATTTTTACGTGGAGTACTGCATGCTGCAAAAGTTACAAAGTACAAAATGTTACAAATTCATTTTCCGGATCCGAATTGCCGTTAGATTTCATATCATTCTATTCGTTGCTGCAGTTTAAACGCCAATGTATTGCTTTATATATATATATATATATATATATATATATATATATATATATATATCATACTCTACACAGTGTTTACATAGAATAATCGGCTAGCACTCAATTATTTTATGCTTATAATATACTTGCAAACAAGAGCATTGGTGCAGGGAATCGTATACGAAGGAAAAACCTATTTACTTTAAAGCTTCTAGAAGCAACAAATATTAGTACGAACAAAACTTTTGAATTATATCAATAGTATCGTCAAATCATTAAGATAAATATCAAATAATCTAATTGATATATTAGTACACTATATCGCTCACTGATTATTGTAAATGGGTACTGTAATGGTTCATTTAAAACAAGAAATTTAATGTCAGTAACTTAGCCGAAATATTTAATGTGATAAATAAAGATAAAGCAGTTGAAAATGTCTTTTTTCAGTACTGAAACATTTAGACAGAAGCGTAAGCTTAGCGATTTGACACTTAACAATCATATATCTTTTATGTTACTGCTTTAGCTACAGAGAAGTTGAATAATTAATTTTATCGAGAGAGATCTTTCAGATATTTTCTGACTAAATAATATAAAACTTCTCAACGTGGCCTTAGCAAACAATGTTCTTATTGCATAGCAAATCCGCTAACTATAAATTTTCTCTTGCCTGGTTAGTCCATTTTTATGGTTAATGTGATCCAATACACTCTTCCGTTATTAAATGTTCTCAAATACTAAATTGAGAGCTCATTTCAGCAGAATTCCTTTACCAACGTTAATAAGCCAAATTTCACTAATCCTCTAACATTTTAGATTGATTTGATATAATGAAGGAGAAAAAGCCAAACTAACATAGTGCAGGCCTAAGGCATGTGCAATAGTTCAGTATTCTTTTTTTTTATGATTTACTGGAAATTCATCCCAGTCTGGCAGACGCGCTGTGGGTTTTCATTTGGGTGAAAGGCTATTGAATTAATGGGGGTCTTCGCTGCAGGTTTAATAGACAGTATAATAGGAATTATCCACAGTCGAGACGTATAATTTGTTAGGAGAGCTACGCGAGGGGCCATCTTTTGTCATTAACTTCAAGTAAATGCAGACCAAGTTAGTTATAGCCAATACCGACAGATCTCGATTTAAACTTACGCATTAGTTCCATTAATAAGAAATGTATGAGTGAGATTAATATCATTATTTTAAACACGGTTCACGAAAAATTTCGGAATGTTTCGCAAATTGCTTTCTTCTTTCTTGAGAATGTTCAATTAATAATTTTTCTCATTTGATTGAAATGAGAAATTTGCCGAAATAATAAAGACAAGAGAATAATAATAACTGAAATTTTGAAATAAAGCGAAATTATAAAATTTAACTGGGAGCTGCTTGGTAAAAAAAATCTATGCAGTGCCGAAGGAGTCTGGCACAGGTTCGTGGGAATCCATAGATCTTTCTAGTTAACTATCGTTAATACAGATTTGAATTTTATTTAATTCAAAAAATCACTGAGATTTTTTCAACACTAGAATTAACTCGTAATATCTGATTTTGATGAAGAGTTGATACCCTTCATCAAAATCAACATATGTTGCATAAAGTATCAACATATGTTGCCTTTTTAAAAGAAAGAACATAAGATACGTCACAAATGTGTGCATTTTTTATTTCGTAAGTAATAAATACGTAGTGTGTTTTTTAAGTAAGGACTGTTTCGTTGTATACGCTAATAGACGGCGCGCGTGCCGCAACGAGTACTTGCGTCGCGTTCCGGTATTCCTTGGAAACACCTGTGCTCAATAAAACATCTGTCAGTTGCAGCTGCGTAGGTAACCTGTACGGTCTGCTTTGTGTCTTTAAAATGTTCAAGATTATCGAATCGCCCGCCACATGCAAGGTAAGATCAGTGATACGTTTTTGTCGGCAAGAAACCTGTTTGCTGCAGAAATTCATCGGCAGATTTGTGAAATTTACGGAGTTACTGCCATGAGCGAAAGCAAAGTGGCCACATACTTCAAAGCTGGCCACGACAACGTTTATGATGAGTTCCGTTCCGGTCTTCCATCTGCGACAACAGACGATATGGTGGCTTTGGTTGAAATGAAAATTCTTCAGAACAGACGCTTCACCATAAGCACTCTTTCAAACGAACTTTCTGAACTATATAAGTCAGTGTTGTTTAAGATTGTTTCTGAAGAGTTAAGATTTAAGAAACTGTGTTCCCGAGGGGTCCTTTAAGTCCTGTCGGAGCAGGCGGCAAGTTTCTATGACAAGGGTATTCAAAATATAATTCTAAGGCATCATAAGTGTTTACACAAACTTGGCAACTATGTTGAAAAATAGAGAAACGTGTGTAGAATTTGAAAACAATCTTGGTTTTTTAAAATTTTCTTTCTTTTGGTTTTTATTTTCAAACAGTCCTTAGTTAAAAACATCCTCGCACATTTTTAATTCTTTTAAGTAACGTAATGATTCTTCAAAATTTTTACTGTGCAGCCAAATTTAATTATGCCCCCAACTAGTATCCAAAGAATGGACAATTTAAAAGCATTAAATTATAGCATTATTTAAAAAATATAAGACAATGCTTTATTCATTTTACTGAAAAATATTTTAATGCCACAGCAAAACATTTACAGTTTGAAAGCAAATTTTTATTTAGATGAAGTAAACAGTAAAATATGTTCGTGCATAAATAGTTTCCTTGGAATTTTCATCTTTAGTAAAAATTAATTAGCAGAATTATATTTATCAGGTATACCAGAGCCTCGATTTCATTGGCAATTTTAATTACTTGTCTATTTATTATCTAGAATCTACTTTAGTTTCGAACTTCATGATGTGTACCTATATTAACAGGTACTTGGTAATTAGAGAAATCGATAACCTTTCTCAAATGAAATTCCCGAAAAAACATCCCAGGCAGCAAGTCTCCAAAAATATACATATAATTTTGGTGAAATAAGTTTATGGTATTTTTTGCACGTTACTTTTGCAAAATTTATACGAATATAAAAGGCTGAAGATATTGTTAACTCTTTATCGTTATTTTCCACACGTTATTTTTACGAAAATTATCCGAATGTACTGAAACAAAACTACCGCTTTTTTGGTATATTTCATTCGTCACTTTTACGAATATTATACAAATTCTAAAAAGACTGAAAATGAAGTTTATGCATTCATAACATTTAGTGTATTTCTAGCATTTTACTTTGTTTTTTCTTTTTCCACGAACATGAAAAAAAGTGTATGCAAATGTTTTTTTTTCAACAGCATTTTAATGTGCTATCAATTTTTTTTTTCCGTTTTAATCGTCTTTACGTTTAAAATTTATTTTCCTCTGGTTAAAGACCTCTACAAATTGGAAAACAATCTTGATATTTCATATAAATTTAAATTACTTTAATCAGTATTCTAACATTCATATATGACGCTAAAATATTTCAATGAATTTTAACATGTGAGCTAAATTTTCATATGCATTTGCAAAAAAATACATTTTCTTGATTTAAAGATTTTTCTTGGTTCGATGATTTGATTCTCTTCAAAATAACTTATTTATTTTCTTACATCAAACTTGTTATTTTTATTCATATCAACACTTAGATTAATTTACATAATTTAATTTCTTTTATGAAAATCTCATTACTCATTTAATTGTAATAAGTTGTATATTAAGTTTGTGCTACTGCATTATTTTATTAAGTAAGTGTTGTCAATTAAACTGGAACAATACTTCAGCGAATCTTTCATCTCGAGGAATAAAATAATATATATATAGCAAAAGATGCTTGAAAATATTTAAGTTCTTGAACAATAGTTTAATATAGACCAAAGATATATGCATTGGATCATTAATTATAATCAAAGTTTATGCGCATTAGGTACATGAACGTAATCCTTTCATTTATTTTCCTAAATTTCTTTTCGAAGCGCCATGAGAGCAATTTTTTTCTGTCCGCAAAATTTTACTTTTCAGAAAGCAAATCACTCATTTTCGAAAATTCTAAGTTTTACTCTATAGCTTGCATGCGATTTCAAATACAAGAAGTTCCCACGTATTTGTGACCTTTTAGCAAAGATTCTGGTTCTTTGGCTTTTAGAGACATTGTGGGGGCAAAGGCTCGCCTGTGGCCACTTTGTTTACAACAAAAAAAAATTTTCCCAGCTGTTCCCTACGGCCATTTCTCTTTCATTGGGTAGCTCGGAATCAGGAGCGTTTTCATCCACTGCTGAAAGAAAGCAGCAATCAGGTCGCCCATAGAACATAAGTTTTTCAACAACGAATTTTATCGGTGAAAGATTTCTGCTGCATTTCAATTGATCTGAAGTAAGTGCACTTTCGTACTTTTCTATAATTATACTTATTTAAGCTCTTTATTATTATAATTTTTATTATTACACTAGAACTCCAATTATCTAGACTATATAATATCTAGACTGCAGGAAAATTTACTGTTTGCGTCTAAACCAGCATGTTTGGTGTTCGGTTTTAAAGAAAGAAAAATTTTAAACTTTATGATCTCTTATGAAATGAAATAAGGATAAGTAAAAAATTTCTTCTGAAGAATAAACGTATTTAGCCTACGCAAAAGTGATTGAAAGAATTATTTGGATTTTGTAATAGCAAGGTTACGGCGTTAGTCCGAATTGTTCCACTTTGTCCGCATATTTGGAATTCTAATACAGTTTCGTGCAAAATATTACGTGCTTCTCATATATTTATTGCTGAAGTATGTATTGCTATGATGAAGAAGGAATTTTTGTACACTAATTACAGTTAATGGTATTTCCAAATGAGTTACATTTTAAGCAATATTAAAAATTTCAGTTCTTAATATGAGGTTCTTTGGCTTTCAATAATGCCTGAATTCTTCTGAGCATTCCTTTTATCAAAGACTGCAGTGCTCCAATAGAGCTTTGCCATAATCCCATATCTGAAATTTCCAGATCTCTTTCTAATCTGAAGTTTATAGATGCAAAGTAATTTTTCAGGATCATAGATGCATTACTTATCAGATTTGTCTTTAAGTGGTGGAAGTGAAGTCTCATTGCGGAGGGGAAATAAAAGATAAAAAATCAAATTAAAAATATTTTAATAAGCTTTGATTTAAAACTTTTAAAATAATTAATGAACTAAAAGATAAAAACTAATTTAGCACATAGTTTAGTAAGAACTAGAGGTTAACTAATTCTCTTCACACAGTTCATCTACAGTTTTAGAACACAAATAATAAAAAACATGGGGCGTCCATGATCAATTTGTAGAGACATTAGGTTATTTAGTAGCAGGAGACATGAAAAATATGCAATTCCTTCGCCGGGAATCGAACCACGGACCTCTGAAATACCGGCTCAGTGTGCTGGCCATTACACCACGAAGGCACGCTAAGAATGGGGGAGATATACCTTATATACTCCCCTTTTTAAAGGGCGACTAGGGTTTTAGGGGACCCAGTCGCCAAATCCTGGGTGTGGAGAGTCATCATCCACAACCCTTTTAGTTCGGGCGCCAGTGTAGAGACATTAGGTTATTTAGTAGCAGGAGACATGAAAAATATGCAATTCCTTCGCCGGGAATCGAACCACGGACCTCTGAAATACCGGCTCAGTGTGCTGACCATTACACCACGAAGGCACGCTAAGAATGTGGGAGATATACCTTATAAATTTATAAAAAATAATGGCTGACATGCTGGACAATTAATTAGATTAATAGATTTCGTTAAAGACGCCGTATTTTTCAATTAATTTAATAATACAGTAGTCGCTGCATTGAGTAAGGTGTGTAATGGAAGTTTACTATATGATGGTACGAACTAAAAATTTTAAATACTGAATTCAAATTTTTAAATATGAAATACTCAGTGGAGTTTTATATGCGTCTTATAATACTTCAACTATATTTAAAAACTGAAAATATATGAAGCCTGAAATTATTACAATTTTTTCTATTTACTGTTTAGGTGCTGTTCTCAAAACATCGAATGAGACGGATTTCTCCATCACAAAAATATCTCAAGACATTAAAGATTGGCTAAAAGCAGCTAGATATAGAAAAAAAGTCTGGAGAACAAACAGCTCAACGAAATCTGTTGAAATTGTTCATTGAAGAAAATTACGCCATTAAATCTGATTTAATGTTGACTTATAAAATAAACCTAATTCTTAAATTAATTTCATGGGTATTTCTTTTGCAAGTATTACAGTTCATAATACTTAACAACCTGAAATTT
The DNA here is from genome assembly GCA_000611955.2 of Stegodyphus mimosarum. NCBI lineage: Eukaryota > Metazoa > Arthropoda > Arachnida > Araneae > Eresidae > Stegodyphus > Stegodyphus mimosarum. The sequence continues at coordinate 752,603 of KK112589.1, forward strand.
GATATTTGTAAATTAATGTGGAATATGTTCATATTAATTTTATAATTTAAATAACGCATTGTCATCATATGAGCGTGATACAAAATGCATGGCATTTGACAACAAATTAATTTATTAAACTAATAAAAAATGAGCCAACTTCTAACTGTTTCGTGTTATCCAATTGTGTCCTTTTAAATAATTTAATACCATAAAGCTATGAGATGTAAAAAAAATTGGTATGTTCACGTCAACATGTACATTTATAATTAAGTTAGAGGAAAAGTCACATGAAATAAATATTTAAAAACATCAGATTATTCCTAAACAAATTAACTTTTTAAAATTCCATATTTATATAAAATAAAATAAAAAGCATATTCAGATAATTTTGAATTTACATAATTTTATGAAACTATTATTTTTTTATAGATTGATTAGTTACATTGTAAAAAGGAACTTTTTAAAAATACCTCGATAAAGCATTTCTTCTCTAGATGTAAACTTGTAGCACTGATCTAATATATTTATAAGACTTAAAACTGAGAAAGATAACAATAATAGATTATAATGCATTGCAAGATTGACTGATAAATGTACAATTTTTACATATCATAATTATATCTGTAACTATATGCCGAAAATTTTTAAAACAGAAGTTATTCGATTAACTTGCAGGTGCTAATTAATAATATTTCCTTTCGCATGTTGTAAATGTATGATGTAATATATATATATACGCATTATCTGAAGATATGAATGCAATATTTGAGATATTAAACATTTATTTTCAAGAAAAGTAAGTAAAAAAAAAAGATGAATAAGCTTAAAATAACTGTTAATAAAACTAGGATAAACCTTACATAGTGTTGCATTTAAAATGATCAAAAGACACTGTGAACACTTATCTGGCTTTGCGAATAAATGGTTATTTACAACCAATAGAAGAGGCAAAACGATAAGTATTTATAGCTTTACGCATCTTTATAACTTCACATTTTGAGTTACAAAGCATTCTTACCTTAAAATTATTAATGTTATTGGTGTTAGCAGCTGAGTTCCCCTTTGTCTTGGAAAAGGTATTACTGGGAAAAATAAATTCTAAATCTATTACTTCCATGCAATAACTTGTAAAATATAAAATCAGACTTACTCTTGTTATTTCGGGACATGTAGTAAATGATATAAATTTATACTTTCATAAGCTCGATTATTAAAATTTACTGTCTGAAAGAAAAGCATTTGGAAAAATTACGTTCCTTCAGTAAACTACGCGTTTGCTTCAATATTTTGCATTCACTTTTTTGTTCAATTTTCAAATATTATCTAGTCAAAGAGTCTTGATAACTTATTAAATGCAAAATCAGCTTTCAAAATATTATGAAGTTATATTTACCATCTACAACGATGAGCTGTTCAGGTAAGATTCCTTGAATTGGCAGATCATTTTGATCTCTTATTCGGAAAGATGGGTCATCATTCCAAATGTAAGCTCCAGTCACCTCCTTCGGGGTCATTTTGCGAAGACACTGCGTGTCCATTGCACAACCAGTTTTCTCCAGAAAGTGTGCACGATTGTGATGAGATGAATCCGTAAAAGTACGATTAAACACCAAGGCGGGGCCCAGAAGCCAAGCGCTGCGAAATGTGTTTCGAAAGTGGGAAGAAGTCATCATAGTCAGTATGGATGCAGCACCTCCGTCCGGTCCAAACACTGTGACCTCCAGAGAAAAAAAAACATATTTAGCTTACCTTATATTAGGATATTATATCCATACACAGAAAATGCTTGGCTCAGCTTAGATTATCAGATGATATAGATTACCTGGCAATTTTTTATAAGACAGCCTTGAATAAATAATATGCCAAAATCCAAGAAATTAAGTACAGCGAAAACTGAACCCAACTAATTGTTTCCTATAAAATTCATTAAACGACAACTAAAATAAAAAAATAATAGTATTTATGAAAAGAAAGTAGCTATTTTCACTAAAGAAAAAAGAAGAAAAAAATTGCTCCAAAACCTAATATTTTGTCAGTATTTCATCAGTGTTTACAGTTACTTTATGTTGCTGCTTATAAAACTTATAAACATTTTTGTGGGTTTATTTTTTATTATCTTAGATACTTTGATATAAGAAAACATTTTTCGAAGCTATGAGAAGATAAACAATTAAACAAAAATTCCTGCATATCGTTATTAGAAAATTTTTATTTAAAAAGCAATACATAAAGTTTTTATGTGAAGTTTTTTACAGATCAACGTTTAGAACCCCTGTTGCAATTTTATAGAAAGAGAGTAGTTCTTTTTACAGAAAGTGTTATGTATTTTAACGATTCTTTTCTCTTTCCAATTTTCTGCATGATTTGATCATGAGATGTTTTGCAGTTTACAAAATAGGTGTAAGATAAAACCAAACACTTTAATCATGTGTTGTACTTTAATCATGTGTTATCACACCTTGTACAAGTTGTCGTAATAAAGCAGACAGCAAAAATGCAGATGAAATTTCCATACCTTCTCAGCATGTTGTAAGGCACGTACTCACCATAGCCAAGGAAGTATAAAATAAGACTGACTGCCAATTAATTGAACTAACATTCAATACTACATCCTATTTAGTATAAAACAAGTTAGTATATGGAGCAGAATCTTTTATGTTATACTTACTTTCGTTGGATCTCCTCCAAAATAATTTATATTGTTTCTTATCCATTCCATAACCACAAGCTGATCCCAAGTACCGTAGTTACCCCTGCTGTCATCTAGAAAATTGGTCAGCAGTGTATCTAGAGCCAAATACCCCAGAACATGAAGCCTGAAGTTGAAGGAGACAAATACAGTATTCAGGCGATAAGCTAAATGACCGTTTGGACTTAAACCTCTTTGGTGACCACTTCCAAATTGTAGAAAGCCACCGTGGATCCATACCATTACTTCTAACGCAGCCTGAAAATAAGAAAAAAAAGAAATTAAACGATCCATATTAATTAAATTGTATAAAAGCACAATAAAATTTGTCGCTAAGTGAAATACATATATGAAGAATTTAAATGCAGGTTTCCTCAAAATTTTTTTCATTTCTATAAGATATGTTTTCTGACGTAATTTAGCTTACAAAGTATTTTCACTTGAATGAAAGCGTTATTTCAGGAATCTAATAAAGAAGACCTTTCATTTTTTTCTGCCCTCAGTTAAAAATGTGTGTTCTACAGAAGAAAACGCATTGTACCCTCGCTTATTAAATCGTATAATAAGTTTTTTCGAAAACTAGGATCACAACTAAGGGGATCAAAACAACAGAATCACAACTTCGCTTATGCATTCGAAGAAAAATGTACATGTGAGGCTATCATTAAGATAAAAAATGGTTTGTTATTCATTTTATCTTATTTTATGCACTTTATCCATTACACATTCACCTTTGCTGTCATGATGAACTCACATATTCAGTGCCACTAAATTAAATATATCTGAGAAAAGAGCAATTAGTTTCGATGCTTGTTTTAAACCTGAAGATGCACTACAGTTGGAACAACAACAGCAACAAAAAAGGGGACAATGTTACAGCCTGATATTTTGACATGAGTGAGCCCAACATACATGGATGGAGGGAAAAAAGCAATAACTTCTACAACAAACGCTAATAAGAGAAAGGCTCTTCAACAGATAGTTATACACATTTGAAAATATAAGTTCATGAATGGCGAAACATTTATTGTCATGCTATAATCTTGTCCACGAAATACTTTAAATACTGCATAAGCAAAAATAGCAGCATTCAAGGTAATAGTTGTAACGGTAATTGTTGTACATCTATTCGTATGTGCTTTTTAATCAGCTACGTTCTTCGTTATAACCTTCCTTTAAAATACCGTGTAATTTTCCTCTTTCGATGCTCAAAATGTAAAACTACTAAACACAGGAAGAAATACCCAAATAAATACAGTAATTATGTACTAACATTTTCAGACAATTAACATAACAATTCCTATTCCATCAACACTTCATCGCAGAAAATAACAATCAATCAGGTTCTCAAAAACCGTTACATTCTGAAGGATATTACCTTATATTTAACCAGTTTTGAGTATTTTTTCTTTCCAGGGATTTCCTCATTTCCTTTTATCTACTGAGAGAATTTTTTCGCACTGTAACATTTTGCAGTATTATTTACGCTTCATGTTTAACATCAATGTAAGTTTCAAAACGTCGGCATTTGGTTGGCTATTCAGTTAAGCATACAATTTTTTATTGAAATAATGTTCTATTTCTGCATTATTGCCGGTAAGAATAGTTCATTTATTAACATTATAGATCTGAAGAAAATATAATTATTCCAAAAATTGGAAAATAATCAATCTATATCGGCTCAGCATCAGATTTATACTCGGAAAAATGTTTAAGACTGTTACACATGCTTTTTTTAAATATTCTGTTAAATAATGTTATCGGATATTTTTGCTTCGTCAAAATATTTTCTTACAAAAGTTAACCTTTCTTCCACTCTGTTCTACATAGCAGGCGCTTTAATGACCGTGTACATATATGATAATAATAAACACGGAACAGAAACACAACAATTCGAATTTCCCAAAACGCGTATCTAGAAGACACGATTATTTCTCCATCAAACATATACTTATTTAGAACCTCCAAAAATATCTCCATGCGTACATCAGGAGCAGCTAGCAAAATTCATAACGATTATTTTAAAAAATCCGAAGCCATTTTCTGAATTCGGGTATGCTTCAGAACAGATTATTAAAAGGGATACTGCAACAGAATTCGAACCCATCTTCCAGAATTCGAGACATGCGGGAGTTTCATTTTAAAGAAATTTCTCAAAACGTCCTGTGTTCAAGAATAATTTTATAGGATAATGATTATAATTTAATATATTTCTCCTATATATGACATTTTTGTTGAATTCACAGAACAATCATTTGCGTTACTCATATATGTACGTTTTTTTGCTGCAAGAAACATGATGTTTCTTCGCAAAATATTAATTATTTGATGGGTTAAATAATTCTTAAGCTTCGTTATAACCTTCCTTATCTTAAGCTAAATCAAATCTTAAGCTTTGTTCTGTATTTTTGCGGCTAGTCTCTTTTCTCGCAAACTTAACTGCTACCTCTTAATACCTTTTTGTAGATTTTAATTCACACCATATCGTGAATATTCTTTGCTATATTTTCTGGAAGCATATAATTCATTAAATTTCCTTATTAAAATTAGTTTGGATTATAGATTTCTATAAAGTTCTGAGATTAAAAATCTTTCTCTAGCTAGCTTATCTAATTTAAAAGTCATTAACGGTGGAAAAGTGCCAGTGTTAACTATTCATCAGTAGGTAAAGCCTTATAATGACGGAAAAGCTTGAGAGTTCATATTAGAGTATAACCCAGAATTAGATGCAAATTCTTGCATAATTAGCCCTTTTGTAAATAAATTACCATGAAACTTTAAAATAAACAAAAGTTTTCATTAATACCACTCAAAATTTTAAGTATTGCTTTGATTTAAAGTTCCGTATAAGTAGTTTATTATTCAACATAAAGGCTGGCACTCCAATTATTTACAAAATAAAAATCATTTAAGTAACACATATTGCACAGGGAAAGATTTCACATGCATTTTAATGTTCAATCTATTGAGCTGGCATATTTGTAGTCTTCGATTGTAAGTACGGTGGAAGCACAACTTCCAGGCCCCAAATATTAGTTTAGCGATATGTGTGCTACGTCGCAATATCACTACAAGTCAGTAAAGCAGGCAATCAAAGTACCAAAGGCATAAATAGGTGAAACACAGCTGAAGAAACATCGTCAACGTGAGTCACAAAGAACACACAACTCTGAGTACAAACTAAAATTGGAACATTCTGTGGGACTTTTGGCATGCAACATTAATATCACACTTATCCCAGTTACCTAAATAATTAAAGCACTTTACGCCAGTGGTGCATCAAGTTCTCGTGATATAACTCTCGAAAAGGAGCCTCGTTGTCACCGAACGTTACAAAACTCATATGAAGTCCTGAAGAATATCGATGAGAATAATTCATAATAAAATGTTTCTGCTATTTGGGCAGGCTTCGTATACGTACCTCAAACTATTATAGTTTGGCCCCTCCACGCCACTAGCAATGTGAGTTGATACCGGTCGAGAAAGCACGCCGTCGAGAAGTACGCAGTTCTCTTTTTCTGAGGAATAAACTGCAAGCGAATACCACTAAATTGTCACATAGGATAAAAAATGGATCAGCATAACACCCATAAACGATCAACAATGGATGGATTGTGAACAAAGAGAAAAGAACTGTTCCCTCAGACAAAATGAAATTCAAAAGCACTATTCTCTCAGACATCCAAAAGTGACCAACAGATATCATGCCCTCATGTTACATAACTATACATTTTCATATGTCGCACAAAGTACAGTACAATCTCTCAAGAAATTGCAGTACGATAGCCTTCTTCATCTACCATGTTCTTATAACATCTCTCAATAGTTATCTGCTCTTTCATCATCCTCTCCTCTTCATGGCCAATAAAATTTCGCTAATGGCAAGGGGGTCCAGCTTGCAACTGGCAACTTCTTCACATCACAGGCCCTCGTCTAGACGCCAATTATTCCAGCTACTAGCAAACCGACGACAGAAGTGTACGAATACCGAGAAAGTCTACTTTGATTAACTAAGCATCGGGTTTCATTTTTCTACCATTTCAAGTTGACACATGCTGTCGGACTTATCAGTCATATCAACCCAATACAATTATAGCATGCCGTCAGTGTGGGAGAAAATGTTTGAATATTGTATGAAGAATAAATTAATTTTTCTTTGTCTTTTGACATAAATCCTTTCTTTGTCACCTCTGTTTTCGTTACTTCTTTTATATTGAAATAAAATCACGTTGTCGTATAAGAATTTAGCAACGTTGTTTTCTATCCGCTGATAAAACATGCCATTATGACGTTCAGTAACATAGTTATATGTTAATGAGCATCATAACATATAACCATGATAATAGTAACTTATAACTATAGTACTGAGTATCATAATTGGAAGTTGAAAGCAAGGATCCAGTTATGTAAACCTTGAAAAATATTTAAAGCGATTTTTTGTCTTGTAGTGTAGATTTAGAATGAATTTTTCTTTACTATAAAAAAGCTCCATCTCAACATGTTAAAAGATGCAGGCCGTTATAGATAAAAAAGGTTATAGGTTAAATGTCACATGTTAAAAAGTTGCAGTTTGAAAACTTCGTAGGCTAAATGCTACAAGTTAAAAACGTTACAGGCTAAAAAAGCTACAGGCTGGAAAAGTTACAGAATGAATGTTACAGGTTGAAACAAATTGCAAAATAAAAATGTACAGGTTTAAAACATTAAAGGCTAGAAAAGTTACAGCCTAAATGTTACAGATTAAAAGAAATACACGCTAAAACATTACAGGTTAAATGTTACAAGTTACAGAATGTTACAGGTTAAACAAGCTACAGGTTAAAGAAGTTACACGTTCAAAACGTTACAGGTTAAAAAATTACCGACTAGAAAAGGTTAAAGGTTACGGGTTAAAAAAGGCATAGGCTAGAAAAGTTATAAGCTAAAGGTTACAAGTTAAAGAAATACGGATTAAATTTTTTTTTGAAAATTTTCAAGCTAAAAGAATTGCAAGTTAACTATTATACGTTAAAAAAATTTGAAGTTACAGGTTAAAACTATTGCAGGCTAAAAACGTTACAGGCCAAAAGATTACAGGTTAAATGTTACAGACTAAAGAAGTTACAAGAAACGATTTGAAATCAATAAAATCCTCTTACTGAATTCGAAATTTAAAAACTAAGAATGTCTTATTATATATTACTATACCTTAAATAAGTGATAGGTAAAATGTTACAGTAGAAACGTACTGCGGAGCAACAATGCTTCATTATTGAACAGGTAATTATTTTTCTTAAAAAAATTGAAAAGTCTTAATATTTATGTGTACAAACGTAAGAACAGGAATGAACACGTATGTATTCATATTGTTTTAAAACTTTAAGAAAACACTTTGACTTGGGCTTTCTTTCCTTGATTTTACCGAGGCTGCTGGGCATGGTTTATGCCAGATTTTGAGATTTTCGCATAGGTTTTGGGCTTTACCCATTCTGTGGTGAATTTTACTCAAAGTTCATTATCAGAAATTTTAAGTTCGGTTTAGCAAATGATCTTAACTACGATCAATAGGACTGAAATCCAGTCTATGCCCAGTTATTTGTATCACTCTCTAAATGGCAGAATATTAAGTCCAAAACTTGCAAATATGAGTTGCTTGGGATAATTATCTTGGGACTAACACACTTGGAATCATTATCCTGATAAAATTTGTGATGCGACAGTAGCCCATTTTAGAGCTTTGTTGGAACATTTTTCAAATATTTAAATAGATATGTCCGTTTTGCGATCAATTAAATGTAGATTTTGAGTTTAATAAGTATTCATACAGCCCCAAACAATATGGCTACTTCCATCTTTAACTGAAAGACTAACACACTTGGAATCATTATCCTGATAAAATTTGTGATGCGACAGTAGCCCATTTTTAGAGCTTTGTTAGAACATTTTTCAAATATTTAAATAGATATGTCCGTTTTGCGATCAATTAAATATAGATTTTGAGTTTAATAAGTATTCATACAGCCCCAAACAATATGGCTACTTCCATCTTTAACTGAAAGAGTAAGATTCTTCATATTGATGTTCAATATTGGAACTTTCGCCATATCATTTGCTTCTCTTAGGCCTTTCGCCATAACCATCACTGCCAGGAATATTGATTTTACATTAATCTGCAGATATAGTTAAATTCCAGAAATCTCGAGGGTTTTTTTATATAGGATTTAGTTAATTGCAACGTTTCCTATGATTCATTGCATAGAAAATAGATTTATTATAGTTATTCAACTAAGAAAGTTAAATATCTACAAAATATTCCTAACAGTTTCTTCAACAGCTGACTGTCTAAACATTCACTGGGATATTAAAGTCAATTTGGCGTTTAGGATTTCAAATAATATTTATAACGATCCGCAGTTATTTGCATTTAGGGAAATGCCTTTTACACCCTGTTCTTGTTTTTTTTTATAAAATGCGTTTTATTGTATCTCAGAATTATTAGAATTTTACATTCGACAGTACACATTTTTCTTTCAGATCTTTTACAGTTTCAGTAATTAAGTTTTCTCATCTAAAAATTCTTCAGCTTTTTCGATCTGCGTTAAAATAGCTCCTCAATCTCAGACTTCCTTTTCCGGGTTTAAATTTTTCAAGCATTTTAAACTAAAAATCCGCTTTTCTTTGCTTTCGATCTAAAAGTCACGTTTCTTAAAATATCTTATTTATTTAAATTGATTCATCATAATAGATTTAGCACGGTACTTAGAAGACGCAAACAAGAAAGATGTAGTTTTAGAATAGCAGTTAAATAATCGTTGACTGTTTGAAAGTTTCCTACTTCTCAATAATTTTCAGTCACTGTCTATTAGGTAAATCCCTGTCCTTTTAACATTTTTCGCATTTAATTTAAATCTGAATCGAAGAAACGATTCCAACCTTAAGAACGAATGTAAAGAATCATAATTGTTAAATTACTGTTAACTAAACCAAAGATTAATATCCGGTTGATTAAGAAAACTCAAAAAACAAAATTTTTCTGCTTTTATGAGATTAGCTTTTATATCAACTGCTTCGGATTTTCAACCGTTTTCTAACCGATTTTCAACCGATCAATATCCAACCGTTTTTAGCTGCTTCAACAGACCAGAAATAAAAGATAGTTAACTCTATGAATTCTCTTGTCCTTAAAAGTGTTATTGTCACAAAATTCTGAACGTTTTAAAGAATTTTATAACAAATAATCATCATTGCTTTGAATTAGTCTATTAAGAAGAAAAGAAGCAATTTCTTAGTATAGCAGTTTTTGACTTTTATATTGACAACAGTGAGATCATACGAAGTTTTTTCGTGTTCATTTGTTTTTTCTGAGAAAGCTGAAAGACATGCCTTTGTACTAAATTTTATTCCACGTAATTTTCCTCAGTAACCATAGGCTGTTTCTAAATTTGAAATACCAACATTCTAAATAATGTGCATCATTTGTCCATTTGTCTCATTTAAAATTTTCTAGTAGCAGTAACTAAGATGTATTTTCCCTCTGAAATGCATACCAATATTCGTAAGGGATGAATTAGGCAATGCATAAATTTATACACGGAAAACGCTTTATGTGAAAAATAAAATATAAGGTTTCACATTACATAACACTGAATTACAGAAACTAATATAAGGTGTCAAATTGCAATTTTAAGGTAAGAAATCTAGTTATTCAAGTTTCCATTTCATGTAATTTAAACGCCAGATATAAATTTTCACTGAAGTTTCCTCAAAATGTATTCATCAATAATGTTCAGTATTCATTTGTTCAATATATGATTCCTCAATAATTATAATAATGATAAAAGAATAATTTTGAGTGATATAATTCTTTTTAAAATGCATTCTTAAGAAATTCTGTGAGTTAACAATTCTATTGGATTGAAGTATATGTTATTTGTTATAAAATTATACTAAATTAAATATTATGATGATTACACAGTATAAAAATGTAGCCTAGACGCACGCAGAATACACAACACGACTAGTTCTATCCGAGAAATGACCTCTTAATCCATCCTATCCATAAACTATTCCCTAATGTCTTTTGCTTCTGACATATTTGTGGCGTATTTTAGTTGCACTAAACCTCATTGCTTGTGGGATACGAGGACTTAGCAAGCGTAAGTGTCCCCTGTTCCAGGGAGAATTCCATACAACCTTGGAAACTGCCGTTGACTGCAAGATTAATAAATCAACAGAATTGGCTTTTACCGGGGTTCCGTTTTCAATTATATTTCCGAATGAGAGAATGTTGATGCTTTGAATGTCCAGAGCTTATTAACTGAACTCTTGTACAAATGACCTGCACTGCTACTTAAGATCATTTTGAAAATAAGTAGGGATTTATATCAGTTAGTACGTAGTCAAAAATTCTTTAGGTTGTGTAATCCAAAAAGAAATAAAAATTATCGTGTTAGTATAATTATTAGCGAATTGCATATTCATTTTTCTCAATAATTTCTCAGTAAAGCTTATTTGCTTTAAATAGGAAAATGCAATTTCAGCTACAAGTAAAAGAGATTTAAATGTGTGGTAAGTGCAAAATATTTAATATAAAGTTTATTTGTCTAAGTTCTATGTTTGCAAAATATATATTGAAATGAGAGGAAAATTAACGCCCACATGACTGCTTTATTTTCAGTATATCAAGCATATATTTTCCCACTTAGCTTCTTTAAAAAATAATTGTTTCAACATTTTTCGGTTAATAACTAACTACAAGAAATTCAAATTGTAACTCCTTATGCTTCTAAAACTGCATAATATTCACAAAACAGAAGACGGTACTGAAGACACGCAAGCTTATGATTAAAATTTCTGCCGATTTCTTTTAACCGTTTACAATTTAGCTTTATCATGCTTAAAGATATCAAACAGTTTCATACTAGCAATTTCTATTGTTTAATACTTTGTTAAACTTAAAATGAAATGATATAATTATATTCTAATTCTAATCAAATCAATTAACGTAGTCACCGAAAGATCAAATTATCAGCACACAGGAAATTTATGATAATACATTTTTAAAAATCTTATTATTTAGAGTATTTGAATAAACAACGGTCATGGCAGATTTACTTCTTTTCAATTACTTTCCGCACTTAATTGTGCTAACTGGTGTTTAAACACGTGTAAAAAGAAGTAAATTATAGGATAAAAAGCGTTTGTGTATCTTAACGATTTATTGTCTTAATGCGTTATCTAGATCAGATTAGCACATTGCTGTGTGGAATGGGTTCCTTCGTAAAGGAGTGTAAAATATTATTACGTCCAGTTTTATTCTGTCGAGAAAACACAATTCTTCTTTTATCAATTTTGGTTAGTATCCATCTTAGCTGCACCTAGAACTTTTCTTCTTTTAGAGTAGAACCCCGATTACCCGACTGATGTAGACCTCGACTAACTAGGATATGCAAAAAATCGGATAACACTGATTGATACAAAGAATATTTGAATACTACAGCCTTATTGTATGCACTCACACATTTATAAAAAAGCGCCTTCTGTGTCATTGTGTTGTGCCGTTTTCTTGCCGTCATACTGCATAGATGTCGCAACATCATAATGTTTGTCTTGCTGTGAAGCATAGAGCAGTGCCTTTTCAATCGCAATCAAGCCATCTGTGTGATTGATCTTGCTTTGAAAAATTAACAAGTTTTCGTTATCAAAACAATGTCTGTGAATAAATTTACTTTTACCTCATTAGACAGTTCAATTCGTTCATCATCTTGCATCCAGTCATTCCCTATTTCATTCCCAACTTGTAATCAATTTCGCACGTTACTTCTAATCATTACAACTGTAATCATCATCGCACGCCATACTAGTTTTTCCAACGATCAACGTCAAATTCCTTATCAGCGTTTTTGCAACACCAAGTCCAAAGTCTTAGCTTGTAATATAGGACAAGAGAAGGGACTTCCCTTCTCTATCATCTGCTGAAAACATGAAACAGTGCTTCTTATGCCTATTTGTAATCGCTATCTTTCATCGTTTTCCTTTTTTTCGTGACATTCTCATCTTCAGTCGCGTGTGCCGCTGATTCATCCATTTTTCAGTGTCCTTCCTCTTTCTTCTCCAATCACCGAATGTCACTTCGCCAACGCCTAAACTACTAAATCGTGGCATCACGATCTAACCTGTTAATAGCAGCAAACCTTTCTTCTAGTGATAAAACTACACGCTTTTTCTACCAGCCATTGTTCAACAAGTAGACACCAGAACTCATACACATACACCTCCCCCCCCCCAAAAAAAAAGAAGACAAGAGGAAAAGGTGATACTCGCTAATGCTTCTTGTTTGTTGCACAACTAACTACGTACTCTGGCGGTGCGAAAACTAAAAACCAACTGATTTTTCACTCAAGTGAGCTCAACCGAGGCTGCCGAGCTCGGACGGAGTAATGATGGAATTCTTATCGTTGAGATTTGCATTATTGCCGAAACCTAAGTCTAAAGAGTGTTTACGTTTTTTACGAAGCTATTTTAACAATTGTTTTTCATTACATTAGGCTCGAATAATACGGAAACTCGGTTAATCAAAGTTCGGATAATTGGGGTTCTACTCTATTTGCTGAAGAATAGTCCATTCGGGGCTCTACTCTATTTGCTAAAGCATAATCCGTTTCTCTCATTTATATTAGGTTTACTCCAATTTGATTAACGTGGTAAGTTAATATAATGGGCAGACAGCGCATAAGTGCATCTTTATAGCTGAGTAATCAAAGCAAGGAGTTTCAAATGACTTTCCATTTTATTTTTGAATATATTGTTAAGATTTCTTCCTAGAAATTCCTGACATTATGGACAATTATAAAAATGATTCCAGTGATTTAAAAAATATTATTACAGTGGTTATATTAGTGACTTATTTTTAAAGAAGATATCACAGCTGGATGGTATCTAGAAATCTACATAGAATTATGTAGCTATGAATTTACAATCACCCTCACAAAAACGAAATGTACCAACGCTACTTGACACAATATGAAGTGTTTAAATGCATTAAATTTCTAAATGTTAGTCACGCGATTGCATTTAGATGCAAAACGATTTGGATTTAATCGGAATTTGATTCAATGGTTTCAGTTAAATTAAAGTTCTCAAGGGTCGCTTGATTACAGAAGAAGGTGCCGCCGTCGGTAACTTTCAGAAGGAAATTGACTCCTATTTTTGTTACACATGGAGACAGCTATAAAAATGCCCACTCAACCAACCCATTTGCTGACATATGAGGGAAAGACGAAATGTGACTGTTCAGCGAACTTATCCACTCAGCTACTGATGGACAGAATGCAAAAGGAATGAATCTCAAAAAACCCAAAATGCTATATGGCAGATAGTCTCCTTCTCTAATATGCGAACCAAAAGTAGTCCTTGAAGCATAACCTTTGGATCTTCCTAGATTTCCAAAAAAGACAAATTAACTGCATATGCCACACTATAGTTGAAAATCTCAGAGTTTTGAAATTACACAAATCACTTGTTTATCACTTTTACTTTTACTCTCAAAATTGAGATTTTATGAAATTTATCACTTGTTACTACCTCCGGTCTTCCTAGTCTTAATAACAAAAGAGTTAAAAAACTGTGATTATGGTGCTTCTTACTCGCAAACAACCAAACACAGAATAACTATGCAAGACTCAGCAGCTCACTAATCTTATTAATGTTAGTACCCACATTTATTCTTTTAATTCATAAAAATTATAAACTCTAATAGCCTTGAACGCTTAAAAATATAATTGTTCTTCTCTTAACTTAATTGTCTTATACAATATAAATTAAAGGCTTTTAATTAATTGTATTTTCAAAATATAAGTATACTATCGTAAACTATAGAACATCCTAATTTACAAAAATATCCCCTCCCCTTGAATCATAAAACAAATCACAAACAAAAATTACAGAGCATCATAATTTACATAAATGGCTCCCACTTAAAAAGGGTTTGAGAAAGCTTGCTATAAAGGATATTTAAACATTAAATCAGAAAATTTCTTTCGTACATACTCTAGTCAAAATAAATGCGAATACTTAATCATTTCTGCTTGAATACTTTAACACGTGGAATAACTATAAAAACATAAATATATGTGACACTACCCAAGCCATAAGAGGGCAAAAAAATCGCCTTACTAAGTGTATGAAATAATACTACAAGCTTTGTTATTTATGCTATAGTCCAGTGGGAAATGAAATGATACCTTCCGTTTAGAATGAGTAAGAAGAAAACCACGTTTCTTTTGTTTGCACGCGAATAAATAAATGCACATCTGCACAGTTGTTTTGTTAATTAATGGTCTGTACTGCCAAGGAAGTTTCAATTTCATACTAATTTTGTCTAATTAGCAATGCGATGTAGTTATTTATATTTTCTGAACAACATTTATTATGTTTACCATCCTTTTTCTCTAACTTAATCTACAGGTTAACTAAGACAAGCACGAAAGAGAAAAGATATGAATAGGATTATATTTTTCATTTGAATACAAGCTATCTTCATTTTCTCTTTGAAATTAAGCTCTGGGTAGATTCTCTTTAAAACTATTGCATTTAATGAAACCAATTTGTAAGTTTTAAGTAAAAAAAATCTAGCTCCTCTCAAACAGTCGTGTTACACTGAACTCGGTGGAGATGCTAAATCTACATTTCATTCCCGCACGAATCTAATTAATTAGTTTAATTAATTAAACGCTTGCATTTAAATAGAAGAATCTTCTTTAAACAAACTGAACTAGATTTCTCTGGCAGACGATAATTCAACTGCAAAATTAGTTTAAAAGATTTCCCGAAGAGAGCTATGTTTTATAAGCTAGAGTATGTTTAATGAAAGAGCGAGAACAAAGCAAGTTTTGCATTTACTTTAGAAAAAAGATTCTTTCTGTTTCTAAAGATTTCATGTTACACCTCTTATGCAAATTTAACACCATAATTTGTGAAAGAGTAAAATGAGGAATATAGCTCTCTTGTTTGATTAAAGGTAGAAGATAATATAAGGTAATCAATCTAAATATTTGCTACTTTTTGCATTTGTTACTGACAAAAATTAACATTATACTAAGAGAATTGGTATATTGATTTAAGTAAATGCGTGTAAGCTTAATTTTGTATCATATTTAATACCATTTATGTATTAACAAATGCATTTATAATTAAAATACGGCAAAATATATTATTAAACCAGTTTCAGCATCATGTTGTTTATAAGCATGAACGGTTTTACATGATAGCCATAGAGTAAAAGTTGCAGTCAGGAAACTACATTTTATTAAATTAAAAACAAAATTTTTCATACCTTTACATGCCCATTTCGAAGAGATATTTGAGAATGATATTTTGAATTCCATCATTATTCACTGCCTATTAATGATGAAAACAAAGTACATTTTGACAAAACTTAGTGAAAAACAATGAAAGGGTGTTGCTTAATACAGATATGGCAGCATGCATCATTAAAATATAGATGATCCTTTCGAAATATTAATTATATATTAATTGATACATATTCTCGTAAAGAATGGATTTTTTTTCATTTGCTAAACTATAATGAATGCTTTGATAACTAATTTTGTTTCCTCTAGGAACCATAAAAAAGTTAGAATTTATGTTTGCAGAACATTATCATTCCTTGTAGCTTGCGCTGAAATAGAGTTTATAAATTTCTTTAATTTGAGAAACTTCAATATGGAGTTACAGTTCTAAGATCATTATTTATGGAAGTTAAGGCTATTGTTAACCCTTCTGAACTTCCTCTCACAATGTATAATTGTACGTTTTAGGTATTACCAACTATTCAGCTCTTAATTTAAAGCTATTTCTGACTTAAAACAAATCAAGTCAAATCAAATATAATCAAAAATTGTATCAAACCGCTTCCAGTAGAAAGTTTCTTAAAGGTAGTAAATAAAACATATTTTAAGCCCAGGTTTAGCTAATAAACTGGAGCGCATAGTGGAAGCATAATTTGACGTATATTATGCACTCTAACTCTTGAAGCATTATATGCTATTTTAATATATTTTAACCCTTTCTGAATACCAATAATATAGTGTTATTTAAAATCAAAATTTATTTCCCCAAGTTAAAGGATACTTGATTTATTTAACTTCAGTTACTTACATTTAATTAAAATTTATCTTGTCGGTGTTGAAGGTTATGATAAATAATAAACTAAGCATACAATTTTTCATAATTTCCACATTACTTCATTTTCTTTAGTGTTACCATTCTACTTGGCATAATATTTTTAATTTTTCTTTCAAAATATAACTGGAGTTGCTTAATAAGCTATTTAAACAAAACCAGCTTAATTGATGTAAGTAATAAATGAATAACTTTTTAATTTTTGGCTTTATATTATACTTTAATAGCAGATCTAAATGACGGTCTATTTCAACGACGTGATTTAGAATAAAATCAGTTGATGACTTTGATGAATATTTATGTCATTGTAAGATGTTAGCTAAATTAAGTTTACTTTGCTGGCTACAGCTTTACTTCAACTATGTAGCTACTATTCGCTAATTTGAAACTATATCAATGACAAGACTTAAGAAGGGGCAAAAGACCACGTTATTCAACTCAGCAAAAAATTTACAAACTCCACTCCTGGTGCTTACAAACTTAGCCAATACGTTTGGCTGCAACTCAAATATAAAATTAAAACTAAGTTAAATAATCAGCCGAACATGCACAGAGATAATTAAGGGGAATTGGCCTAATTATCTCTGTGCAAACAGAACACAAACTGGCAATTAATATGCACAGCCGTAAAATAATAAGCTTAAATCGCGAAACAACGTGGCCTCACGGCAGAACACGCACTGTCCGAAGTAACTCAAACACCAGCATCATTCTTCAAGGTATCATTCTACTCTTCTTCCCTAACACGCGAAACTGAAACGTCATTCTGGCAAGAAATGGAAATGAGGGAAGACAGAAAAGATAAGTAACTGAACAAAACGAGTTAGTTTAAAACTGAAAGGTTTTTTACACAATTATTGGGATTAATAAAAAATGTTTCTAGTGCCGTATATTGCATATCTCAATACAAAACCTTTTGATATTTTATGCACTTTTCATATATCTGGGCCATAAAGAGCATCAGTTTTTTACTTTTAATTTTAAAGAAAGAAAAACGTGTCTTTGTAGATTAAAAGAGGGGAAAAGATATTCGAAGAGCAGTATAAATATTATTACACTTGATTTTTTTAACGTAACCACATTAAAAAATCAAATGAATTTTGTGGATAAATTGGTTACTGCTATAAAATCATGAAGGTAGATGGTCAATTTTGTTCCGCTTTTTCTTTTTCTTACTAAAGCCATTAACCATCCGTTAAAAAGAAATTTTTTTCTTGAATAAAATTATAATGCAAAAACCTTAATGAGTAAATCAATTACCGCGTCAAAAACTTGATTAGCTAGTTAAGTTTAAAGCACTTTTTTTCCTCCTATTTGAAGCTTTATTTTTTGCTGCAAATATCGACTTAATCCCGCGATATTTCATTTTTTAAGCTTGTTATCAAGTGGAAAAAAATTATCTGTATGCATAATCAAAAAATAAAGTCATGTTTCACATGAATTTTCTGAAAACTTAAATAAATCGAAAATTTGCATTGCCATTATATTTCATTGAAAATGTTTAAATGAAAAAATGTAATAAATTCACTTAACAAATTATTCAAAGTTAAAGAAAGATTGAAAATGAAATGCAGTAGGCTAAATCTATTGACTATGTCCTCATCTGCTAATTTTTAGATTATAAAAATTACGCTTTGCCTATAAAATGAAATGCAGTAGTATGCATCTCTTAATCATACTTCCATCTGGAATTCTTAGACCATGGGCATATTACCATGCATCGTAAAATCACAAATAGATTCGTGTTGCAGTATGTAATTTTAAATGCTTACTTCAGATTTGCTACAATTCAAAGTTTTATTTGAAGAAAGCAATTTCATAACAATGGATAGAAGCTGAAACGAATAAAAGTATTAGAGTTGTTAATCGATAACAATCATTAATTTAAAAAAAAACACGTTAGAAAGGAAATGCATTAAAAAATCATGGTGAATGGGAAATGGATAATTACTTAAATTGTGCTGCTGTTTGGTGCGGTTACTTGAAAAATATTCAAATAATTTCTTTATTTGCTTAAGAGATATTTGTAAATCACAAAATTTGTAAGTCAAAAGTTTTGTAAAATGCATATATATATTGCTTTTAATGTATCCAATAATTTTTCTGGTTTATTACTTCAGAATTCTTTTTATATCATTTATCTTTACAGTAATTTTGGTTTAGAGTCGGAGCAGATTATATCCTGATGATTAGTTAAAATTAAAAACATTTTTTAAGAATGTTAATTTTATTGCGCTTTTAACGAACTTAAATCGACTAATTATTTTTAATTAAATTAAATTTTATTTGCCACTTTTTTTATTTATATCTTTTGAATTATTTCAAGAATTTATAATCCTCCAGATATAGCTCGAAAACATGGCTCCATTGAAAATGTTTAGGCAGTTTCTTGAAAAAGACTAAGTAAAATTCAACAATGATTTTTTCCAACAATTTTTATTATATTCAGTTGTTTTGTGTTCATTTGAATTACGTTATTTTATTGAATTGTTCTGTATTTGTTTCAGTTATGATGTTTGTTCTTCCTTATAGATTGGTAACAGCCTTTTTTTTAATTATTTTCTCTGAATTATGCATGCATATATATGTAGGTAGATAAATATGTAATGTGTTTGTTTGTTTATAAGTGTTAAAAATGGTGTAAATGTGTAACTTTTTACTTGAAATTTGGACTTAACGCGGCTGTCTATCTTCATATTCATTTTCTTTCATAGTTATTATTCTTCTATAAACAAGGGAAAAAAACAGATGAATTATGAATTTAGGAGCTGAAAATTTTTAATCTGTATTTATCAAGCTTGTATTTATCAATTTTTTTTCTTACAAGTAGACATGAAACATAAATTAGTCCTGTGAAAGGTATCTGTCCCTTGCTTTACATCAACGGTATATACATGTAAAATATAAAAAATACGATGGCTTTTCTCTACGTGAACAGGCAACCTCTGATTAACTTTCCGCAATTTCAGGATCTTATCCCTAGACCAGTACTTTCCGGAACTCTCTAGCCTGTTATGTAACCGCTACTATAAATAGTTCTACGCGCCATTTTGTGTCAGATTGTTTTCTGCCACTGCCTGCTATACGAACGTTTGCTCTGTCTCTTCATCTTCCCTTTGTTAAAAATATTTATGACGTCGAGGTTCTAAATTTAATAGTATTACTATTTAAATCATTATTGGATATGTGATCTTTGTCTAAAGAAAATGAGCTGCCATTTTAATTGAATAAAGATGTGGAGTTTTTAAAGTAAAATTCTTCTGTCTTCAATTCGGCAGCCTTCCACTTCGCCAACGACAATATCCGGACTCTGATTGCTAAGCTTCATCTTTTCCAATGCCCATCGACTGCAAACATCACACACACACACACACACACACACACACATGTATATATATATATACAGATAGATAGATAGATAGAGATAAAATTTTTTACGTATTTAGATATTTAGATTTCTTTTGCCATTCTAATATTCTTAACTCATCTTCTAAAACAGATTTTCAAAACGAAAATGTACCAAGATAAGCATACTTAAAACAGTTAAATTGCTTTACGCAAGTTTAAAATGTTTATATTAGAGTTTTGATGCCACTTATTATACAGAAAAAAATTGCGTGTTTTTCAGCGAAGGACAAATTAATTTTAAAAGCAGAGTTTTTACAACTACACATCTTCCTGTGAGTACAAAGAGAATTTCTTTCAATATTCAATTGTAACAAAAGCTTTTAAGCTTTATGTTTACGCCGAAAGGAACATTGGAAAGAAAACTTTTATCAAGACATTGTCACAGTTATGATAAAAGATATTAATTATGAAAGTTTTTTCCCCAAATTTAAATTTCTGAATATTGTAATTTCAAGGAGTCAAGATTCAAAAATTACTATTTTAAAACGTTTTATCCTTTACTACGATACAAGCCCAATTACTAATTTTCTCCTTGAGAAAAAAGATATTTATGGAAAAATCACAACTGCTAGCACATTAAATATTAAGTTAGAAAAATTAGCATTCATGTCAAAAGATGCCCAATCAATTTAGCTGGATAAGAGTCGAAATTTAATTACAAACTCGCTACTACGCCAGAAATCTTATAAAAGTACGAGTTAGAAATTCTGGAAAGAAAATATTCATTCCACGCTTTAAATTAACTTTACGGATCTGAAGGTTTAAGCAAGATTCTATTTCTCTTGTTTGAGTATTCAAATCATTTTAATTCATTGAGAAAATGTGGTCGATCTCTCAAAACTGGAATGTAAGTATATTAGCTTATGTGAAACTCTTTTCAAACGTGGGTTTGAATACAACTATGAGATTCTATTTTCGTTAGAGAGAAATAACTCTTGTTTTTATCTTTTTGTATTTTATTCTGTGGTTTTGTGGATCAAATTTTCATATGTTATTATAATTTCATGTGTTGAATTACTTGTGTTTACATGTTTTGTTTTTTACATTCAGTGTACTCAAAAATGTTTCTAGATCTTTGAGCATTTTAAAATTTATGTATGGTTTTAATGCTACACTTTTGCAGTATTTTGCAGTACGTACTCCAGCCTGTACGAGTTGGACTGATAAGAATAAATTATTTTGACTAATTTTCTGAGATTATTAAAATAATCTAAGATCTCTCAGTGTTATGTTTTTAATTTGGGTCATTGTTAGTCAGAAAGAGACTGATGTATTTATTTCTTTCTTTGCAGCAATGCTCTGGTGGCAATGCAGCGAAAGAGGAAAATTACATTTTTTATTTTTTATTTTTAGAATTTTTGCACTGTTCATGCATTTTACCTCTGTGTGTTTGGTTTTTTAATACTGCATATAGTTTGTTCCGAACTGAATATGGGATGGATTTTAGTCATACCATATTCAGTTCGGAAACTTATTAGTTCGAATCAATTTATTAGTTTAAATTCATTTGCATTATTACTGCTATCAGTGCGCATTGGTTTAGGTTTTGAACACCGTTTTACTTTGTATTTAGTCACTTGTATTTATATACGCTGCTGGCAGTCCAAAATACAACACAAAGAAGCACAAGAGACATCAAAGCCAAATATATTTTAGAGATTAAATATAGTATCAATATTAGTTGATTTAAAATATAGCCTCTTTGGAAGTGAGAAAGACAAGAAAATCAGTACTGAGTGTTGCCTCCACATTTATTAATAACCGCTGCTAACGCAGCGGCATTGAGTGAAAGAGGCTTTGGATGTGTTGTTGTGGAATAGCAGCACATACTGCCTCCCACTGCTAGCCAAAGTTTATCTGGTTTACCCATGTGTGCAACATGCCGGGCTAAGCGTTCTCCAAACATCCACCAGATATGTTCAACGGACGATACGTCTGGAGAACGGGCAGGCCAAGGTAACAATGCAATATGGTGGGCTAAGAAGAAAACTTCATTATGTTCAACGTGTGTTTGCATGTTGTCCTGTTGAAATGCGATCTCAGACAAGCCCTGAAGTTAAGGAATTAGAACAGGCTGGAAAACTTCAGAGATATAGCGTTGGAGGAGTAATGTACCAATGCGTACTACGGAGTGCCGGAGTGGAATCCATAACCACTCTACACCATAAGAACCGCGTGCACGACCTTTATGACGATGCATAACACAACAGTGTCTACAGGTCTATCGAGCCACTTCTATTCAGGTGTCTCCAGACTCTAATCCGTCGTGGCACTTCAGGCAGAAACGTGATTCGTCCAAAATAGAATGTTATGCCATTCGGATGTCCATCTCCACTTTTCAAAGCACCATTGCAAACGTAAGTGTCTGTGGTTTAAAGGTAAGCGAGGCAATAGACGCCCAGCGGACAGTCCATTGCACTGTATATTAGATCGAATTGTTCTTGAAGACACCGATTACTGCGTTGTAGACTGACATTCTTTGTAACATGGTTGAGGATGTGGTAGTGCGGTACGTTGATGCCATGCGCACAATATGCAAGTCTTCCCGTAGAGTGTTGCGAAGAGGCGATTGCAATTGATCCTGTCCATCAGTCGTTCCCCTCCTTGCGTCCACCGATTCCATATTCCATGACTATTTCTTGGCTACGGCCGAAAACATGACACATTTCCTGGAAGGATAATCCGCATTCTTTTAAAGAAACGATTCTGCCTCGATCAACTCAGAACGTACTAGAATGATGCTCGTGTTTTTCTACGTGGCATTGAAAGCTGCACGCACAAAATAGCTGACGAGAGAACAATTCACGTTTTACAAAACAGCAGTCTTTCTTCCCTTTATATTCGGATTGTAAGGAGTGCTGCAGTCGACCATGAAGTTCGCGTACGCTTAAATAGTATTCATTTGTATATTCCATCGAGGTATGCACATGATCCGAGTTTCATGCTGTTTGGATGCTTTTTTCATGGTGCTGAAGTTTTGGATGGCCTGCAGATTATCTATTTCTCATTATTTACATATATGTAATAAGATGACTTGGCGAAAGTAAGTTGCAATGGATTGACGTTGAAGAAGTTTTACTGCGTAGTTAGAAAGATAGATGCATAAAGCAAAAACCTTCCAGAGGTGGCCGTTTGGAAACATAATTTTATTCCATGATAATGCACATCATCCCTAAGGGTGCGCTATGCACCCCACAATTTTATATACCTTACATCTTCTTAGACAATGGAGGAAATTAGAAAATTTATAAGGTATTTCTCCCGCCTTCTTCGCATGCCTTCATGGTGTAGTGGTCAGCACACCCAGCGCGTAACCGAGAGGTCCGTGGTGCGATCCCGGAGAGGGCATTGCTCATTTTTCATCTCTCCTGCTTCCAAATAACCCAATGTCTCTACAAAGTAAACTCCGAGTGGCTAGCGGCAAGGCGATACAGCTAAAAGATGCAGAAGAGAAGAGCGAAGAGAGGTTCGACGCAATTACCTTTTGCATCAAATTCTATTTCAAATCACATGACAGATTAATGTCTAGATGTTGGGTTCAGATTTCATCGATAAGTGCGCATCAGAACTCCAAGGAATTTAGTTAGAAAAATTATTGCTCTGTTATTTTTAGAGTGAAAGACAGGAGTTGTTAGGCTATTAATAATTTATTATTTGAAACATAGATTAGAAATTTTATATTTTATGTATTTCCCCTGTGCAAGAAGAAAAATGGCTGGGTGAGAAAACAGCTTTTTTAGAGTGAAAGCTCTAAGGCATTAGCAAATGAAGAGAAATAATTTTAAAAATACAAATCCTGAAATTTTGACCAAAATAACTATTTACGTAATTGCAAAATATAAACTTTGATAATATTTTAGAATCATATTAAAGTTTCCATTGCAAAAGTCTTTGTGTTTTAGAATCCACATTAGATTTTTACAGAGAAGGCTTTGCAAAGCTTTACACACAATCACAGTTGTAAAAAATTTTCACATACATTACTTATTTTGAATAATCACAAAACATTTCACAAATTTCGAAACATAATTAATTTTCATTATTATAACTTATACTTTAACATCATAAATTTTATTAATAGTATTAGTAAAATTACCGTTTTTACTGTTATTATTACATTTCTAACATTCTTATTTTACAGAAAACTGGAAGACTCCATAGCTTTTTCTAATACAAATATTTCCATCTGTTAGGCAAATCCACTTAAAACTGGCTGATGTTTATTATCAGTGGTTAAGGGCTGCTGTGGCAGTTGCTTTTAAAGGTCTCCGTTGCTTGTTTAAAGGCAACTAGCCTCTTCGAACTGCACTATACATTCCATTTATATAAAAATAAAACTAACGTCATTAACAATAATTCCATTTATATATAAAAAATAATTAATTATATGAAAAATCATAAGGTGGGAACCTTCAAAGTTTATATTAGCATGTATGAGGAGGGTAAAGAAACAAATAACAGAGGTAAAAACAGGGCCTCTGTTTAAACCAGAATACCATCAACATACTCAACATACTGTATTTTTACATGCAATTATTTTTTTACAGTTTTAGTTTTTATATATTCATCATAAAGCCGCCCAGACGGTATATATTGGTTAGCCCACTGCGGTATCAAAGAGCCCGGGTTCGAATCCCGGAGAAGGCATGGCTGTGATGTCCCTGCATAGAAGGCAAAGGTGGCCCACCTATTGGGTGCCTCCACAATAAAGTGACCACCACTTCTGGCCTTGGTAGTGGCCAAGCTGCAGTCGGCTGAGGGCCCAATGGTAAAAAAAATTCATCATAAATATACTCAATATTCTAAACATTATAAATTTTCTACTTTATATTAAAAACACAATTCTATATCCATTTTTCTGTACCGGTTTTTCAAAATTAACCCCTTCATTTTTCACATATAGGTCATTTTTAAAATAGTTAAAAATTCTTAAAATTCCAATTTTTAAACAATAATCTCATTTTTAATTTTTACTACAGTAATTTTAATGACCTTCCCTAAATAAAATAATTATAAATCTTTAAATGTTATTTAATTTAAAACAGAATCAGGAAAAAAAATAAAATACGATGTCTACACTAAGAAATAATTGGCAACTTCAAAATTGACTATTCTAAATTTTATGTTCGCCCTCTAAGTTCATCTTTTCTTCCAAATTTGAGATCTTTCCAAAATTATATCACGTTTACATAACGCTGCTTGCAAAGAGAAGTAAAACCTAAAATCAAGCATTTGCAGCTTTTAACTGTACATATGCATCTGCCTCGTATAAATACAACTTCGCGAGCAATTACGTCACCTTTTTAGCTTCTCCTGCCCTGCAAAACATCTCTGCGTTGCTATGCTTTAATTGTCCTTTGTTCTTTACCTAAGATGGCGTAGTACTTTTCTTTAACCTGTGTACATAAAAATTATTGTAGTTTACTATGATCTAGAAATACCTTGTCTACAAAAAAATGATTTGATGTGTAGAAAAATAAATATTGTGAGTCTTCGAATTCAGTTTTGTCAGCGTCGTCTTCCTGCATCTACACTCAGTCTTTAAGACTGCCAGATGTTAAAAGTACTTGTTTCTTCTATCATCGCATCGCTTTCAATCAAAGCGCATTAAAATATCACAGTTTATAACATATATATAAGATATAACAAAATACGATAGCTGCTTTAAAAAAAAATAATTGTCGACCTCAAAATTAATATTCTGGATTTGATGCTGTCCCCCTAAATTCATCTGTTCTCCCGAATTCGAGACCTTTCTATGTTATGTAACGCTACTGGAAAAAGGCAAATAAAACTAACATTAACCAACCGTAGCTTGCCCCTACAATTGCATCAAATTCAGTAAAAATACCGCTGGCGAGTTAAATACTTCATCATTCTGCTGCATTCCTTTCCCTAGCTTCCGCCATTGCTAAAGTATTTCTATGCTTTGTTAAAATGATGTCGCCCCATTAACCTGTGCAAATTTTGCATAAGAAATTATCGTAATTGCTATTTAATTTTTTTAATTTCTTATTTGAAAGATAGATATTTTATATTTTACATATTAGATATTTTATATTTTACATATTAGATATTTTATATTAAATTGTTCGGCCTTTTTAAAGCACCAGCGTGTTTTCATTGCGTTACTTTAAATAATTTAAATTTGTTTTTGTTTCCATTTTTTATAATAATCACCCAGATATAATTTAGAAATGTAGTTCTGTTGAAAATTTTTCAGCTGCTCCTTGAAAAAGACCAAAGAATTTTCGACCGTTTGTTACATGGTTATTGTTTTTACATCACTTTATTGTTCAGGTTCGATTTGTGTTCTGCCTGTTAGATGTTGGCCACTTACATTTGATTATTTATTATAGCTTGATTACTTTGGATATACTTTTGATTACATGATTACTTTGATTATTATATCCTGATTACTTTGAACATGCTTTTGATTACTTGATATTGATTATTTGGTTACTTGACATTCATTTGATTACTTGTACTGCGTGACTTTAATAATTAACAGTCTTAATTATGAATTTTCTATAATTTTATATATATATATATATA
>KK112589.1:779511-806587 GCA_000611955.2 Stegodyphus mimosarum
GTGCGTGCGGGTGGTGATGTGTTTGTATACGTATATGTATATATATATATATGTATAGAGAGAGAGAGAGAGAGATTATTGTTGTATAAATTAAAATTGTTTAGCTAAGTGAAACAAAACAACATTTAGTTTTGTCTAAATTAATGTCATACAAACAATGTAAAAGAAAATAATTTAACAGTTTGGTAGTTAATTAAGCAATTTCAATATAAGTTTCCTAGTGCAGTTATTCATATAACATTAATAATTTTTTATGCTTTTTTATTTTCTGAAAATCCGCCAGTAGAACTTCACGAAAGCTATAAATTAAATAATGATATTTAATAGTTAACTCTATAAATTTTAAATTTTCTTTACTCTTATATATGTAGGATTAATTTTCCACTCATTTTCAGTTTATGAGTACATAAGTTTTCTTCTTGTACTTTGAGCAAAACTTATTAGTTAATCCAAAAATATGAAATATAGAAATGAAAATATTCCTCATTCCTTTTTGCTCTCACAAATCATTATGCGAATACATATTTGCAACTCATAAAGCTGTAGAGACATTAGATTATTTAGAAGCAGGAAATGTGAAAAATGAGCAATGCCCTCACCGGGACTCGAACCACGGACCTCTCGTACATGCGCCGAGCGTGCCCACTACTACACCACGAAGGCATGCCAAGAAGGATGGAAAAATACCTTATATACTCCGCCTTTGAAAGGGCGACTGGGGATTAGGGTCCCCAATCGCCAAATCCTTGTGGTGGAGAATCATTATCCATCACCGGTTTTGTTTAGTTTGGGCGCCACTGTAGAGACATTAAAATTTTTTTTTTATTCAGGAGATGTGAAAAATGAACAGTGCCCTCACCGGGACTTTAACCACGGACCTCTCGAATAAGCGTCGAGCGTGCTCACCACTACACCACGAAGGCAAGCCAAGAAGGCGGAAGAAATACCTTATAAAGCTTGAAAAACACATGTTTATGATAATATCATCATGCGAAGATTTGTAGGTGCTTTAATTTTGCCACGATAATTTTTA
Organism: Stegodyphus mimosarum; assembly: GCA_000611955.2. Lineage (NCBI taxonomy): Eukaryota > Metazoa > Arthropoda > Arachnida > Araneae > Eresidae > Stegodyphus > Stegodyphus mimosarum. The sequence goes on from KK112589.1 coordinate 780,545, forward strand.
GGAAGATATTTTAAAACTGCATTATTTTTGAGCCGCTTTATTTCCTACGACAATGTTTCATAGCAAGATGTGTTTAAACTGCAATGTTTTCTCATTGCTTTCTTTTCTCCCAAGAAGTTTTGCACAGCAATATTTTCTCTTGTGTTGCTTTCTCCGAGACGCTTTTGTCTGCAATGTTTTTTCTGCGATATTTTTGTCTTGTGTTGTTCTGCCTATGTTTTTTTCGCCTGTAGCCGGTATTACCTATGTCAGGCTATATGGAATTGGATGAAATGTTGTAGCTTCTTACCCTACTACCAAGAATATCTCACATATATGTCTCACAAGTGAAAGACTAAATGTCAGTGGTAGCTATATTGCAATATACAGTTAAAAAATTTCCATTATCTTAACTATCTACCCAAAGAAGTTTCTAATTTATGCTCTCTCTTAAAATTTTAGTTGAAATCAAACAAGGCACGATTCGTGATAAAATTAGATGCAATTTAAAAGCCAGAATCCCTCAACTAAGAATGATAGTAAAGTTTCTAAAACTAAACTTTTCATCTTATGCATATATTTGTTAGAGTAAAATGTGAGCATTTTATATCGAAATTTAAACTATTGAAGTTGCATTAAAATTTGTTTTCAATTATTAAGTGTAAAGCATGTCTCACACGTACTTTTCATGAGTCATATATATCAGACAGAGCCTGAAGAGCGAAATTAGTTTCGCTATGAAGTATGCAAGTATAATATGATATCCCTCACTTCTACACCTGTTGAGTTTCCTTCATATCCGTGCAATTCACTTTTGACTACATAATTTACCGCGTCAACAAAAGCCTTCCTCTAAAAGCCAGTCTGATCTTTATGTTAAAGAAGTCACAATAATACACGCGCAATTAGGTAGTCATTGTAACTACTTCATAACCTCGCATCAAAAGACCTCCGAAGGATGTGGTGATACAATTATTAAAAGGCACTTTATAGGTTTCTCGAGCTTAAGCAACTTTTTGAGCATTCGAATGTAAAACTGTTCATTCTTCATTAAGTATAGCTTTACCTTGCGCATTTAAAATCAAAATAGAATTTTTAGACATTAAACCACTTTCGTCTTCTCTACATGAGATAATCTCTGTACGAGATACTCTCCCTTGTAAATATAATTTAAATTTTTAAGAAATCTTAAACCCTAATAGTTCATGCTCTCAACTCCTATTTAGAACCCTCACGTAAAGCTTTTGCAATAAAATGTTGTCCAAAATCACATATACAACACCGATAGATGTGCAAAATAAATGCTTTATGTGTAATTGCAAGTTGTTTTGACAAATCATTTAAGCTCTTCTATTATAAATATGTATTTTTAAAAAAATCATTTTAAAAAAAGTATATGTTACAATGTTCATTCAGATTTAACAATTTGAAAAGCTCCAGGTGATAATTTACTACGGATAAAAAATTAAAGGGTCTTAAAACAGACGCCCAACAAGGAATGCATAATGAATAATCAGATTTGAAAGCATAATATGTACAATACAAAATTATAATTTAACTGACGCAGTTACATCGTTCGTATTATCACTATAATTTGTATCTTATCACAACTTCAGGATTCCTTCAACCGAGAAATTCGAAATTTTGTGTCATTTCAGTCAAAGAATATAAATAAAGCATATAAGGCGCAAAATTACAGATCGAGAAAATGCATTGCATTTTTTCAATAATCTTAAAATATACAAGTTTAAATAATCTTAAGATGTACTACTAGATAAGCTTCAAGCATATATAATGTATTAACTAATCATTTACCCTAGTGTCCAGAGTAGGGGTCCAAACATTAAGGTATAGGCAGTCTTCTTGACCATCGTACTGCTTACGGAAAGGATTGAGTTGGAAGCACGGAGACCCGTAATTTAATACTTTAAATGTATTTTGCTGTATACACCATGATGCATTTGTCCATAGAGGAAGTGGCTTCTTCCATCTTAGAGGACCCACTGGTGGTTGAGCATATGGAATTCCCTATATCAAAAAGCATTCATATAAATATCATTATTAGCAAAAAAATATATGTTATTATAATATAATATTTCCAAAGAAAAATCTATTTTAATATATTTGTATACCGTATGGGTTTAAATATTCAAAATAAATTGCTTCACAATCGTAAAATATGTGAAAGCTCAAATATCTTCCCTTCTTAAAGTATCATGTGTATCCAAAAAACATGTATTTAGTTGGTCTTACGGCCTTATAGGCTTCTATTTATTTTTAATAATAGTTATATTATTTTGTAAGCCTTTCCTGAATTTTCTAATTCCCCTCGCATTTCTTCGCCATGATGTAAATGAGTTAGAGTGAACGAGAGTATTTAAACTATTGGCGCTTGATTTTGCTATCGTGAGCGTACGTTGTTAGTTTCTACCACCAGGTAATTTTCATATTGGCTACGCATTCTTGCCACCATGTTATTATCCTACCGGTGTAGTTTTCTGAGTCAACCTGTTAGTTTAAACTGCTTGTCCAGTTTCGCACTACTCTTTGCCTTTAAATTAGTATTACATTATCTTAAGTTCTCACTCCCAAGTGGTCGATATTTTGTGTCCAATAAAAGGATCTTTTCCACTTTCCCTGGTTGTGTTCATCTTCAAGCCTGTGCGAGAATTCGCAGGTATCACACTTAGGTAGAACTAGTTACAATTTATGATAGCTAAGCGTAACTGATCTTACAATCTAAGTAATTTAGTTAGCTCTCTAAGCTGAGTGGTCTCCAGAGTCTAGAAATGAGAAGCAAATAATTAGTTACCAGTTTAGAAGCTACGATTTTGCTATTGAATATGAATGATAAGCATAGCATAAAGTTATGTACTAATGGAATAGCAGAAGCTTGAATTTCATTCTAGGCAAACTCTGTTATATATTGGACATTGTTCTGGGATATGTCCAGGGTATTATCAACAGTAGATGTATGAAGCGCAGCTTAGAAAGTTAAACGATTTAAAGCAGAACTACGAGATAATAGCCGTGGAGAAGTGTAATAAGACAGTCTATGTCTAAGTGCCTTTCAAGAGATTGACTGGCTGACACAATTAATATCAATGCATTTTTTATGTGGTTCAGCCGAAATATTTACTACTCAGCGAACTGCATTTCGATTAAATGAAGATTAAATTACATAAATGAGTATAACTACAAGAGATCACAAATAAAGAAGCAAAAGAGAAAGGCATAATCTGCGTTGTCTGTCTTTGATCGTTGCTCTTTGGTCAATATGCTAGCATTTTAATTTAAGGAAGTATTCTGAATGAACGTAGTTACCTCGAGAATAAATAAGACCTGGTGGTACGATCGTTTATTCCCTCCTAATAAACTTCACATTTTGTGCTTAAAATATATAATGAGAAAATATAAAATTGGAAATAAATTGGGATTGCTTTGTTAAAAATTGCTTTTAATGATCGTAATAATGTATGTATATATAGCTTCTGTTTGGAGCAGTTTCATTTGAAAACAAATAAGTAGATCTGCACATGATTTCAGTTGAAATCAGACACACATACAGATTGTTACATGTCAGTTTCGGTTGAAAACATATATGTGACATTGTAGATATGTAGATCTTCATATCTAGGTATCTACAATATCATGTCAGAAAAGTTTCTTTTTAATTGACTAGCAGTGAGTGTTGATAAATTCCTGGGTTTTATTCCTTCTAGTTGAAACAGAAAAACAAATGTGGGCTCATTTTTGAAAGTTTGAGATCTAAGTATGTACGTGCAAATATCAGGTGTTCCTAATTTATACAATTCTTTCTGTTGGAAGTAAAAGCTGCGATGTCAGAATCACAAGCAGGTTTCGCATCTTAGGAGTTAGAGGCTGTCATGAAGTTTTTGTTTCTTTAGGGAACGTCAGCAAAGGACACTCATATAGGGATGTCACGAACACTTAGAGAGAAGTTTCCTTCCCATAGCACTGAAAACTTCAATATTTCTCTTTCGCCACTGAAAATGAGCCTCGAATAGGGCTCAATCAAAACGCAACTGAAACTGCGACATACGATATGGTCCATGAGCTGATTCTCAATAACCGGTGAACATTCTCTAAAAAGATAGTTCAGAGACTTCCGAGAGTTTGTAGAGTTTATTATTACCACCCCCTTAGACATGCGCAAGCGTTCAGTGAAGTGGGCACCAAAATGTATAAACAGTGATCAGCGGAAGGAACGAGTTGAGACATCTAAAAGAGGGTTTGGCCCATTTTGAAGCTACACAGGATTTCTGACCTAGGTTAGCGACTGAATGGAAAACCTGCCTTCACATTTATGATCCTGAAACCACGAAACAGTCAAAAGAATGGCGTCAGAGCAAGTCCTCCCCGTCGAAGAAGTTCCGCATTCAGAAATTGGCCAAAAGGATTCTGGCGTCCATTTTCTGGGACAAAGACATTCTCTTGGTGGGATATCTAGTAGAAAAGCCGAGGGTAGTTTACCAAAGGGATCCTTTTCCTGCATGACAAAGCACCTGCATAAACGTCCAGTGTTGTAGCTGCTAAATTTAAGAGCATGGGGTTTCAGCTAGTCGACAGTCCTCCCTACTGACGAGACCCAGGCCCTTCGGACAATTTTTTGTTTCCGAACTTGAAGAAACGTCTGAAGAGTCACCATTTTGAGGACCCTGATGATGTCAAATAGACTGCTGAGAGGTGGTTTCGGACTAATTAAAAAATTTTTATTTGAACTTATTAAAGCTGAAATCTATGTAATAAGTGCATTACTCTTAGGCGAGAACATGTTGAATAAATGAATAATTTCATAACTCTGCCTCTCTTATTTCTAGCAAAACCAAGAACTTATCAGCTCCACTCGCATATTTGGGAAACAAAATTTATCATTATATTTTAGTAATAAAAGTCTGCTAAGACTTCTGCCCTTTGCAATTACGTTCACTGATGTGAAAACTGCAGGCTCGTGTTTCCGAATTGAATCCAGGACTTATCGATGAAATGCAATTCAAACTAATTGTGACACGTTAATAAAAGAACATATATTTCTATTAACATTTATTTTTCATTTTCGAAGTTCATTTTCAAATCAAATAACAGAGCAATAATTTGTATTTTAAAATAAGCAACATGATTTAAGATACTAATAAAGAGCAAGGAAAAAACTCAAACCGAACCATTTAAAAAAATTTGGGGGGGGAAAAGTTATTCACGGGAACTAATATTGCAATATAGAATATTCAAATACCATATTCAATAATCATGCCTTCTTTAACCCAGCTTTTAAGATAAAGGATGACTAAACCAAAGTAACTTTTGAGAGAGAAAAAGGTGAAAACCATTTAAAATTTTGCTATTAAAGATCTTGTGTCGTACAGCTAAGCTGCAACTGCAGCTTTTCTATGATTCCCTTTGTTCCCAAGCTATGGTGGGTACTTCAATGTCCCACAAAAGAATGGCCTTATAGACGGTAATCCACGGAAGGATACTCGAGGGAGTAATAACCCAGGGGAGAATAACCCTTGGAGCACCGACCGAAAAATTCCCAACGGAGAATTAGAGTGGAAATGCAATTCTTTTTCTGTACCTTCGTTTCTTCTAGACTATAAAGGCGAAAACGAATTTAACCTCAGAAGTCGAATTGTAAATAAAGAGTATCCCAAGTGGAAGTCTGAATTGCATAGTGAATGATGTTATTTCGAGAAAACCGCTCAGACTATCATGTAGTGCTGTTTGAAATATTTTTCTGACGGCAAAATTACCTTTTTAGATAAAAAAAAATTCCAGTATGAAAAGAATTACTTATAGCTATCGATGATTTTTTTATTTATTCAATACTAATATGCAAAAAATCTTTTAAATTTAGTGCATAGACAGCAGATGAATGCGCTATCAAAAGTAACAGGCTGACTACTTGAAACAATAAACATAAATTTCTAATGTTTCATAACCTGAAATGGATAAGGAGGAACTTTAAATATCATAATACGGTTGTTTACATTGGTAATGAATTAATTCAAAAACAAAATCCAAACTAAGCATGTCATCTTGCGGAATATCATTTGCTTTATAAACCTTGCCAGTATTGCGTTTTTGGAGAGAATTGTGATATTATAGCTGAATATTTTGCACTTGTATCAAAACATTGCGACATACTAGGTGAAATCCGTTTGCACACTTATTAGTAATGATATCATTTTCCGTCTAGTTGAACTATTTCATAAAACAAAATTTCGACTGGGTCTGAAACAAACTGTGCCATTTTGATTAAATTATCTGCAATATATTTAATGAAATATTAACAAAGCTTTAACGAGACACAGAAGAAAGCTGTCATACTGTTTTAGATGATAATCGTAATCTATAAGATATAGATCTGCAAATGTAAATATATGCATTTTATCTATTCATATAGGTTTATGAATATAAATACATGCGTATTATCTATTAACATAGGTTTATGACCATAAATATATGCGTATTATCTATTTATAAAATGCAGCAAGATAATCTTTGAATCATTTGTTGCATTTATTCTAGCAATAAATTTTTCATAAGAAAATTACCTACACTTAATACTAACAGCTTCTCGCAAGCATCAGAAATAGCGTAATAATCTTTTTATCCATGCCACATGTAAATGTTTGTATACGTTTCTGTTGATATTAAAGTATCTGCGTATGAGCACAAAATCGATCATTTCAAACTTTTTTTATGACTAAATGTTGAATAGGTGAGTTATCTTTTTGTATTTAAATTTATTTTGATTGAATTATTAAAAAGTCCTTTATTAACTTCTTTACATTTATTTAATACCCCGTGGCCAGATAACAATAAATTAGTAGCCTATTCCAAATTTCTCTACTTTATTGGGAACTAACTTACATAAGTACGATACAGGAAATCTCTTGAATGAAATCTAAAAGCAAACTGGAATTCAAAACAACCTACAACAAATTAGGTCGCTCAAATAAGCAAGTACCAGTCTACCCCATCTGATCAACACCATTATAGAAGGAACACTTGTTTCCTTGGAAACAGAAGCCATATGCTGTTCTACAGAAGAGTAAAATGGGTCGATAATTTCGACGTTAATAGTAATCCTCAAAATCTTCTATAATTATTTAATCTATTCAATTCCAGATTTCTGGAAATATTATAATATAATAACATTAACAAAGCATATTATAATTATATCCTGAAGAAAATTAATTATTTTTATAGTTTATGATTTCATAAATAACGTTAATTGGGATAGAAAGCCGAAAGGCATAAAATGTAGAGAAAACGAATAATGCAGAAATTGACAATATTTTGCGAATATTTTGAAACTCTGGTTAAAAGCAGTGTTTTCGAAACAAATCGGAATTCTATTAACTATTGTGTCCCAGGGCTATCGTCACCCATCGAATCTCTTATAAAGTGTTTTCAATATACAAAGCAGAAATCGCACTAATATGTACAAGGAATAAATTATCTGTTTTAACATATTTAATTAAAATAAATTATCAATTGCACATGATAAAACACAAATAAAATTATTTCTGCATTAACGAAAAGTAATGTAATTGACAGGATCAAATATGTCATAGGAAACAGAATAAAACTACTAGCTTATAAAACCTTTTTATCAAGAAAAAAGTAGTAGTACGGATCTAAATTACTTTTAACACTTCCTAAAAGATAAATTTATAACGTTTACGTAATAATTCGGAGCCTGGTGTCATTCGTGTATAAATATTATAATAAATTTATAGCATTTATATAGTAATTCTCATCTTCGTGTATACAGAATCTTCTTCCATTATGAATGACCTGATTTCAAATTCCAGGAAAGTCATGGAAGTTGCTACTCTGCGGTGTTGAGGCACCTAAAATATATATTCCCTCTAACGTCCTCTTTAAAGTTTCATGATAGGCAAAAAATAATATAAAATCCTCAGATTCCATTTCTATACAGGAATTAAAGTCAAGAATGGAATGACGTTCAGCAAAATCGTACTGTTATCCCTTATATGTAGGGATTAATGCTATAAAAACGAATTCGAATGTCCAAAGAAAGATGCAAATGACTTATAACGGCACAACTGATGCAGCTACGTATGGCTATTCATTAGGATATTCAGTGCATCTCAGGCATATATCAAACTCACAGAACTTTGGCTCACTTTTCTGCGGCTCTCTACTCACCTAGAGAAAAAAACGAAAAACATAAAATTATAATATATTCATAAAAATGGAATTCCACTGTACAGCGAGACGTATATAAAATCTCTAGTGCTAAAAGGGATTCTTGAGACGGTATCTTAGCAAAAACAGTTTTTAAACCAAAGTTGAAGAAGTGCCAGCCCATATACAAATGGAAGTAACAGAAATTTGATGCAACTCAATTCTAAATCAAAAATTCAATTAAGTGGGTAACCCCGAACTTAAAAATTATTTGCTTTCTTGGCTTTAAAAAAGCCGCAGATTTCACCATTGGTGATCATCGTTTTCATATTCAGTATTAGCATCAGTGTGAATGCTTTTTCTCGTGTATAAAAAGGAACAAATACCCAGCGAGATCCAGATTAAGAGACATTCATCTGGACCTCTGTTCTGAAAATCGCTAGTACAAGCAGACATCCCAAAGTTGATTGCGAGGAAAAGATACCAGGGGTCGACAAAGTAATAACATGTATGGGTCCTATACTACGATGATATCCTTATGTCCCATCTGTTTTTAAAATCGACAAAGTAACAACATTATGCATGATCTACTTCCAGGATATCTTTACATTCCATCTATTTTTAAAATAACACTGATGTCAATTTGGTCCACCTAAAGTGTTGAGTTTGACATGCCTGGTATAGTTTATACCTGTATTCAGGTTAGGTAAGACAATACTAATTCATCTAGAGGAATAGAAAATATGCATTTGGTGTAAAATATCGGAATACAACTTAAGAAATCCCGAGACTGTGAAAGCCACTAAAACAGTATTCTGAATATTGACTTGATCCTGATGGCGCACAGTGATAAAATTATAGAACAAAGCATAAAATTTCTGATCACATACACAGACAATCTCATGCTATAATAATTTTTAGCCATAAAATATATTTAATCCCATTTAGAATTTTCTGAAAGTAATAAATTTCAAATCATATCATAATCCCCTCACCTTTAAATTTTCTGTTTAAAAATTTCATTTCCCAATTATAAGTTTTTTGTGGATTGATAGCCTAAAGTAGATATTATAAACTCTAAGATGGCAAAGAATTAAGTTCGAATATCTTAGAGCATTAATTAGAACTTTGAAATTTGCGAAATAACATTGCTTCTTGTTCTATTGTTAATTTTGTAAAAATGAAAAAACTATATAATCTATAATTCTCGTTGTAAGAAAAACATCAAAGAATGAATAAAAGAGAGTTTAATATTATACAGAAAAGTAATAAATGTAAAATCGAGCAGAACATCAACTGAAAATTGTGCCAGTAGTTAAGGATTCAAGTAACAGGTTTCTATTCTTCAATGAGCAAAGATATTCAGTACTGGAAGCGTGTGAAATGTTGTTTAAATCGATGAAATGGATCTTTTAAGGTTACTATTATTTTTCTTTAAACTGTGACTTTATGCTTTGGATCTTTACTATCATTTCTCCCTTCGGTTTCCTCGTCCGAATGCACATTAGATTGAGTATTTAAGCTGAGATTGTAAGCTTCTAATACAAACGTGTTTCTGCCTCTCGAAGCACCGTTACTATGTTAGCTCGCTCAGATAAGATTGTATTTTTCGGCTTCTCATTACAGTTGCCGACACTTAAATTGTCACACCGTTGAGAAATTTGAGCCAACTTCGCTTTAATTCATTTATGTAGTCCTTGGATACGAGACAAAGTTTTTAATTTGGATTTACTATTACTTTATTTTTCCGTCGTCACTTGCGGTTGGCTGATTTGTAAGCACAAGTCGTGCTTACAAAGTGCTATGTTCCAGTTCCATATTCCAGTTTTGATTTAATAAAATAGTTTGTTTTAAAACCTTCTTAAGACTTTACAGTTCTTTTCGGTCAAAGCGATACTTCGCTCGAAGTCCTTTAGGAGTTTGGACTTACTTTATGCTAGTAAAGAAGACTAAGTTATATAATATATTTAACAAATAATTAGAAATGTTTAATAAGCACTCAGTTTGCTCAACTTCATTTCACTTAGTTACGAAACAATTCAAAGAATTCAAATTGAAGATGAGAAATTTCACAGTTACAGCCCCTGAAATCAATAACAGTTTTTCGATAAAAACTGAGGTCACTTCAAGGTTTCCCTTTTGTTTGCAATCTAATGTTATTTTAAGGGATCACAAAAGCGATCTAAAATTGGGATGAAAAAATATTGATTTATCTTACTTATTATGGCAAGCGACGATTATATATGTAAGGAGTTGATGGCTTCTTGGAAGAACTTTAAAGGAATACAAGTTAATATTTATGTTATACGTGGGAAAAAAGAACAAACCAGAACGTCCATACATTCAGCTCGTTTGCCGAAAATCGAGCCCAGGTTGAACTACCATGTTTAGAAATTTTACCCACTTGGTTTCTGATGAGTACTATCTTAGTCATACCTTAAAAACGTTTTAAAGGTAAAGCTGAAGCAAACCAAACTATTGAAAAAATCAAATGCAGCAGGACGATTTAAATAAGGAAGACTTCGTAGATTAAAGATATTAATGAGAAAATGATTATTTTTTACCTTCAGCGGTGATTTCAAAAGTATCGACTGCAGTTATTAAAAAATGAAAAAACTAAAACTATGACAGATAAGAAACATGTTACTAAAACTCGGGGCCTAATTACACATGAATGTATAGTCATCGACCAATTATAGACAACCAGCAGATTCAAAAAATTTTAGCAAGTCGCCCCAACACTCCGCAGGTTGAACTCTGAAAACACAGCAGTTTAATTATATTCACAGTCTGTAAACGAAATGCTTCATTAAAGTATTAAACTTTCGTTATTGTTTTAGTAGGCTCAGAGATTTTAAACAGAAACCCATTTTTGACATGTTTCAGTGCATTATTTTCCATTAATAAAATTCCTTCTTTAATATTTAATTACTTTCCATTAAAATTTTTTATAATTTGATCAGCTAAAAATTATATTTTACATACAAGATCAATTGTAATCTGCTTTTGTTCTCCAAAGCAGCCCTGTGTGCTTTGTTTTTAACAAACATTTAGTAATTTGTTCCATAATAAGAGATATTATTCATTTCTAGACAGTTGTTATTTGATTTCAAACTATCTTTGCAAAACATTTGATAGATAAAGCAACACCGAGACCAAATGTAAGATTACATACTTAATCAATTCCAGATACTGCTCTAAATATATTTTTTAGCAAAATAGTTATGCTTTTAAAAGCCTACGTAAAATGTAATGCACATTAAGAAAAACGTTGTGAGCCCTCATACACAAAAATTAACTCATCAAATTCAATTTTCAGCTATAAATTTATAAAAATAGGCCTTTTTACTGATGACTGAGGAATTATCTGTAAAAACGTAAAAAATATGAAAACATACAGTCGTAAAGAAGTCTTCTGGAAATAGTTCTAATAATATAACAATAAATTTTCTTAACATTGCCCACAACCGCAAAAGGAACTACGTAGGGAATAAGGGAGCCTTCAGTAAATCATTCATGCAGTAGCATTGCGTAGCACATACTTTTCGAATTAAGAATATTTTATCACATACTTTATTAAATTTTTAGTTACGGAACTTAACTTAAACATGCTTAAAAGTATAACGCATTTTTCATCAAGATTGTGCAAGCTATAGAAAAGAAGCTTCACATATGTTTCAATAAAGTTCTTAACCTCTTCGCCTCTTCTGCAGCGAAGAAAAAAATAAATCATTTCTCTGGAAACAATATCCAGAACATGTAAAAAATTATCTTTTATTTGAGAAACATTTATCTATAAGGGAGACATACTTTTTTACTGAGGGAGTATTTGCTTTTATTTTCAAGAAGAAAGCCAGTTTTTATGTTGGGTTATTTGGAAAATATTACACTTTTAAATAAATTGAGTTTTTTGCAGTTTCCTTCTCAGGCTGTACATTCTAATCATTTCATCAAAGGAGCAAGAACACCTTCCTTTCATTTCATCACGGAAGTATAAATACCTTGCTTTTATTTCATCACAAGAACTTAAAAGCATTGCTTTTATTTCATCACAGGAATAACACCTTTCCTTTACTTCACCAAAGTGTCAAAAGCACTTAAATCATAATGGCTTTAAAGGCTTTTCCATCTTTTAAACCGAAGTTTGTTCTTATTATCTTAATGCACTTGATATTAACACGACTCACTGTTTTTAACATTCCAAGCTAGAGAATTTCATCAGTATGTCACTGTCTGCTAGGATTTGAATTACCCTACCAATCTGCGAACTCATTAGTTATAGTGCTGAGAATTCAATTTTCTTTAGCATTTAGGTACTAACTCACAAATTTTGAAGTTCTTTTGTGTGCATATCTTCGTGCTTTTCATAAAAATTAAAAGATATGTTTACTTTTAAATGATCAGAATCTAATAATACTCAAAATCTCTAATGATATTCATTACATAAAAGTTCTAAACTGTTACAATGCAGCGTATACATACATACAATTTATGCATTAGTTCACAAACAATTTATACGTTAAAGAGATCATGGATTGCATTCGCATCCTACTGATTGGGTAAAGGATTATTGAATTAATTAATATGTGTTTCCTAACAGCTTATATAATACTTCATGGCATAAATTCTCAGCATCACTCTGAAATTTTAAATCACAAAAACAGAGAGAGAATGCTTGTGTACTATATATGGAGATATATAATTTATTAAATTTGTTGTGTGCAATTTGAATATCGCAGACCATACGAGGATTATTTGACTAAGGGAAGGAATGCTTCGAGGGCAAGTTTCTAAAGGAAACTTGTTCGTATTCGTGCTACAGATGAGAAACCCGACAAACGTCAGCCGTGCAGCCAGCCTGTTCTACCTCGGTTCGAGGCCGGGACGAAATACCAGTATTCACCGGTATTTAACGTTTTGGAGAACGATGGGGCTGACATACCTTTCAAGATTAAAATTAATGACGCGTACTTTAGGAGTTTTATAATAAAATTCGCACATTTATAATATACCGATGAACTTTTGTAGTTAATATTGCACAGTTACTAATACTGTGCAGTGAACAAGTAGTTTAAATAATTATGTTTACTGGAACGAAATGCAGTTTTTCAAAGTAACCTGAGTTGTTTATTTATGACGAGGATGTAGAGAAAACAATATATGGGATGGAAAATTCTGTAAATTCGAAAACGTTTAAAGGAAAAAAAAACATTTCGTATGAATAAGATTGTCTGGGCTTAATCATAATTTCAGCTCACGTGTAGTCAAGAAGATAAAGCAGCTGAATGCTAATAGTTGGATCTTGTTTGGCTTTCTGAAAACATGCCAATTTCACGGAGCTTTTCTGAAGTCTATGTGTTTTACAAATGCATCCCATTAGTTCCATAAAAAGCCATCTCTCTTTAGAGAGACAACTCTCATTGTGCGTTTCCATAATCAGTTAACCAATAAACCCAAAATTTCGAAGTTAAATGTATAATATCAATAAAATTCAGTGCTTTTCCTTTGGTTGATTTTTACTTATTATACTGCTTAACAAACTGCGAATTTTTTTCCGTATTCATGTTTATATTCTTTTCAAGAATTCCGAACTAAAGTTTAAAAAATGCATGCGAACTGAAATCTATGTGTTTGCTTATTTTTGCTGAAGTATTCAAAAACAAAAATCTTTAATTATTTAAAGTGGGAATATTAGCTTTGTTTGTATTTAAGAGTTCTTGATCTTTTTTGGATTTTCTTTACGAAGTCGTTTTTTATAATAGGCGCTCTTCGATCCGAACATTAAATGCAGATGCAATGTCAAATAGATCAGATCCGCCACATTATGAATATGTGTAAAAAAAGTTTGCAAAATATAGATGCTTCAAAAGAAACTTTTAGTGTTAAGATTTGGAAAAAAAGGTTACGTTTCAAACGCGAGATATTCCTAACTGCTTCTTCTATCTCTTGTTTTTGTCCTGCAGTAAGGTTTGAATTGTTAAAAAAAGGACATAAATTGTAATGCTGTGTCTTATCCAGAGCATCTGACAACAGTCTGAGACAGCAACTTCTTTATTAGCTGTAACGCAAATATATATACGATTTAAAACTCACTTAGAGATGATAAAACAACAATTTGCATAATGTAAGATTCGTAGTTTTAACACTATCTGCAGCGAGAGAAAATTTTCTGTAACAACTGGCGGAAGAATTGAAAACAGGAAGCGATCCAAATCAAAAGACATTTTTCAGGAAAGAAATTTCTATAAACTCTAAATAATAGATGTCTTTTAGAAGAAATCAAATTTTATATCTTGATTACAACAGATGATTTACATAAGCTTGAGAAGAAAAGTTCTTATCTTAAAAGAAATTATCGCATTCACTATCCTGTGTGCATTCTCATAGTGTCAACTAAGTGAGTAAGTCCAACTAACCACGCACGCAGATTCATAGAAGATTCACAGTTAGAATCTCGATGAGACCCTAATTGATATTTTTGTGGTATAAAAAAGTTTTGCGAAGTTTATGATATACTTTAGATCCGTTTATAAAACACTTTCTGTCTAAAATGAACTGAATCTAATCTAATCTGTAAATAAATCGTGATGAATCACTAATAACATGTAGTGAACAGACAAGTTTTTATAGCGCCGTCTGCCATTTCGAACTGAGTATAAGAATATTTCTGTGATTATTTGATTATAAAATGTTGAACTTCTTAAAATTAATCACAAAATCAGAATAAAGGAAAACATACAATGATGTTGATAATATCTGAATCAGAATACTTTGGATTCAAATGTTTATAAAGATGCTGAATTGATATTTTTCTTACTACTCAGTAATAAAAAATATTAAAATACTTGGGATTATAGATTTTGCGTCGAATATAAGAACATTTCTGAGATTGTTTTACTAGAAAGTGTTGAGCTTCTTACTTAAAATCAGCCACAAAATCAGAAGGAAAAAGATGGCTACAATGATGTTGATAATACTTGAATAATAATACTTTGAAGTCAGAGGTTTGTAGAGATAATAAATTGATACTTTTCTTACAGATCAGTAATAAGACCCCCAAAACATTTGGGGTTTTAGTTTCACTACAAATATGAATTTTAAGTTTCAGTAAAAGGTATTTGCAAAAAAATTAACGTGAAAAAGTAAGGATACACATTTAGTATACTTTCATTTGCAAAACTCTGAATATAGAGCAAAACCTTCCCTTTTGTTAACAATTTTATTTGTTGTTTATTCTTCCGTTCTGATTGTTTACTTTACACTATAAAGGAAAAAAATAAGCGAATTTCAAATAAAATTGTTATCAGCCTTCTAAAAATTGCACAGGCATATATAACTTCTTATTTTGCCAGTAACCTTTTCTTTTAAGATTTGCTCCACATCGCCCACAAATGGGAATAAAAGGGCGTATTACTTTCCTTTAAGTCTCTTCTTATTTTCGAACATTTGCATTATCTTACACAACAGAAAAATTCCTTTACTGCAAATTCACGACTACCAGGAGCCCTGTTAGTAATTCATATATGTTGAAATGCATATCACGTCAGATCGATCCAAACTTCTATTTACAAAACGCCTTCTGTCTAAAAGGAACTCAATCTAATCTGAAATGACCAGACGCTAAATCTTTGCGAAAGCATGATTCGAACTCTGACGTAGATGTATACCACTGTAGGGATTCTGAATACGATATAACTTACGATGTTTATCTTTCGACAAATTCAACTACCACGTCTGTCAAACTCACAGCCCCAGCTTTCGCCAGGATGATGTTCTTGGTTAATTAAAACCCTATATTGCTGAGATATGCTTGTTCAAGTAACCAAGCAGATATGCAGTCTATATATTACACTGAATCAAATGTTAAACGAGGCACTGCGCAATGACATGTTTATAGCAAAATAAAACACGCAAGAAAGGATTTGAACAGGAATAAAAAATTTGTGATTTCGCCATATAACATTCTAAAGGGTGAAAGTCAGATACGTGGATGGAAATTTATTTGCCAAGCAATCTGCTTTGCAGGGAATCTGCCTTTCGACAAGAAAACGAAGAAGAATTTGAAGAGTCTAAAAAAGAAAAAAAACTGTCATTCCTATTTTATAGGTAAAATCTAACCAATGTATTTTTAAATTTTCCTTTTCTTATAAAACGAATTAGTTCAATTCTTAGTACCAAGAGCGAAAATTTCGCAGTGCACCAATTTAAAGAGAAATTTAAGGCGCACAAATAGTGTAATTAGACTACATTTATCTTCACATATATAAAAATAATGATATTTCATGACGCAATATATTATCTGATTTCCTTTTCATAACAAAAGATAACTGCAATGATTACAATTCGACCCAATTTGAAAAATCTGCTTTAGAAATACAAATAACAACATGAACATGTTTAACCGGTGCTTTTGAAATATATTGGCTTCATTTAGAGATTGAAGCGACAAATAATCTTTTAATATTCCAAATTATTTGACAGCTTTTGTTTTCTTTTTTGTTTTTGTTCTTCGAAAACGTAGCTGTCTGAGTGAAAGCAGCCTTCTTAGAAGACATTCTAAGGAATATACATTCGTAATGACGTTATATAAGGTAAAAATCTGTCAGTTCGAAGAATCTTTGAATTGGTCTTCTGAATACGGATAGATAGAGCAGTAAAATCAATTCAATATTTCAAGACAGACAATTTTTAATTCTCCAAAACCAAAGACTGTATAAATCACGCTAGGAAGCTGGAACGAGTTAGTAACTCCTTCTGCAGCTCAGTTTATGTTTGCACCTGCCCGTCTTAGCAGGAACAGCTAATAGAAAGCTGACTTCAGAACTCTCGCCGTTAGCGGAACCTTTGCATTTCAGTAAACTATATACTGAAGGATAGTATGAAAGACATTTTAATAAACTTGATTCACTAATCTCTCTTCAAAAGTGAACTTACTTGAAAACATGAAAAGAGCATATGCGGTGCAGTCTACAACGATGGACCTGTCTACGTTTCAGTAACAAGTCTAGGCTTAATTAAATCTGTAATTCTAAACATATTTACATTTTGGGGGGCCAACAATAGGAAATATTTTCACAAACTTGAGTTACTAGGATCGTAACGGTGAAGTATGTCTTGATGATAAGGAGAAGAAAAAAATGAAAAATGGACGTATTCCCATTCATGTGCTTGACAGAGAATCTTTCTCTACCCAAAGATACAGAGATGAAGTTTTACTCATAGATCATTGCATATGGTATCTTAGAGATCCATGGGGCTTCACTTTCTTTTTATAGATCGATAAAACACATCCAGATTGAGAAACATGGTTGATAGGTGTCTTGAAGCCATTGAAAACGTGGACTAGTCAGTGAAATCTCCTGATTTGGCTGGTCACATTATAGAAGAGTTGACGGCAGCTATTGAACATCCTTCGAAGAAATGCTGCATGGCGATGTTCTCTTAGAGATCTCAATGCTTCACAGAAAGAAATTGGTGCAGGAATATAATTTACTGTCGAGAGCTCTAACTAACCACCTTACTAGCATATTTCTTTATGATATGCGTGCACTAGCTACAGGAGATAACTTTTCCTTTCCTATTAAAGTTAAATAATATGCACTTGTTTTCCAGTATTCACCTTTTATAAAATTCCTTCGTCACATATTTTACAGTCTTCTTTCTTTCTTAGCATAATTAATTTCGTAGCATATGCATTATAACTTCAGTTTGTGTTTATGTGTTACGATGATGTATTCCCCCGAAATTAGTTCATTTAATTCCGTTTAGAAGTTTCGAGAATTTCTGGGCACGTAAATACAACTTTGGATATCAGCTTAAAGGAAGTTACCTACTCTTTTAAAGAAGTTATATACTCTTTTATATTCACGACGTACATGACTATCATTTATCCTACCTTTCCCTCAAACTGATATATTTAATATGCTATATCCTTGCCCAGTTAACAACTAAACTGTGAATGCTTTAGGAGCGCCAACATCCCAAGAAGTCAAAAATTCGCACGTAATTCAGGGTTGGCATAAGTGATTCATTCATTTTGAGAAGGCTATATTCTCAAAAATATTACGGGTACGCAGATAAAAAATATATGAAAAGAACCACAAACTCACCAAGTTTTCCACTATTTCATCACGTTTCCCGGAGAAGTGGAAGGCTGCTTCATTACTGAATATAATCTTGGTGGCGAAATCTTCGCCCTCCAGTGTTGGTGCAAAAATCTAGTTGACGGGAGTAATTCTCCGGCTTTAACTGTTGCAGGAGCTACACACGGTACGGTTTGAAATGTAACCGTTGGCTCAAAATCTTCCACACAGTTTTTTGTGGTATTCCGAACATCTAGTTAATTGACTGGAAGAACATCTGGACAACAATTCTACAAAATATATGGAATGAGCTCGATTATCGTGTAGACGTGTGTCATGTTACCGAAGGGGCACATACTGAATAATTGTAGAGGCTGTATAAACTTGGTGAGTCTGTGGTTCTTTTCATATACCTTTCATGTGTGTACGTAAAATACTTTTGAAAATATAGCCTTTTCGAAACGAGTGAATCATTTATGCTAACCCTGTATTTTATTCCTCGAATACACTAAGAGCTTGATATTGACTATAAGCCTCACCGATAACACAAATGAAGTTAAATATCCACTGCGAAAAAAATGGGAAAGTTTTACATCTCCTGTTCTACTGACCCGATTGATGAAATTCAACTTGCGTTTATCATATCTCGAAAATACGACATGGGATATGTATTAGATTTATATAAAGCATTGTTCTAATGTAGGTATTTTAACACAAGATCGGACTTTTTCTGAAATGGCATGCCACGTTTTTTGCATATTTCGATTCTACGACAAAAATTATGCCAAACTGCCAAGTTTTGTAAAACTCGCACGAGTCCTTTTTAAGATATTAGCTCTCAGAATTTTAGCTCCTCTATGTTAATTGAATTTGATATATATTTATTAATACCTCTTTTTTTAATAAACTTACTTGATTCCTTCTTTCTAGAATTCAAAATTTCAAAATTTACAGTGCTATATTCTGTACACTGCGGGGGAAAAAATCTCATCTTAAAGTAAACGTATTTCTAATTAAAGTTTTTTATTCAAAATTCCCGAAGATATACGTGAATTTACACATTAGCGTTATTTTAAATTTGGCATATCCGTTACAAGCGATAATAAACGCAAATTTGATTTAAGCACTTTGTTAAAATTATTTGAAAATAATGAACGTGACCTTTTTTCCGCTCGTGTACAATGAGAGAAACCTGATGTAAACACCACATGACTCCTTTGAAATGTATAAAATTATATATTATATATGTATATATAGAAATATATGAATTATATATGTATATTATATAGAAAGAATATTAAATTATACGCATTTTGCATGTCATTTAAACGTATTGGATTGAATTAAATCTACTTCGTCGAGAGCGCATAAACCACAATAGAATAAATGTACTCTTTAAAATTCACTATATTTGTTTACCACAGCTACACTCTGGCGCTAGGTTCACTTAACAGAGTTACATCTCATTAATTTTATAACTCAGAATGCACGAAAATTATGTATATTATCTAAAGAATTACCTAATCGTTGCCACACGTTCTATTCAAATACTATAATAAATCTAAAACGATAACGATATACAAAAGAAATAAACAAAAAAAAGGAAAGAAACAATTTTTCACAGACAACAATTCAGTATATCTCATTCAATTCAGTTCTCACTTCACGACAAGACAAAAATACATAAAAACTCAAAATATCTATATTAAAAATTTCGAAGTAAATCTTAAACACTTATTTGATGGAATAAATTCCAGAATGGATTAAGCATGATTTAATTCGCAAGAATAAAAGAAGGTGTTATCTTTGTTGTTGCGAAGATACTTAATTCGCAAGAATAAAAGAAGGTGTTATTTTTGTTGTTACGAAGCTTATTTTCTCTTGAATGGCAAAAAATCCACTATTCTCCTAAGTTTTTCAAATGTAAACAAATATAACTGCCATAGGAAAAATTATTAGGCTTAGCAACACTTAAACAACTTTTAAATTCTTGATAATTCTACAAATCTTGCATGCAGATTTCTTAAAGGCATAAAAAGCTTAACCAGAAGATAAGAACAACATAATTCAATCATTTGTAAAGCAAAACATGCACAATTTACCAACGTATAAGAATAATAAAAACTGAGCTCACTGAGCCGAGTAACAGACTGGATATGTATATATATACTTTTGTTGCGGCCGATTGCAACCAAAAATAGAAGGTGCACATCTACATGTTATAGCAGTCCTATATACAAAATTTCAACGTTCTGAGGCTACTCATTTTGGAGTTATGTGAGATACATACATATATACGTAAGTACAGATGTCACGAAAAAATCTCTCCAGAATTCATTTTAAAACAGTTTTATAATTTTTTGGGGGAAAAGAAAGAGAGTCCTTTATTCTGTCCTTACGTACGGATGTCACGCAAAAACATCTTTAAATTGCGATAGCGGTCGAAACGGATATTTTCGTTGAAATATGATACCGGAAATTTTACGCGATTACAATACTTCCTTTTTACTTCGTACAATTAAGTAAAAATGAGAGGAAAATAGACTGGTATAAATTAAGAAGTTTACCAAGTGAATTATTCTTGGCGCAAACTGAAAGAAATCTCCCAAGATAAATTTTTAAATTTCTCCGTAAATTTAGCACAAAGTTTTACAAAATTTAATATTTAGGCATAATTTGAATCGTAGAATCGGTATACGGAAAAAATTGGATTTATCATTTCAGAAAAAGTCTGATTTTGTGTCAAAATACCTATGTTAGCACTCTATATATATAAAAATCTAATACATATCCTAAGTTGCGCTGTCGAGACATGAAAAACGCAATTTGAATTTCGTTAATCGGCCCAGTAGAACGGGAGATATAGAACGGTCGCTTTTTTCATTTTTTTCCCGTATTGTACATAGTGTATTGATAAATGTAATGGATACAGAAATTTGCGATAGAATTAAATGTATTATATGGAAGACAAAATTTATTCGTTACTGTTTACTCTATTCATTATTATGTTAAGTTTACGTGGTGGTCTGTTTGTAGGATAAAAAGTATTACTAACAATACTTAACTTGATATTGCCTTCTAATTAAAAAAGAAACATTGCAGTCTTGACGGATATCAGTAAAGTTACAAATGGAAAAGATAACACAAGAAAAAGAAAAAAGAATTTACAGGCTGCGAAGAATCTGCAAAGAGTAACAATGCAGCAGGTAACAGGATGGTTTTCACAATACACATTTGATAAAAAAAAAATTGAAAAGATAATTATGAAAAAGCGAAAATAATGAATTACAATTATTTAGAATCATGCACCCATGGAAAAGCTGAGAAATTGTTTTATAGTATGCACAATATGATAACTACAAATAAAAACTGAAAAGAAATGTGGAAAAAACTATTTACAGGTATAATGACTCATGCTTTGGTAAGAAATCAGCGGCAACATATTTGATTGGGTGAACAGAAGTAATACGTTTCAAACCAGGAGCTAATGCTATTGATACTTCTACTAATTCATGATAGCCTACCTGATGTACTAATGAATAAATCACCATAAAATTTTTATGGCCTACCGTATTATAATCAGCCATAATAGAAAACTGAAAATATTGTGGCATTAAAACATCTGTCGTACATATCAAGCAATTTAGCTGTGTTATTTAAAAGACAAAATTTTTTCTGTTTCCTTGACAACAATTCATATATAAGTAAAGGCACTCTGTACGAATCTTACAGTGTTAGAATCTGGGGGCAGCCTGGACCGCCTAGGTAATAAATTAACTTTATAGCCAGAAATTAGCTGCAGGATCTCATAGCGACGTATTATAAAATAGGCTGCAAAACTTACAGTATTTTTTAAATATTACACTGCACGATTATAAATAACTCTAAGACCATAGGAAATCATATGTTACTGCTATATTCATTTTGCTGGATTGACGGACTTTTCAAGTGGAGATAACGTGTGTCACAAGGATATTACAGAGATATCTTCAACAGTTCAGTTCAAATCAATGTTACATAAAGAAATCTAATAAATAAAAAACAAATTATTACAGTAGCGTAGTATTACATTACCGTAATAAAATTATTACAGTAGCGCAGTGTGTAATACAATTAATTTTGGGCAGGTATTATGTCAGAGGAAAGATCACAAAATATGTTTTAAATTCTTTCGAATTTCACTTGAACTGAAATGTTGTTTATATTATTATATAAACAACATTTCAGTTCAAGTGAAATCTGTCCTATAAATATATTTTTTTGCAGTTAATCCACATGTTTTCTTGAATGTTTACTAGTATTTAAAAGGTTATTAAACAGAAAATGTTCAATATTCTAGATTTCCCAATTTTGTATTTTTCATTAGTTTAAAGTGTTCTAATTACGTACAAGAGAGTTCATAAAATGCTTTAAAATCGTCCGTGTTTGTTGATAATAACGTGCAATACCTTATAAGTTATTAAAACGTTCTTTGGAAAATAATAAAATTCTGAAACATTGCTAAATGTATAATTAGCTGTATCAATTAAATACAAAGTCAAAACATAGAAAGTGCTGGAATTGAAATTAAATTCATACTATATCCCTTAAAAACATTAATTAGTTTTAAAACTGGCTAATGTCATCATCATCGTTAGATGAATTAAAAATTTTTAATCTGAGAGGTATTTAAAAATTAATTTGCCCCTCATGCTTCAGTTTCTTTTTTTTACATTTCTGTTTTACTAATGATGACATGTGTAATTTTCCAAGGCTTGGGCTCACGCTTTGGAAAATTTTAATTTTTTAAATAAATTCATGTTTATTTTATGATAAAAATGCTAAAATAGATTGCTGTCAACAACAATTTCATGCATTCATAATATTGAATCTAACTTTTTAATTGCGATTGATATTTCTAAGCTATAGCTAAAATGCTTTGTTTTGTTTTGTTAAACTACAAATTTCAAGACATTAATTTTCAAAATCGTTACCGAAGCATGCGTGTATATGCAGAGACGTTGCCCTTCAGAACCCAGTTCTTTAAATGACAACTGTAATTTTCATTTTTTCTAAATTTTCCATTATTTATCTTCGTCAAGTTAGAAACAAATCTTGCTTTGCTTTGTAGTAAAATGCATTTACATTTGGCTAAGAGCGATCAAATCTGCAGGAAAGGAAAAGAAATGTAAGATCTTTATTTAAAGAAATGCAAAACCTGCTAAACAAAAAGGAAAATATTCTAAGATATTTTTGGACACAGCTTGAAAAATGAAATATCAGAGCAGATTTTTCGTCGTCAGCATTCATTCGGCTCTAGAACAAAGACACGAATCTTATCCCTTCCTTAGATTTTAGAAGATGGAAGCTAAAATAAAAGAAGCACAATAGTGCCAAAATCTAAATCATTTTATGCCCCTGCAAAACTCGGTAGAATTACATAGCCATTCTGAAATTATTTTTGCCTCTATATAACAATTTTAGATGCTCATAAGCAACAATATTAGACTATCTGCGAGATTTGATTAAGTTGCTGCATTATAGAAATACATTTTATTAAAATAAAATGCAAAAATATCGCATTTGCGTAGCATCTTGTCTGAAACAGCTCCTAAATTTTACACATAACGGCCTAGTGACACAAGTGTACCCAGCAACATTAGGGAATTGGTAGCAACATTGTCCTAGTAACTAAGTGTAATGCAGCTTAAAAAATAATCTTAAAAAAAACGTAAAACTTTATTACCATGAATATTAGGTAACATTTAGCAAATTATACATATTATAAACAACGTAACAGAGCGTAACAGAAACCGCTCTCAGGTCAAATGCACATTTAGCAAATTATGCATATTATAAACAACTGTTTTACTTGAGATTACCACGTAATTCCTGGAAACATATAATTTATTGCTTACCACATGCATCACAGCAAAGGTGTGAGATATAAATATTCATAGTGAAAATTCACTTCAGTTCAATAATTTGATTTGGTTATCAGTTAAGGTTCACGTTCAATATTTGCATTATCTTGATCGGTAAACCAAGTTAGCGATCGTTAGGCCTGGGGTCGAATCCCGGAAAATGCGTGGATGTTTGTTAAATGTCTAGTGCCTGTGCGGCATGGAAGTACTTAAAATACTGGTGAGTCCTCTTGAGTGGTTTTGCGGTAGGCGAAGAGAACTGCGATTCCCTGAAAACCATCCCTCGGGGTTTTATCCATCAAAATCGGAGCAGAACTGCACAGCTGATGCAGTAGAAGTACACCTGTGCGACCAATGATGAAATTCTTATGTCTAGGCTACTTCTGCTTGTATTCCTTAATACTTTCATTGCATCAACTTAATTTTCATGTTCCTCTGGGATGAGTTCTTATGCGTACGAAATAAGAAGAGACATGGAAAGCAAAAATTTAAAGAAACTGTTGAGGAAAATAAAATAAAATATTGCACCTTAAAGAAACACCATGGCAAAACTTTAAATACAACCATATAGAAATATTTCTAACTTATTTTGAAGCAAAATTTTATCAGGAGTAAGGACCAAAACTGAGTGCGAAATCTTCATATGCAATCATTCATTTTAAACTAGGTTAAATTTTTCAAGCAACAAAAATGAAATTTCTGCCATCCAAGTATGTTATAATCTGGTATGCTAAAATAAAAGGTTTTGACAGCCATTTGAATTTATTTTGAAATAAATAGAATATACATACAAATACATCTCGTAAAATAGGGACCACCAGCGGCCAAGCTGTAAAGTCGCTGAAGTCTGGTAGTTCGGTCCGAAGATTGAATATCAGTGAGCGGGCTGACTGCATGGCTGTTTCTCGTGTTTTCTCCATGTGTAACGTATATGCAAGCAGTTTCCCTGAGAAATTCCTGCACGAAGGCATCCCTTCCCTTAAGCAGCTGCCCCTTGAGCGCTTTACTATAACTACATCAATCTCGTAAAATAGCTCATCTTCACCTACGGCATTTTTCTTGATGCAACGGCATTAACATGCAAACTCAAAAATTTAAAATAATTTTAATTTAAAAGCAGACATGCTACTATTGACTAATAAACTATACTGATTAATTAACTTCCATTTATTTCGTAAAGCTGGGATTACGAATCTACTAAATGAGCTAAAATTGGGCAAAATTAAATTGCATAAACTATTTTAATTATTTGCATATTCTATAGTTATATTAATATTAACGTGTCCAAATCAAACGTATTCTGAAATAAATGGCTATATCAATACACCGCTGTTTTAAAATGTAATTCAAATATAATTCAGTTGCTCCTAAAAAGGGATTTAGGTAGCGACAAAAGCTAATTATAAATTTAAATTGCTTTGAAAAGAATTACGTGAATATAAACACTAAATTCTGAAATAATAACTAAATGAATTCGGTTTCCAGGAAATTTCAACCAAACGTTTTCTTATCTCTTTAAATGGTGTAATTCTTGTTTTATCAGAGCTTTAAAAAAATCATTTTTTGCTACTAAGACCTTGAAAAACTCATTAAAATTTTCACTAGGAGGGAGGTAATTAACTATGAAGTTCTAGATCAATGTTTTTTTATGAATGAGTTTATATTAAAATGTAGGTGCTCTTTCGAGTATAATAACTCAGTTCTTGAGCAACATAACCACAAGAGACATGTTCGCTATAGATTCCAGCAAAGTACAATTTATTTATACCTTATTTTATTGTTAAAGTTAATTGCTTCTTTTACAAAGCTTTGTATAAAATACAGAATAGGGAGTAAAAACTTAAATTATTAGTTTCTAATCAAATTTTTCGGAATAATTTGCATTCACATGAGGCCCTATTATT
>KK112589.1:806654-819382 GCA_000611955.2 Stegodyphus mimosarum
ATATATATATATATATATTTGAAAAGCTGATAGATTTTAATAAAATCCATAAGCTGTCAGATTCTTAATTCCCAGAGTTTTCTGATGTTATTTTCAAGCTATTTGACCCCATGGACCCCGTGGATTGAATATTATTAGTGAAATTCATTATAACCCTGTATTCCCAATATTTATTCCATTATTTCCAATTTTTTTTTGTTTATATGCTCCATTTGTTGTATCAAAAAGACGTTCTGAAATTAATTTGTGAATCTCAAACTGATTGAAATTGTACTATAGTCTCATAGTGTCGTAAGCATTATTTTTAATAAGTACTGGATGCGGGGTGTAGATGGGATTGCACGATGTAGCGTAACGAGTGAATTCTAGATCCTTTGGGAAGCTTCAGTTGCTCATTTCCTGGGCATCACAACCTTTTATATGTGAACTCTTATAAAGCTTACAAATTCGTATTTTTAAGAGGTATTTAGCACGGAAAGGCATTACCAGTTAACCTTTGGTACACCTCTGGAGTACCCCACGCTTTTACCTGTAGCTGTACGTATACAGACACCTTAGGCTTTGGAAAGCGAGAATTAGAAAATCGAACCACTTACACCATAAGAGCACGCGCGGGAGAATGCGACACTTTCTTACCTTTTCCTCTATTTAACTGACTGGGCACAGACATGAGACGAAGTTAACCAAATCTAGGCGGTTACGATATTATTGTCCACCACGCTTGAGTTGGATCACCACTGTAGAAACTCACTAGGTTTTCGGGAATGATAAGCACGGAAAAATATCTGTGCCTAGGTCAGGATTAAAATCATGAACTTTCCTACTGCCAACTGGACGTGATTATTATTTATATTAAGAAAGAATGCACGGACTGAATGCGATAATTTCTTACATACGATTGCTAATAATTTGAAAAAAAATTACAATGTGAGCTCAAAGAAGAATTTTCAATGGACTCCCCTGTTCCATCTTCATAGATGATTAACCTGGAAGAAATACACGTTGCTGAATAAGGTAACAGCACACTTTATTTCTTTAATCTTTTCTAAAAACGGGCAAAAATCAGCTTTAGATTGGCGCTGATACATTTCCTTGAAGAAAACGAATTATGCTCCAGACGCCTTCAAAATCTGCGTAGATGTTTTATAAAATGAACGCAAATAGAAATTTCATTTTTGCCGAATTTTATATTTGATGCTTAAATGCGTCTCTTCCGTATAAACTCATTATTAAATTTGTCTCTCTTCCCCAGAAAATATTATTAATTTCTTTCATTTCTGAAAATTGTGCTTGTAAACTTGCAAAATGTTTCACATTCAACTTATTTAAGCATAATGAATGTTTTCTTCAAAAGAATTTTTGCCGGATGGAGTTTGCATAAAATATTAGACTTTATGTTAGAGATTTCTCTTTTCACAGTTTTTAAATTGTTGCCATAATACTCTGTACATTGTTTCAAAATAAGTTGTGACTGGAAGTACATGTCTGGAATCAATATTTAAGGAAATAAATATTGTAGCCTTATTTTTCCGATACGATATATGTATAACAGTATCCTACATGAAATGACTGCACACTATGCCAAATTTTAAATGTTGTGAAGTTTTGAACTGATCTTTTTTATTTTATATATATATATATATATTATATACGTACCAGTTTCTTTTCTTCTCCACGTGAAACTTAAAGAAACAAAATTAACCTGAAATGGATTTGTGGGGAGGACATAGGAAATAAAAAATCCCTTAAAGTGTTTCAAAATTCCAGTTTTAAACATAAACTCCTCCGAACTTATATAAGAATTGATCTATTTTACAAATCCTGAAGGCGCTTCTTTGCCACAATTCTATGACATTGCATTAAAATGAGACAATCATTTTCGCACTATGTCGTTCAAAATGTGTCAGTGTCTGAAACGTGTTCTTTATGGTGTTCAAATATTGATGTCGAATAAAATACATTTTTCGAGTATTATGTATAACCTAATTCACACTTTCTCCTTTACTGTCTTCACTCAATATTACCGGGATGAACAAAATTTGGGTATGTAGCTGAGGACACAAGTTCAATATCATCGATTTTTCAAAGCGGATGGAGAATTACATGTTCGTTGCAACTTTCTAAACTTTTTCAGCCAACAAAAGGGTCGAGCTGAATAATTCCTTGCTTCTGTTCATTTTGACAGCAGGCTTATATTCCGTAAATAATTTTAGAGTGGAAACTGAAAAGATATTAAAAATTTTATTTTACCACTTCTTACTCGTATTAGATGAAAGAATAAGTAAAATGTATAGCGTACAAGTATATAATTATAATCCATAAGTGAAATGATAGGATATGACAAAGCAAGCTCTTAATTCCCGTAAAGTTTCGTTATAAATACTCCTTTCGGGGAAAATGTAACGAATATAAAATCGCGTTTCCTTAAAAGCTCAGTATATTTCTTTAGTTAAGCTTAGGTTACGTTATTCAGAAAAGAATACGATGCGCAGCCGCTTATAAGTTTAATTTGATTTATTAGATTACGGCAAAGCACTCGAGGGCTATCTGACATGACAGTCACTTGAAGTGAATTTGCATTGGTTGTTTAAATGCGTTAGTTTTTAAGTAAAATCTGTTTGTGAATACTTTTTGAAAATTCATGAATGTATAAGGTATATCTCCCACATTCTTAGCGTGCCTTCGTGGTGTAATGGTCAGCACACTGAGCCGGTATTTCAGAGGTCCGTGGTTCGATTCCCGGCGAAGGAATTGCATATTTTTCATGTCTCCTGCTACTAAATAACCTAATGTCTCTACAGTGGCGCCCGAACTAAAAGGGTTGTGGATGATGACTCTCCACACCCAGGATTTGGCGACTAGGTCCCCTAAAACCCTAGTCGCCCTTTAAAAAGGGGAGTATATAAGGTATATCTCCCACATTCTTAGCGTGCCTTCGTGGTGTAATGGTCAGCACACTGAACCGGTATTTCAGAGGCCCGTGGTTCGATTCCCGGCGAAGGAATTGCATATTTTTCATGTCTCCTGCTACTAAATAACCTAATGTCTCTACAAATGTTCCCGGCATTTCTTCCGGATTCCGGAATCCGAAGAAACTTGCATTTAACCCATCAATCAGTCTGTACGCTTCGTATTATGAAGTTAAAATGCTTTAAAAAATCAAGCTTTTTCACCAACTGTGAAATAATCAGCAAAAACGTGAAAGCTCCGGATATTCAATGCCAGATATGTGAACTTAACGATGACAGAGCAATAAGCGACAAATTGTAGAGTCATTAGGTATTTTTGAAACACGAAACATTGAAAGTGTGCAAATCCTTTACCTGGATTCGAACACCGAACCATCCGATTGACAGTCGGACGTGCTTCCAATTACATCACGAAGGCACGCGGTAAGAAAGAAAAAAAACTTGCATTATCTCCCTCTTAAAGGCGACTGAGAAGGAACGGATCCAGTTGTTAAATTTTGGTGGTCAGGAATTATAGTCCACAACCTTCTAGCTCGGGAGCTTCTTATAAAGTCATCAGTTTTTTGAAGTAGAAGACATGAAAAATAGGTGACAGCTTCGGGATTCGAACATCGGACCTCCCGATTGCTAGCCAGACGTGTTTCAAATTACATCACGAAGAAGGGAAAAATACCTCACAAAGTGAGAAAATGGGTTGTTCAAGGAAGTTCAAGAGACTGATGCAGAACTGAAAATGATCGAGAATGGCTGACTATTATCATTAGCTGCAGAGTCCTTTCGCGAAGGTATACACAAAGTCATTGTTCGTTATGAAAATGTTCAAACCAACAAGGAAATCGTACATAAAAATAGGCAACTGTATGTAAATTCAGAAAATGTTAACTTATTGTTTGCATTGCCAACGGACTTTACTTAAAATATATATACCTCGTAACTAGTACGTTTCACTACCAGGGGCAGAGCGGATAAGTCCATTATTTTTCTGCGGCTCCATGAGTTGTCTACATAAGCTTTCAATGCTTTACATATGTGCAGTATGACTATAGGTCAGCTTCCCTTAGAAACGTTCAGAAAAGCATTACTTCTAATGAGAAGAGCTCATGAGTATTATTCTATGAAAAATAACATAAATTAGCCCTCTTTTATACCCTGAAAACTTCAGAAAGGTGTCTCTTTCATCTATAATTGAAACTAAAGCCAAATTACCAGAAAGTTCTGATCATAACCATTTTGGCATGCTCTATGTAATTATAATATGAAACTTCAGGAGAAAAAGTGAAGATTCAAGCAACTTCTAACTTTATAAAGGGCACATATGCATTAGATTCTCAAGAGTGATGAAAGTATCAATTTGTAAGAACAAAAATTACATATAGTTTTTAATTTCGCAAAAGCTTAGAGACATAAGAACATATTACATGTCATGAACTTTCATAGTACTCAATATAAATCTATCCAAACATGCTTTTGTTGAAGCGGGATTTTTTGTAGACTGCCTTAGCAGTGTCTTTATTCAAATACACATATACACTCACGTTTGTGAAAATTGCAACACCAAGAAGGAATCGTCATAATTGAATGCAATTTAATACACAGTTGAGTGGTAGTGGTACAAATAAATGATTAAATGTTCAAAGCAAACAAACAAGAACAAGAGATCAGAATCAGTATTTTGTGTGGCCACCACGCGCCGCAATAAGTGCTGCTACACGACGTGGCATGGAGTCAAACAAAGTTTGAATGTCTGACTGAGGAAGAGCATTCCATATCGTTTGTACGCGTACCCAAAGTTCGTCTGCAGACGCAACAGGACGAGGATCACGAGCAAGACGCCGACCAATGACATCCCACACATGTTCAATTGGCGACATATCCGGGGAACACGCAGGCCAAGGAAGAAGCTGTACCTGCTGCGCTGCAAAGAAGGATTTAACAATCCGAGCAGTATGAGGGCGGGCATTGTCCTGTTGAAATACAGCGCCTGGCAAGCTTTGAAGGAAGGGAACAGCTTCGGGCTGTAGAACTTCACGGATATACCGGTTGCTGTTCAGATTGCCCACAATTCGTAGCAATTGAGATCGTCTATGATATGCTATGGCGCCCCAGACCATAACTCCGGGTGTTCGTCCACTGTGGCGTTCGATAATGCACTCCGGAAGGTGGCGTTCACCGGCATAGCGTCTGACACGAATGCGGCCATCATGGTACCACAAATTAAAGCGGGATTCGTCAGAAAACACGACATGCTGCCAATCAGCACGCCAGTCTCTATGCTGATTGGCCCATTGTAGCCGCAGGCGGCGATGGTCGTGCGTTAGGGGGATCCTGTATAAAGGAGTCCGTGCGCGCAGTCCACACTGCAGCAGACGTCTACGAATTGATGAAGCACACAATGAAACACCTGTAGCTATTGACCACAGTGCTGCCAATTGTCTAGAGGAAGCTGTACGGTCCGTCCGCGCCATGCGGACCAGGTGTCTATCATCGCGAGCTGACGTCACATTTCGGGGTCCACTCCCGGATTTCCGAGTTGTCCGACACTCGTCCGTCCACTGCTTCCAAACGCGCATCACTGTGCTGCTGTTACGCTGCACACGAGAGGCTACTGCACGATACGACAATCCAGCTTCACGAAGGCCGATGATTCTCCCTCGTTCAAACTCTGTAAGTTGTTCAAATCTCGCTCTCTTTCGTCGACGAGGCATAAGTACAGATTGAGTTAACGTTTACCACTAGCAGATAACCACCGATAACCATACACGCCTCGCTACAGCCGTCTATTTATTCGGATCCATCAGCCGTTCAGAGGGCGCTGCTCAGCATACGCATGCGCTACGGATTTGCAATTCTAATCATTTGCATATCATGCGCTACTTTGCATTTCCTGAAAATTTCAGCTCACTCGCGTAAGTCCTTCATGGTGTTGCAATTTTCACAAACGTGAGTGTAATTTTGATGGATAAAGGCAAAACATATACCCTGAGAAACAAACTGAATTGAGAGTGGAAAAATAGTGGATCGTAAACTAGAATTTTATATATTTTTGTTCAAATGCAATGCACATGCTGTATTTGCTTAAAGTTATTTCTCAGAGAAAGCCTTCAAACGCCTCTAGTTCTTGAGTGAAGCCATGTTAGGAAACCTTATTGTTGATTGCTTTTAAAACTGAAAGGTGCCTTTTTTCAGTTAGACGGCTGGAGATGCGCAATATAAAATTGAATGGAAGCTAGCGATATGCTGATTGTTTTATTATGACATATTTCGCCTTAGCTCAGACTCATTTACATTCGCTTTTTTATCAGTACAAATCAAGCAAAATTTTTTATTACATCTTTAATTTATCAGAGTTATGGATTGCTTTTTCAGAAACCTGTTGGAAGTCCACCTAACAGAGTAATGATGACAATTTGCCGTGTCAGATGTTTTGCTTGGGCAATTTCTTTAAGTCTATGTACATGAAATCGATATTGAATTTCTGGACACTCAAAAGTTATGAAATAGGCCTCTGCCTAAGCTCTCGTGATTGAGTAGACATGTGGCATGTACACTGCGCAAGGAAAAAGAAGGGACATTTCAATATTTACCTTTCTACTGGACCGATTGATGAAATTCAAATTACGTTTTTCATGTCTCGAAAGCGCGACTTAGGATATGTATTAGTGTGCCTAGAAATACATCTACCTTAAGACGATGTTGAAACTTTTATAGGTTATAATACAAGCTTTTCGAAAAACTTATAAAAATTATTTTAAAATAGAAGTTTTAAAAATAATCATAAAAAATGTGCGAATTATATTTGGATTAAGCCCAAATTTTGAATTCTGGAAAAAGGAATCAAGTAAGTTTAATAAAAAAAAAGATATAAATAAATATATGTCAAATTCAATTAACATTGAGGAGCTAAAAGTTTGAGAGCTAATGTTTTCAAAACTATACGTGCTATTTTTACAAAACTTAGCAGTTTGACATAATTTGAGTCGTAGAATCTAAACATGGAAAACATTGGCATTTCATTTCAGAAAAAGTGCAATTTTATGTCAAAATACCTATATTAGAACAATCCTCTGTATAAATCCAATACATATTCTAAGTCGCGCTTTCGAGACATGAAAAACGCAAAACGCAAGTTGAATTTCGGCAATTGCCCCAGTAGAACGGGAGATATAGAACTGCTCTTTTTTTTGCGCAGTGTAGCTATTGTATTTGTGGATCTGAGAATGTTGAGACATTAGGATTTGAGGGGCAAGGATTTTGAAAAGCCAACTGAGTACTCGCTGAGAATTCAAACCTTGAATTTTCCACTCGTTGATTTGACGTTCTAACTACTACACCACGAGGGCAAACACAGGAGGCACATTTCAATTCCTTACCTATCCCTCCACATACAGAGGGCAATTGGGGAAAGTAGACGATACCTAGTTGCCCAAATCTAGGAACTAGTCACCATGACTAGCTATCCACCCCATTTATCTCAAACGCCAGTGTAGAAAATTAATTTTTTTCGGCACGCACGCGTGGAATTCTTTAGTTAATTACATAGAGACTGGTTTTAATACTTTCATGCACTTTGTGATATAAGGATGAAATACACTCTTCTCCAGAGCAAGAAATTTTACTAACAACATACTTCAGCCAGCACTTGTTGAGATCATCAAATCATTTCTTAAACCCAGTGTTTGAGTTCCTCCATTTCACGTAGACTGGTATTTATTGGAAAGCCAATATCTCTTAGTCAATGTGCCAGTTCGCGAAACTCGTAGTTAAAAGTGGCATAGTGAGAGAAAGATGAACATTATGAGCGTGAAAATAAATAAAAGAGTTCCTATTTAGGAGAGAAATTCGAAATTCAGAGGAGAGTAAGTGTTGTAACGTAACACACTCACGGTTTATCGATCCAAAGTCTAGATTTCGGATAAACAATAATTTCGATGTCAAAAAACACCTATAGTAAATATTGACTTTACTACGAAATCAGCGGAATTTATGAGTACGTAGAGAATTTTTAGACTTCCAGGAAGTTCCTATTCTCTTGCTTACCTTCGATGTTTTCATTGGATTTACCGAAACCGTCGAAGATTTTCAAGCTGAAGAGACTACTTTCATTAGACACCTGCTTCAACATTTCGCGGGTTTCCTTTGGACATCTGCAAGAAGGTGAACAGAAATTAAAAGTTTACGCTCTGCTCAACAATGGTCTTTTCACACATCGCGAACTCTAAAACTTCTATCGCAAAATACGTTACGTTTACCGGAATTACCGCCACGTAATTTGACCATACCGCTTCTTAGCATAGAAAGGTCGTAAACAACCAAAAAATTATAGCAGACCTGTTTAATACTTGAAATCTTTTATGCAGCCAGTCCTAGACGTTTTGAACTACCACGTGTATTATTTAAACAAAAGTAAGATGATTTTTGAACATTTATTAGAATAAGATAGATAAATGTCTTCTCAAGCACCTTCGATCTTTTTTCTAATCATCAGGAATACATTTGGTAAAAATTAAGAAAGAGGTTAAAAAGATAGCTTTCGTACACTTTGCCGGAACTAAATAACTGAACCAGTGACAATGAAAAGTAAAATCAGAAGATAATCTAAGAAATTGAACCAGTCAGTTAAATTAATATTATTAGATAATATTAGCCTATAACTAATGAAAACTTAAAGACATGGTGAATTTGCAAGTAACAAAGCATGTGTTTTTACTCATATTTCCACTGCTTTCGATATTGCGGCTCAAATGGTATACCGTCCATCTAAGAATAAAAATTCCAAAAAATAGTAGTATGGCTCGTCAATAATTCAAGAGAGAAATCGCTTCCAACTGAAACGTCATAAAGTTATGCATAGTTGAAATGTATAGTTTGGAATAATGTTATCTACATTTTAAAATAGAAAGGTTGCTAAGAAACAAGAATAAGTTAAGGAAAACTGAAATTGTCTTGGTTGCTGTGTTGACAGGAAATGCATGCGCAAATTTAAAATTTAGGTCGGAAATTGAAATAAGACTTTCGACAGAAATCTGTACTTGTGCATTGTATTTCGTATGCATTTTACCTCCTAAATCTGCTTTCTGCTTAAATGTAATGTTGTTGTTGTTGTGACTTATCTCACTTGCCTGACAGTAACATCACCTCGTTATAAGTGAAGAGAAACGTAAGATTGTGTCTGTCGTTGACATGGGTCTTGGATATCTTGAAGGTGACAGTGGAATTTGGCACAGTTCTGTCTTAATTTCGAAGGAGAATCCTCGGAGAGACGGGTCTAAGGCCATCCTCTTACCCTACAAGCAAACCACTCAGGACTTTCGAACACACCATGTATTTTAAATGCCCCCATGCAGCATAGACACTATACATTTACAAATAACCAATCCTTCACGGGATTCCAACCTCGACCCAGCGATACGGCAACCAGCAGCGCTAACTATACCGATCAGAGATTTCTAATGTAATAAAAACAGTATTCATTCAAAAACGTTTTAAAATAAAGCAGAAGTATCTGTACATCGTTTACATGAATTGAAATCATTCCTTAGAAGAAACAAGAATATTTATGCATTACGATAGCTGAAAATTATACCTATAGTTGAGTAAACTACATATATGCTAACAGCGTGAAGTCTTTTACGAAGTTATATTGTTGTACATGGAGAGCCTTCGCTATTTAGCTATTGCAGGAAGTTTCGTACTCCTAACATACGCTGAAAAAAGATGCAGCAAAAAATAGCGTATTGTGAAAAAACTCGAGGTCTATACACCTTCAAAATGATACAGTCGATGACAACTTCCTAAGGAGAATAAATCCCCAAAACCTCTAACCATTGTGCTCGGGAAAATGCAGTTTGATTTAATAATCAACTTTCAGTAGTGTTACACAACCGGCATTTCCTCATCGATTACGTCCTTTTTACATAATCGAGTTTCAGTTTCCCTTTGCTACTAAAATACATCAGAATTTTAAGCCATAAATCATCAAAGAAAGGGAAATTTTAAAGTTCTGAATATTACACATCAGAACTACTATACAAAATGCTTCACTAAGCTTTTTGCTTTTGTCTTACCTAATCTTTGAAAGCACACGTTTGATAATAATGAATATATGCCAGAACTAAATAAGAATACTCCTGCACGTAATGTTTAAATTTATAAACAGACATATAAGTTTTAAAGGATTTTAAATAAATTATTTGGAATAATATAGAAAACTGCGTACCTGCTTATTATTAAAAATATTTTCAGCAAATTCTTTGACTTCCTTACAAGTCATTTAGGATATTGTTCGGGGAACAGCCTTGAAACCAAAAAGGGAGAAACAGCTTATTGTGGTATGGCAGGCAATGGTTGTCATTCGATGACGTACTTCCTCTAGGTAGACAGCTGTAATACTTTTCCCTTGCTAAGGTATTATCTGTAGTATTACTTATTATCTGCAGTATTTATTATTAGTATTTATTATTGTATTATAGTAATTAAAGGGAGAAACAGCTTATTGTGGTATGGCAGGCAATAATTGTCATTCGATGCCGTACTTCCTCTAGGTAGACAGCTGTAATACTTTTCCCTTGCTAAGGGATTATCTGTAATATTACTTATTATCTGTAGTATTTATTATTGTAGTATAGTAATTAGTATTTATTACCGCAGTATTTATTATTGTACTATTTATTCTATAGTATTTGATTATCTGTAGTATTTGCTTCCGTTGGCATGATGAAATGTCGCCCATACCCTTAAAGAAGCCAAGTTGGCGCAACCAAGGCTATTCTCCGAACAATATCCGTCATTAAAGTCTAGATGATTCAATTTTATCAATATTACATTTTCTTCAAGGTAACTGCATTAAACGTGGCTTTAATAAGCGTATATTTAACTTATTATACATCATTGTACTTAATTCCTTCACGCTTATAAGATTGTAAGGTATATCCTAATTTTATTACAGTTATTTTAAGTTCATGCGCCTTTCCTGTCTCTTCTAGCTTCAGCTTACAATTCCTTACCAGAATGAGTTCTTAGAATCGCGTTAAATGCAAATGAGAAGTACAAAGTATTTAAATCAAAGTTCCACTGACTTCGAGAGAGAGTTAGGATTCTTGAATAGCGAACGTTTGCCTTTTGGCTACGTCTCTGTAGCTGTTACTACGCTCGGGCGTATTACGTGCCTTTTGACAGCTTCGCTGTGTCATTTAATATTACGGGCCAACTAGTTTAGAATCTGTGTTAGCTGCAAGTAGGCTTTGTTGTACGCCCTGATAAATGGGCCATCTGTGAATTTCTTATATCTTGACTTGTTTATATGACATCTGTGGACTTTGTTTTGTTGCATTCTTTGGTGAGCGCGTTTAAATTCGTAATTAGCTGAGATTGGTGAATCGCAAACCCATCATTTTTTTTCTTTTAGATAAAAATTCTGTTTCAGGTGCTTAAACTGGAGCTTCAATATTGCAATCAGAAAAATGCATATTACTCTTACTAATAGTTATTTTCATTTGTTAGCCTTAATGTCATTTCTTGTTTCTCTCACGTTTCCTCGCCACGATGTAAATGAGTTAGGGTGAACGGGAATATATTTAAACTGAATTAGCGATAAGGTTAATCAGAGCGTGTTTCACTATTGAGTGCACTCTATGGTGTTTCTACCAGCTGTTTGAATTCTGAATATCGGCTTCGCATTCTTGGCGCCGAAATTTAATACCACGCCTGTGTAGGTTTCTGAGTCAACCTGCTAGGTTAAATTAATTTCTGTAGTCTTGAATACTAGCTTATCATTATATTTAATTAAGTTTACCATTATCTTTAGTTTTATCGCCACAAGTAGTTGTTGGATTTGAAAGCACAAAGACTATGCCGTCCGTAAATAATTGAGTTAATAAAAGGGTCTTTTACACCATTTTCCTGTTGCATTCTTTTTCTAGTGTTAGCGGTAAGTTGTTAACAGATTTTCAAGTGGGTCTAGTAGTTGTGTATACTAGCGAAGAATAGTAAACTTCACAATCTAATGTTTCTGTTAAGCAAATAAATTCAGAATACGATTTTCTTTTCCCTGAAAAATGTAGTTCAATTTCCCTTGAGTTTATATATTCCTTAATTTTGCTTCTTATCGTACCTTCGAAATTGATTTTAATAGAAGAAGGAGGAATGCTGAGGCCAGTCTTGAATGTTTGAAAAACACAAATAAAAACAAAGATAAGCCCACTTTTTTTCTCAATTTAGCAATCATTCTACACTTAAGCAAATGAAATAGTAATTAGAACTAATGTTTCAAGAGCTTTCCCTTTTGCTAAATTCCTAATTTCATTTTCTGCGATTTTCTCATTAACATGATGTCTTCTGAATGCTGCTGGTCTGCCTAAGATTTGGCATTTATCTTTTACCATTCTAACTTCTCTTGTTTTATTTCCCACACATTTCCGGAAGTCTGTAATGTTAAAGTTTCATTTATTTGCCACTTTTAATTTCTTAAAACCACCCAAGAGCATTCACATTCTCTTTAGCTAAAAACACAGAATTTAATTTCATCTAATGGATTTTTATGTGAAAGTGTATAATGCTAAGAAAAAAAATTCTTTCTACTCAGGAACATCAGAAGGCATGTTTCATATATATATATGCCTTCTGACGTATGTGTGTAGATCGATTAATAGAATGATAACGGGCTGGCATATGTGCGAACGGGCTGGCATATATATATATATATATATATAAATATAAATATAATATAGGGCGATCATGTTTGGTGGCAACAATTTGAAAAGT
>KK112589.1:829012-839740 GCA_000611955.2 Stegodyphus mimosarum
TTAATACTAAGTAAAATCTTAAAACTACAGTTTGTTGTTCTTTAAAATTACTGAGAGTAAGTAACATTCGATTTAAAAGCAAGAAAAAAAATTATGTTGCTTGTGTGCCAACTAAGCACCTAAGAAATCTTAATTTCAAATAATCATATTTATGTCTAAAGCAAAGACAGTAACCTGCTAATTAAAAATTTATAATCTCTGAACTGAATTCAGTTTTTCCTGCATATCTTAGCATACACTCGATTAAAAATCAATACATATCTCTCATTGTTTCAACATTTGAAAAGCACAAGTATCATTTTCTTATTTGCTTTTTTATTTAAAAACATGGGTAATTCATTTTTATAAATTATTTATAATGCCTTATTTGTTATGATCCTGATTTACTATTTTATGAATTAACTAGCCGCTGCGCGGCCAGCCTTCGTCTGGCTTTTAAGTGTACCGGAAAAATGCTTAAAGAGAACACCAAACATTAAATTTGAAAACTGCACAGAATTTTACTCTGCAGAACAATTTTATAGAAAAAGAAACAAACAACAACGGAAAAAAATTCATTAAAGTGCATTACGTATAAAAAGCATACAATGAAATGAGCAATATTCCTTAATACAAATATTAATTATCTCAATAAATAAATTAACCAACTTCCTGCTGCCTTCTCTAGACAAACGTCCAGTATCCAAGAGAAACATTAAATTTAAAAACTGCTCAGAAATTATCGCCCTCATTTTTCCGGGGGGCAATAGTGCTGATATCAGCAACAATGGCTGCGTGCCATTGTTGTTCATATAATGAGAAAAAATCATCAATTTGATACTATTTCATTAAAAAAAAACTCATTCGAATTTTGAAACATCGATGTGCACTGACTCTTGTCTAGATGCATCCTGTGTACCAGATTTCATAGGCCTGGGTCTATTAGCTTACGCGCAGTACGAACCAAAGACACCTACACCCACAGAAAAACTCGTCCTTTTAAATATAGATATATAAATTAATTAAACAATTTACCTTTGCAAAAAGAAACAATCTTTCAATTTCTTAAACTGTTCAATAGACTGAAATCTCGCCTTGCATATAGCCCATTATGTCTTAAAATGACGCGATTTCGTCAGAAAACATAAAATTAAAAAAACAAAAAATCTAATTCGAATTTCGAAAAACTCGCTTCGAAGTTCACTGGCTCATGCACAAAAATCATTCAAAACGTTTCAATATCTTACAAACAGTGAAATAAGCAAAAAATAACATGAAAGAAACTCAACAAACAAAACATTTCGCGCAGAATTTTACTCTGCAGAACAACTTCATCAAAAATGAAATCAATAAAAATGTATTATATATATAAAAAATGACAATGAAATATGCAGTATCGCTTAATACAAATATTACTTATCCTAATAAATAAATTAACCAACTTCCCTTTGCAAAATCTTAAGAACTCAAATGGTATAAACAGATTAAGAACTTAAACAGATTAAAAAATATCATGCAAAACTTTTTTATAATTAAAATTATATATAATTAAAACATAATATTACAATGAAATAAGCAATATCCCTTGATACAAATGTTAATTATCCTAATAAAGTAATTAAACAATTTACCGTTGCAAAAAGAAACAACTTTTTAATTTCTTAAACTTTTCAGTCTCTTAAAAACAGTAACATAAGAAATACGATGAAAAATTGTTGCCAAACCGAAATTTTTAAAAGAATGAAACTATTCAAAATGATGCAATTTCATCAAAAATCTATCAACAACAATAAGAAAGGAAAATTGTTGCCAAAACTACATTTTAAAATATCTGAGATGTGAGAAGTGTATTCGGAAGCTTCATTTAAAAAATTTTAAAAAAATACAAAATATTATTATTTTTCCAAAATTCTTTTTTAAAAGGAGTCGAAAGGATTAAAGTTCAACGTGTCGAAAAATCAAAGGAAAATAAACAGCACATTTTTTAAAATAAGTTTTTTTTAAAAAATTCCGCTGAAAAGGTGTTAATCTCACCTTCCTAAATAAATTCGTATTTAATTGATTTATTGAAATACGAAATTTATTTTAAGTTAGTAAAATAGCTAAGTGTCTACGCTTCACGACGATGTAAAAATGAAATGTATAGAGTGAAATCTCGCTTTCCTGTAGCCCATTATGTCTCAAAATGACGCGATTTGGTCACAAAACATAAAATAAAAAACATTCTAATTCGAATTTCGAAAAAATCGCTTCAAGGTGCACTGGCTCTTGTGTAGATACACCTATGTACCAAATTTCGTGGCCCTAGGTCTATTAGCTTACTCGCAACACGAACGAAAGACACACACACACACAGACTCTTTGTTTTATTATATGTAGAGATGTGGACGTCGAGTCAGTAGTTTTTGTTTATAATAGGATTTTAGGCAGTTTGATAAATATAATCATGTAAAAAAAGTCCCAAAGGACACTACATTTGTATATAAATGCACTTAAGTCAAAAACCGAAGGACTGAATTATTTAATTTAAACCAAACATCGAACAACTATCTGCTTATGATTATGCTACTTTAACCGAGGCAACTACGGAGGGAAATGGTGATTAAACACCGAAGATGTTACATAAACATCTAATATATTGTTCAGTTAGGAATCTTGTTATAGTATTAAATTTTATTTGAAACTTTTTATTTCCTTGATACTATCTATGTTAAAAAATAATGGTCTGTAACCGTGAGTAAATAGAAAAAATTGAAAAAACAACGACAGAGAAATAGATTCCTTGCTTGCTAAATTCTCCTGTTTGGGAAACATTCTCTTAGTCTAAGAAAGTTTTTTTAAAGAAATGTCTACAAAAAGGATAAGCATCAAAATTTCCCGATGGTTCAGAATATTAAACTGCTATTTCTCTTCACTTGCTTATGTAAGAAAATTTTGGCATTATTTTGCTTCTTGAGAACCGTGCTGTTTTGAAATTATGATATCTGCTTATATGTGCTGTGTACATCATATGCTTGCTTCACTTTTGACTTTTGTTGAACTTTATGCTTCTCTTTCTGAATTCTTCATTTTAACTTTTCCTTACTCTCGTTTTAGTTAATCTGAGGTGACAAACTTAAGATCAAGGAAATGCAATAAATAATCTCAACGTTACACTCGTTCAACTATAGCTCTCATTGAAAATGTGACGAGCGTCAGCTGATCTAAATTAGAAACAAAAATTTACTGTTTAAAGTGTTCAAAATTTAAAGAGAAGCGAAATACTAGACTATAGGAATATTTGTTTTTCCATT
Organism: Stegodyphus mimosarum; assembly: GCA_000611955.2. Classification (NCBI taxonomy): domain Eukaryota; kingdom Metazoa; phylum Arthropoda; class Arachnida; order Araneae; family Eresidae; genus Stegodyphus; species Stegodyphus mimosarum. Next base: position 832,285 of record KK112589.1, read on the forward strand.
TGAATCCTCATGATCCAACGTCCCTAAAAGAAATTTTTAATTCAATCTTTGCCCAAGGTGTAGGTTATTTTATAAGTTTGGTTATGCGATAAGATTTCGTTCATTACCCAAAAACGGTAAAAAAACATTTTACTGCAAATGAAACGTACAGCAGCCAAAAAAAAAGGTACAGGTTGATGCAAGGCCGGCATCTGTGTATTCGTCTAGATATATTAAGTGTCACTGGACCTTGTTAATAGCTAAGTTTTCTTACCGAATGGAATTCACAGAAAGAACACCCCAAAGGGTAGTCCAAAGGTCTCCCACCTTCTCTTCTCTTACTTCCAACCTCTCGAGAGGATTTAGGCTCGCCGTGTAATTTGAGTGCCCCCATGGCTGCACATACGCTATACGCTGATAAACATTCACGCCTCCTCCAGGATTCGAACAAGCCGTTATGTACCATAGAAAACAAGCATGATTTTCAATGGACCACTAAACTTCAATAATTAAGGAATTTGTTTCGAGTCTTTTGTTGGGCTGGTTGCATTCCATAAAAATATAGTATTACCCTAAGTTTGTTTAAAAAAGTTAGTAATATTGTTGTGTTTCGCAGAACTTATACCACTGGATGAGCAGCTGTGCCGCCATGAAGGCTTTCAGCTTTAATGCTCACTCATTGGGACTATGTTTATTTAAAATTTATAATATTAAAATAAAAATTTGATTTTGATGTATACATAATTTTGACATATACTTGACACACACTGACAGAATTTCATATAAATATTAACAGAAATTTTGATGATACATTCACAGAATATACACTCATATCCTTAAATTAAGGATAATTCGGAGTCACGTGGAAATCGAACTCTAAAATAAATATATCACCTATAAAATCACTACACGCATCTTCAAGAATCATGCAAATTTCAGGAAGTAACCAGATGACACCGATGGTACGTCACAATGACGAGAGTGTAAGAGAGTGATATATAAGGAATACAGGCAAAGAAGTAAAATTGTTCGCAGGAGCTTTATAAGCATTTCAGTGCAATAACCGAATAGTTATGACGCAAAGGACGCATTTGGATGATATTTTATGTGGTAGAATTACCGACCGTCTGGAATATGGGCGTAGCCAACTGGAAGTATCAGACGAACTTGGAATTGCCCAAAGTGTCATCTCCAGGCTTTGGTAACGATTCCAAGATGATGCTAATGTGAGTAGACGTTACAGCACAGGTCGCCTCAGAGTTACAACGCCGAATGAGGACCGATATTTGGCGGTTACTGCCAAAAGAAACAGGCGGAGCACAGCCTCAGACCTGTCTCGTCAGCTCTCTTCGGCCACTGGTACGACAATTTCAAGGCAGACCGTGTACAGACGCTTAGGACAGATTGGTCTATATGCTCGTAGACCTGTCAGATGCGTTCCACTTACTGCAACTCACTGTCGCATGCGGTTAGCCTGGAGTAGAGAGCATGCATTGTGGACACCGCAGCAGTGGGCTTGTGTGATGTTTTCCGACGGGTCCAGGTTTAGCTTGCAGTCTGATTCTCGCCGGACTTTCATATGGAGAGCTCCAGGTAACCGTTACCACCAAGAAAACGTCATTGAACGACACCGTTACGGTGGTGCAGGAGTGCTCGTTTGGAGTGGAATTATTCTGGGTTCCAGAACTGACCTGCATGTTCAAATTGGAACTATGATAAGCCAAATCTATCGGGACTTCATTCTGGAACAACATGTACGTTTGTTTCGGGGCGCCATGGGCGCAAAATTTGTGTTTATGGATGACAACGCCCGTCCTCACCGTGCAAACATCGTAAGCGAATGCCTTCAATCGGAGGATATCACCCGTATGGACTGGCCAGCATTCTCACCAGACTTGAATCCAGTAGAGCACGTGTGGGACATGTTTGGCCGACGAGTTTCAGCCCGTCAACGTCCTCCTACATGTCTACCGGAACTTCAGAGAGCATTGCTTTTTGAGTAGTGTAATATCCCCTAAGATCAGATCGATAATTTGATACTCAGCGTTGTACGGACTGTATTGCATCGTCTGGGAGACATACAATGTATTAACAATCATACCAACCATGTAATATTGGTTTTTTGTAAATAGGTTTTTTTGTAATTTGCTCCAGGGAGAAAAAATAGCTAATTTTTTTAATAATACCAAACATATAGCATCTTTTTTGCTCTTTACGTCTTGCTTAATAAATAAGCTTTACAAATAAGTCAAATTTGTTTTGCTTCTAACTCTTCCTTTGCCTTATTTTGCATTATCCTTAATTTATGGACATGAGTGTAGAATGCATAATGTAGAATACAAATGAAGAGCTAAATACAAAATTTCGATCATATGCGTAATAAATAATATAAGATTTTCATGATGTGCTGAAATGTAATAAGAGCTCACAGTTCATAAATAGCTCATAATTCCTAAATAGTTCACTATTGATAAAAGTTCACAGTTCATAAATCTGTTAACGTTTGTAAGGTTTAACCTAAGTTTATTAAAACTTATTTTAAGTTTTGTATCTTTCCTATCTTATTCTAATTTCAGCTTACAATTTCCTGCCAGAATGTAAATTCAGAAACGCAGTTGATGCAAATGAGAAAGAGTACTATTTAAGTCGTGACTTCACCAACTTCGAGAGAAGAGAGTCTGATTCCCCGAGTATCGCGCGTTTGTCTTTGGCTACGTTCTCTCTTAGTTACTATGCTCGGCCATACCTTAGGGCCTTGCTTGGCTTCGCCGATTAAATTAATACTTAGGAGCCAACTAGTTAGATTTCTGGTAGCTGCGGCTATATAGTTCAGATAGTTTAGTTAAGCTAGTTTAGTTTAATTGAAATTCATTATTATTTAAGTTCAAACCCAAGTGGAGGCTTTGTGTAAAGTTCCAAGTAGGAACTGATTGTAAATATTCTGAAAAATAAAGCGTTGTGAATAAACGCTTTATTTGTGAACGAATTATTATACGTTGTGAATAAAGCGTCTTACGTGTTTTGTTCACACACTTAAACAATTATTCGCTTGTTAGTGCTCGTGGGATTCTAAGTTAGAACTTTAAAATTAAATAAGTAAAACCCCACAAGTTTATTTATCTGATAAAGTTAATAGTTAGTCTGAAGTAAGTTATTATAAAGTTCTGATAAAGTTTATAGTTAATCTGAAGTGAGTTCTGATAAAGCTTTCATAAAGCTTACAGTTAGTCTGGTGTAAGTTTCATATTTGTAGACTGAAGTTATGCTGCCTTGAGGTGATGCTGATTATGTTGAAATAATGCTGATGTGAAATTGTGATGCCTTAATTTATGCTGATTATGACAATTTTCTATGAGGTATTCCGTTAAATTTTGAAATTTTTTGCAAAGAGGTTTACTTCTGAGTAGTTGTTTGAACCATCCTTGGACATTTTCACTTGTGAAAGGACGAAAGTGGAGGTCTTCAGTGATTGTTTATTCAAACAGGTAATGATCTATTGCTCCTGTTGATCCACATATGCAGCTGTCTGTATGATGCAAGCCGAAACGAAAAAGGTATGAAATGAGGGATCCATGTGCTGTTAGAAGATATGTTATTGCATTATTTGTTGTAACTAAGTTTCGTGTTGCTTTTGGTAGGAACATAAAAGTTCGTCTGCCCGTATTTTGTTTATGTATATAACCAAAATTTTGTATTGAACTCTTTATTTGTATTCTACATTATGCAGTATATTCTATGCACGTATCACCAAAATTTCTGTTAATAGTTATATGAAATTCTGTCAATGTATGTCAAGTATATGTCAAAATTATGTATACATCAGAATCAAATTTGTATTATAATATTATAAAATTTACATAAACATGGTCCCTCTGAGTGAGAAATAAAGCTGAAAGTCTTCATGGCGGCATAGCTGGTCACCCAGTGGTTTCCTGTCTCCTGCAGTAAGTTGTATTATTGTTGAAAGAAAGGAAAATGTTTCTGACATCTGAGTTATATCATGTTGCAAATGCAAAGTTTAGTATTGTAATTTCAATGCTTAGAATACTCTGCTACATTTTATACTTCCTACACTTGATATCAGGAAAAGAATAAATTCCGCTGTATAACAGATGTGTTTTGTAGAATAAAAATGACGACTTCCATCTACAGGACAAACATTTATTTAAGCTTTGAAGACGTAGAAACATAAGTAAGATACATGAATTACACAGTACTTCGCTTATCGCGTGCATCCGATACTCACCACAGACTTTGGTTAACTCACTCTGGAAAAAATATTACGCAGCAGAGAGCTTGCTTATTATGCGCATGCGCCAGGGGAATCAACGGCGGGTGCCAACATACCCCCTTTCGACGTTGATTCTCCTGTTCCTGAAAGTAAAACAAAATACATATTAGACAGTATTCAGTCCTATAATTGTACAGCAGTTCTGATGTTTAACAGGTGTCAGGGGTTTGGTTAACATATCAGCTCCCATTTCACTGGTAGGTATGTACTGCACATCCAGTTCGCCGCGTTCATATACTTCACGCACAAAATGATGGCGAATGTCTATGTGCTTTGTACGTGAGTGAAACACTGAATTCTTTGTAATTTTCTGAGCTCCTTGATTGTCGCAGTATATTGTTGTTGGACTTTCTATGCTGTAACCCAGCTCTTTCAGGAAACGGCGCAGATAGACGGTTTCTTTGGCGGCTTCAGACAGAGCCATATATTCCGCCTCCGTTGAAGATAGAGCTACACTATGTTGTTTTCGTGATTCCCAGGTTATGGCAGAACCACTTAGTATACATACAAAACCTGTGTGAGATTTTCGATCATTGACATCTGATGCCCAATCTGCATCCACAAAGGCGATGAGTGGTTTTCCTGTTTTTGTATAAATTAGTCCTTGATCTTGGGTCCCCTTTAGGTATCGAAGTATTCTTTTCGCAGCATGCCAATGTTCTTTTCCTGGGTTGTTGTTAAATTGACTTAAGAAATTCACGGCGTATGTGATATCTGGCCTAGTAGCTACTGAAAGGTACATAAGTGATCCTATCAGATTTCTGAATGGAACATTTTTCATGTCAGCGATTTCGTTTTCGTTTTTTGGACTCATCTCCTTTGATAATTTTTTGCAGTGATCTATAGGTGAAGCTACGGATTTAGCATTTTGCATATTGTACCGATTTAAAATATCGTCAATGTATTTCTTTTGAGAAATTTTAATTGAATTCTCATTTTGGAAAAATTCTATGCCTAAACAATAATGTAATTTTCCTAAGTCTTTCACTTTAAAAGCAGAAGCTAAACTATCGCGAATTCTCTCATACGTTTGCTTAGAATCGGTAAAAACGATAAGATCGTCTACATATACAATTATAATTGTTTCACTGCTAGACGACTTTTTAATATAAACACAATTATCTGAATTAAGAGATTTAAATTTCATGGATTTTAATTTTTCATCTAACTTTTTGTACCACTGACGTCCCGACTGCTTAAGACCGTATAACGATCGCTTTAAAAGACACACTTTATCTGAATTAGTTTCATCGCGAAAACCTTCGGGGATTTCCATATAGATTTCTTCATCTAAATTTCCATTTACATAGGCCATTACAAAATCTAATTGGTAACCTTTCAGACTGTGTTCTACAGCGTAGGCTAAAACTGTTCTTATAGAACTTAATCTAGCAACAGGGGAAAAGTTTTCAGTGAAATCAAAACCAGGGGTTTGGGCACACCCTTTAGCAACTAGCCTAGCTTTGTATTTTTCGATAGTGCCGTCGTGATTGTATTTTAATTTAAGAACCCATCTACTACCAATAACTTTCTTATTTTCAGGTCGATTTACCAATTTCCAAGCGTTTTCTTGAACAAGGGAATTATATTCTGATAGCATAGCATTACGCCAATTTTCAGCATATGGTCCATTTAATGCCTCTTGCACCGTAGGATTAATGCTTTCCTCAACAACATTTTGAATTTGTTCATTTTTATTTACAACTGTATACTGATATTCCTTTTTAGGCCTTCCGGGCAAACCTGTTTTTATTTTCTTGGGTCGACCAGGCCCCCTTTTAATCAGGATAGGAGACACTGATTCGCTTTCTAAATCACTTTCGCTTTCATTTTCAGATTCAGAGTCAGTTGGCGACACCTTGCCGTTCAGAGGTGATGATTTATCAGGACATAGTTTGTTTGTAATTTTCTCTTCCGGAGCGAAAGGCAGAGATATTTTTTGTTCTGAGTCATAACTAGAGCTGTTTTCAAACTCATTAACAAATTTTACGTCTCTGCTTATTATCATTTTACGTGCCTCGGGATCCCAGAGTCCGCTTTTGATTCATCAGAATAGCCAATAAAAATACATTCTTTAGACCGAATATCAAATTTGCCTATTCCTGGCCTTTTATTTAATGGAAATGCTTTTTGGCCAAAGGTTCTGAAGTGAGAGACAGCTGGCACTCTGCCAAACATCACTTCATAAGGTGTTTTTGTTTGACCTTTCAAACCTCGCGTAGGACAGCGATTTCGAATGTAAGCAGCCGTATTGACGGCTTCGGCCCAGAATTTATGAGGCAGATTGGACTGTAATAATAAACATCGCGCCATTGAAACTAAAGTGCGATTTAATCTTTCGGCGACTCCATTCTGGGCTGGTGTGTAAGGAGTGCTCTTTTCGTGTTTTATTCCCGCGTCATTAAGAAATTTATTAAAGTCTTTCCATAAGTATTCTAGCCCGTTATCCGTTCGGAGAATTTTGATTTTGGAGTTAAGTTTATTTTCAAAAGATGCTTTGAAATTTCTAAAAGCTTCTTTAACTTCTTCCTTAGATTTCAGAAAATAAACATGAACGTATCGAGATTTGTCATCGATAAATGTTGCGAAATAAAATGATCCGCCTATTGATTCGACTCTCATGGGACCACACAAATCAGAATGAATTAGATTTAACAACTCAGTACTTCTATATTCAGATTCTTTGGGAAGGGGGGTTGCGGTTTGTTTACCCTGAATGCATACCTTACAGGTAGAAAGAGAATCATTTTGAGAAAAAGAAAGACCTCTAACCATGTTATTTAATTTTTAAGATTTAAGTTTTTTAAGATCATTTTCATTTAAATGGCCAAATCTTGTATGCCATTGATCTATTTCTTTAGCAATTGATAGAGATTCGAATATTGGCATGACATAATAAAGATCATTTTCGCGTTTAGCTAAAATTACTGTTTCATTATTAGAATTAATTATTCTAGCACATTTTTCTTTGAAAATTACTGAATAATTATTTGCAGTTACTTTAGATACAGAGATTAAATTATTTTTCAAATCAGGCACACACAATACATTTTCGAGTTTGATACTTTCGGTTTTAGAACCTATGCGAACTTTAAATTTAACAGTTCCTTTCCCGATAGCTTTAACTATTTTATTAGCAGCTAATTTAACATAAATATCACCTACCTCGTGAATTTCTTGGAAAAG
>KK112589.1:840779-977628 GCA_000611955.2 Stegodyphus mimosarum
TACAGGACAACATTTATTTAAGCTTTGAAGACGTAGAAACATAAGTAAGATACATGAATTACACAGTACTTCGCTTATCGCGTGCATCCGATACTCACCACAGACTTTGGTTAACTCACTCTGGAAAAAATATCACGCAGCAGAGAGCTTGCTTATTATGCGCATGCGCCAGGGGAATCAACGGCGGGTGCCAACATGTTTCGTATTTATTAGTGATCTTATGAAGTCCCAGGAGACTTTTTGTACTTCCTAAGTTTTATTTTGGTAAATATAATTTCACCCTTTCGTCTGATATTAGTTGCACAAATTATAACATATTTTATAAACAAATGACAATTAAGTTGTAGATGATTTTTAATCAACTTCAGAAACATAATCCGTGAGTTCATGTTTGCGGGTTTGATAGGGTAAATTTAAAGGAACAAAAAAGCTTAACGCTAATTTTCTCTAAATCTAAATTCATTAACAGCAGGAAAATTCCGCATGTTTCTTCTTTATTGCCTAAAAGGTATGACTAATGTTTGTATTCATTTATGTCCGACGTATCATTTAATGATAGTCAAAAGAGATTCCTTTTACTAAGAATTTATGTTCAATGCAGTTTTCAACAAGCGTTATGATCATGAAAAAATAAATTTATTTCTTAATTGGATTTAGAAATTAGACGGAATTGCTCTCAACACTGTGTTTCACGCACGGTTAAAAGTTATTATTTTTTCAATGAAGCGAAAAGGTGTAATTCTTTTCCAATGAGCTTTCTTTTGAGTTAAGCAACAGTTTCTGAAAAAGAAAATATGAAAAATACATTGTTTTCAGATATTTTTTCTTGTCTTAAGAAGGCCTGAGATCTTTTTGTGAATCAATGACCAAAAATGACATAGTTATGCTTGTCTCGTTGTCTGTTTCTAGATAAACAAAATAAGCACTGTAATAGCGTACGTTTATCTGTTAGTATTCTTATTTTTACTGTCTTTATAAGAGGGGGGATTTAAAAGTAAATACAGGAAAATGACAGATATAATGATTTATTGCATTCATGATTACTTGCTTCATTGTGATTTCGAAGAAAAAGAACTTACCTAAAGGGGCATAACACAATTCAAAATTGTCGTAATCAATGTTCAGTTAAAGAAAAGGCTGACAGTGCTAACTCATACGTTTATCAACTACGATTTTGGCGAAATCAAATGAAACATTGTGAGGGGTTTCTTGTTTTTAAAATTAAAGCAGCCATTAATTTTGCAAAAATTCAAATTCTTGAACCTAAGCGTTTTGATACCTTACAGTATGTCCGTTTGCGATATACTTCTCAATGTTCATGAGAGATAATCTTGAAATAGAACTGCCGTCCCTTGTTTAGCTGATTCCATAAACAAGATTTCTTGAGTTTATTTCAAATTTGTTTTAAAAATCATTTGGATTAGACTAGATTTTCCGAAGAGCGTATTATTTAACATCTAACATTTTCTTATAACAATTATTACATTTTCATGAAATTATTTTTTTTCTTTGAAGTTTGACTTAACTTGATGAATCAAACTAAAGGGTCAGAAAATGTCAGTTTATAGCTCATTAACTAAATTTTCGTTTAAACATATTATTTTATGAACTCATTAGCAAACGAAACCAGTGTTAAATACTACTCTGATAAATTAAAATGTCTAATAAGGTCTTATTTTATGTATGCTTGTACAAGACTTTTTATGGTTGTTGTCTTTACATGAAGTCGCAGGTAAAATTCTGGATTTTGCTGCATCAGGTTTTGACCAGATATGATAAAAATCAGGTATTAGAACCTCATCTGGAATAAAGTAAAATTATACCACTCTTATATTGGAAGTAAATATTTATTTTGAATTAAATTAAATTTCTGTAGAACGCCTGAGTTAATTTTGTTTGAGGAAGGTTTTAGGTTTCCATGAAGTTTTTGAATTACAAATCCCGATGATTCTGGAATATTAGCTCTTAGTTGTACATACACAAGAAAAATACTTATATGTATGATATATATCTATATATATGTGCAAGAATCTCATGACATGGATTAGTCTCGCGGAAAAATATTAATATTTTTAGAATAGAAGAGAAATAACCGAATTAAAATTATATATATGCTAGTGGACACAAATTGCAAATTACTTCTCTTGAAATAGGAATAAGCCTTAGATGCCGCTACTGAGTACAAGATTGTCATTTGCACAATATAAGTAAAGCTTCCGAAATTGATATTTATGTTTTTCATGGATAGCTATAGAATAACCGTGACTAAGGAGAAGAATACTGAGTATTTTTTCTGTCATACTGCCGTCCCCTTGTTTAGCTGATTTTTTTCTAAAGGGACGAAGGATATATACGTATGAGATGTTGCTCTACAGTAGGGTTTGAAACCTCAGTTGCATCCACAAAATATTTTGCTTAGTGTTTGCTGAATTATTCGTAACGTCATTTTGATGGAAATGATTACAGGAAATTACCACCGCCTATTACTGTAAGCTTTTCCAACACAAAATTTTCAAGGTTTTTCTCCGACACTGCAACATTCTATTGCTTCATGGCAATGCCCATTCTCATATGCCAGGGTGAACTTGCAAGAGAAGTGCTGTACTGAATCCAACAAAGTCTTCAGGAGTATCGCCTATTGCACTTATTCCGTCTTTCTAGAAACTCCTGGAGCAAGACTTACTTTACGTTTTTGCATCCAGCAGGAACTAACGCTGTTCTAATGCTGTGATATGTTACACCGGCAATAAGTTGTTGGTGCAAATATTGGCTGAAAATAAACTCTTTTTACTTTATAAGTTCAAATACTTTTCAAACAACTCACAAAAGCAAATATAATCATCAGTATATCCATATGGAGTAATAAACAGGAAGGTACTTTAAATTTTCATGTATACCATGCTAAGAGCATGAGCGAGACTATCGCTATTATCTCTTCTTGAGAGAGAGAGAAACAGAAAATTTGAAGTACAAAGAATTTTAAAATATTTGGTCTTTTAAGAGGTTTTTAGAACTGATTTGTTATAAAATTGATATTGATTTTTATATGATAATGTTGTTCAGATAATTCTCTGTACTTTAAATTATCTATACGCACAGTTCCTTTAAAGTCACTGATTATAGTATTTATGCTTTTGTATGTCTATACTTCAAATGTGAGGCTTAAAAGAGATATAACTTTTGATAAAGTTAAAAAGAACTGTTAACAAAAAATTGTTAACAGAAGAGAGAAAATATCAGTTCATATCTATACAGAAAGGATCATATAAAAATCTCAGTTAACGAGACTAGAATAATCTCTTGGGCGTGAATTGTCTGGCAGTTTTCCATGAATGCGCAGAGCAAGCCATGCACTTGTCATGCTTGAATTATTTGGCAGTCATCCATATGTGCTTAATTCAGTGTTATTATCTGTTCAAAGATTAATAAAGACTTATAAGGATTCATAATCCTTACTTAATAAAATGCATATTATTTCAATCCGACAGTTTTCGTTCATATGTTGCCTTCATTTTTCTTAAGCCTGTAGAAGACCTCTCTGATCGGGGTTCAATGTAGATGAGACATTTTAGTTTTTTTTTCATGTATTGAGCAGTATTTAAGAGAAGGCTCGTGATTTTATGTAGCGTACTTAAGTGATCATCTGGGTGACTGACGGAACAGGACAAAAACCTGATCAAAAGGAAAATTAAATTTTCTCCATTAATTTATGTTTTGAAAAAATAATTTAATGTACATTGTTTGCCCAGTAATTTTTCCAATATCACAATTAACATAAATCAGAAAAACTGAACTTTATTAAATGAAAAACGATAAAATATGCCTACGAGTATAAAATTAAAATTTTCTTCATTAAAAAGCTTAAAATCAGTCTAGTAGTTTCGTACCTAGTTATATGTCACGGAAAGTGGAAATACTTAATTGTATGTCATCAGCATCACCGATGATATTTCAAGACAGTACAAAAAACTGAATGAAAGTATCTTGTTTATCTCTTTAAATAACTCTTTCTATAAGAATACGTTTCTTGTTATTGTCATTGTTTTATTTTATTCTACTTTTACTGCGGTTAATTTGTAACCTGCATTGCACACATATATAAGACGACAGCGCAGTTTAAATTAAATTGAATCAAAAGCATAAGTATTTCTAGGGTATTGCACTATATAATTCAAAGTTTCCTACATAAACCAAGTTTGTAGAAAGCTCAGCTATCTATACTGTCGATGAAGAACATTTGGTGTCCTCGAAACAAGTCACAAGTATTTACTGAAGGTCATTAGCAATATTCGTTTCGCTATTTCGTTAAAAATTACGCATGAAATATACCTCCGCAAATTATGATATATACACTGTTTCTTTTAGCTTGGCTCATAATTGCTACAATCAGGTGCAAAATTAAGAGAATTTGCAAATTATGTCTATTTTTACGAAAAGCATTGAAGGTAATAATAAATTACAAATTGTCTTCGTAGTGGAATATATAAGCATACACATGGGTGCGCTGTGGAACTGTGAGAGGTTTTTGGCGATTTGTGTACTCTTACTGCTTCACGATATTCGCCGTGTTTCCCGCAAGAGGGGAGTCAGTTTTATAAGGTATCAGGTAAAATGAGTAGCCACAAACGTATGAATGACGGAATGAATAACTCTCCGTAAACTCTCTTTTTCATAATGATAGCGCTTATTGAAGACTGCACTGAACATAAATTTTTAGTAAAAAAAAGCTCTTTTGACTATTATTAAATGCTACATTGAACATAAATGAGTACAGGCATTAGTTGTATCTTTTACGTAATAAATAAGGAAAATGCGGAATTTTCCTGCTGTTAATGAATTTAGATTTAGAGAAAATTAGCATTTAGCATTTTGTTCATTTAAATTTATTCTATCAAACACGCAAACATGAACTCACAGATTATATTTCTGAAGTTGATTAAAAATCATGTACAACTTAAGTTTCATGTGATGCCAAAATATATTATAGTTTGTATAACAAATATCAGACGAAAGGGTGAAATTATATTTACCGAAATAAAACTTAGGAAGTAATAAAAAGTCTCCTGGGACTTCATAAGACAACTAATGAGTATAAAACAGGTCTGTTATACAGCGGAATTTATTCTTTTCCTGACATCAAATGCAGGAAGTATAAAATGTAGCAGAGTATTCAATTCTAAGCATTATGAAAGTATAAAGCTAAACTTAGCTCTCGATGACTATGATATAGCTCCCGATGTCAGAAACATTTTATTTTCTTTCAACAATAATGCTGTTGCGTGCGTGCGGGTCCGTAACAGATTGAATACCTAAACCCGATAAAAGGTTAATAAAATTTAATCTTAGCAAAAGAAATATAACAGAACGCTAGAATTTCTCAGAAATATTTGTATAAGTGTTCGTAATATCACGCAGTAACAATCAGAAGTTATACTTTAAACTACTAAAAACGTTAAACAGAACGGAAAGCACAGCACCGAAAAAGCTAATCCGATCAACAATAACAACAGCAGCTAACTAAACAACAACTGAGATATTCTCTCTCTGGCCTTTTTCAATAGCTTTCAATCGGTCGCGCGAGATAGTTCTAGCATTTTCTGCTTCGCAAGATTTCTGGAAACTAATAAGAGGAGGGAATTACGGTTACAGCTAAAATAATAGTCAATTGCATTTATTCAATTTAAATATAAATTAAGAGATGTCTCTTTATTAAATGTTAAATGCACGTGCTCCTGTATTTTTACTTTTCCGGCGCAACTTTCTCTTAAAATATGTCTCGTGCTGCATTGCACGGTGAAATAAAACAATTTTAATTATAATTCTACTAAAATATCTAACTAAATACAAAATTCGTAACAATGCAACTTACTACAGCATACGTTCTGCGAAAGACAACAATATTACTAACTCTTAAACACACCTAGCATAATATAAAATTGATATGGAACGCAACCAGGCCCAATAAAACCTCGAAACAAATTTCGTAATTATCGAAATATTGATGAAAACCACTGAAAATCATGCCTGTTTTCTGTGGTACGTAACGGCTTGATTTGAAACGAAAGCTTAGATTTAAGGAGTATTGTTTACGAGTATAACTTTGTTAAATTTAAATCGGATATATTTGGAATTAGCACGTGTCAAAACAAATTATACATGTGTGCTCATACAACTTCTGCTTATGCTTAGATAGTCAGTTGCTTAATTATAGACAAAGCACTCGAGAACTAACGATTTAGAAAACGTTTGACTTTGTAGAGTTTTGATAAGATATTTGCTTATTAAATATTAAAATGGAAGAATTTGGTAATCATCCAATACTTACCTAGGAAATCCTCCTTGCACCTTGTACCTTGCTTTTTGTATCCAGCTAATAACCTACTTGGTCACAATGATGATTTAGAAATTAAACAGTTACACTGGTCTAATTAATATGATTTAGCTACAAAAATATGCATGCTAGTTAAAACCAATGGCTGAATGCCACTGAAAGAAAATATCTGAGCTATTATTCAAGCATTAAAATGCAATGAATTGCATCACAAGAATAAACATTTTATGAGAATTCCTACAATGCTGTACTTACAACGCGGTTTAGGAAATGTGTGGCGGCTTCCTCTAGTCTCGAGCTGGATAAACCTTTAACCGACACAGCCCGCGAACGAAGAAGGCAGAAACTTACCTCTAGACAGGAATTCTAGAAACCGCCACGGATGCACGTTCATTCTTCATTGTTCTCTCATTCTTCAGTATTTCCTTGTGACTGAGTGCATCATCTTTGCTCGAAAGCTTTGACTTGCTTGCTTTTCCAGTATTGTAATCGTATATAAACATTCTGAGAGCGAATAAAGTAATTCCGTAAGAATACAACCCAACTAAGATTTTAATTAATGTTATTATTTAAATGTTAAATTCGTGCTTAGCAATGGCTGGTTTGAAAAATTCAGACAACGCCATTAGTTGCAGACCATACACATACAAAGGGAAAAGGCCTCTATGGATGAGGATGTAATAGTATGTCCACCGAAACCAGCATATCCAGCAGAACTAGCTCAGATATTATTCAAACAAAGAGTAAGTTAGCTGACTAAGTATTTTCAATGCAGAGGAAACAGGATTATCATAAAAAAAGTGTCTAACAGGAACTATACTTTAAAAAATGGAAAAAAAACCGTTCCTGGTTTAAAACTGACAAAGATTACATAACCCTATTTCTATGTAGTTCTATATTCTTTCTGGTGATTTTATTTCCGAGCCAATGGTCATTCATCGAGCACTAAATTCTCGCTCAGCGAAACAATGCAACAAAAATGAATTTCTCGTGCGTTGGAGAGCCAACGAAAAGGCATGGATGATTGGTCATTTGTTTCCAGAATTGTATTATTCCGGATGTAGAATATTATTCAAAAAAATAAGAGCTTAGCATCCAAAGTCCTAATAATCGCAGATAATGCGCCCTCGCATCCAACTGATTTAAACCATCCCAATGCTGAGATTGCATTTTTACCGCGCAACATCACTCCGCTATTGCAAGCCTTGGATCAAGGAATCATAGCGACTTTTAAATCATGCTATAATTAAAAATCTTTTAAATCATACTATACTTTTAATTAAATTTGGAGGAAATAGATTCTGCATATATTACAGTCAGTGAATTTTGGAAACAATTTTCAATTTTAAATTGTGTAGAAATTATCGGATCATCCCTAAAAGAAATGTTCCAAACGACTTGAGTGCTTCCTGAAAAGCTTTATTAATGGAAATTGTCCGCCAGGAAAATGCTGTTGACCCAATTCAACATGAATATAATGACATTGTAAGCCTTGCACCTAAAATAGAAGGCGATGGATTCACCGAAAAACTGTTGATCACATTCTAGAATTAGTTACGGAAAATAAAATAAACGAAGCAGATTTCGTGACAGTTAAATGTATCCGAAACATTACCGATTGAAGATAATCCTGAAGATCCTTTCAATGAAGAAACAAAAACCTCTCTGTGAAAGGTATAGAAAAATGTTTAGACATGACGAAACAGATGGAATCTTAATTTTCAAGGCATTTATAAGGATTTGCAAAGCAAGAGCAAACAAGTTTTAATGACAGTTTTTTAAAAGCTAAATCTACTGGATGTGCAGTGGAACTTGTCAATGAAACAAACTTAGATCTTGAAATAAGGTAAGAAATAAGTAATTTGTGAGCATAAACATTAGGTTTCTTTTTGATTTTAACTTGAAATCGTAATCCTTTTAGTTTTTATATGATGTTGAATTTTATTTGAGTTTTTTTATGAAATTTTTTTATATACACAAATTTAAAAAATGATGAAAATGTTACACCATAAAAGGCAGTTCTCCTTTTAGCACCGCAATTCCAGTTGTTGGGTTGTCAAGTTGGTGTCTCCTATAACACGATTTCTCACGACGTGGTATTTTCAAAGAACGTATCTACCGCGTTGTAGAAAGCCTACCTGTAAATAATTTTGTTTAATATTACATAGCAATAAAGTCCTTTTGTATATCCAGAATCGGCAGATAGATTTAATAAAAGTATATGTGCATTTTCTGAAGTGCATGAGTTAGTGTTTAGAATAATGATTAAGGCATGTAAACTTAAAGCAATATATCTTTATCTTACTGTCACGAAAATAAATATTCCTTTCTTTTCTCAACTGTGCCTTGCAATGATCTAGATTGCTTTCCGTCTTTACGTTAGTCGCATAGCTAACGTCTTAATTTATACTTACACATGTTTAAAAAGCTATATGTTTTTTCAGGACTTCTTTCGCCTTTAGACATGGATTTCGTTTATACATTTTATGGCATTTTTACACTCATAATATAGCCTTATCTATATAATCCTGAGAAATGTTTTTAATTACCGATAATCTAGACTTTCTTTTAATTCTTCCCATGAACTAGCTAAGACATGTTTTAATTTACAGACCTTACTACTCGCTTGTAAAGACAAAAGCATAGAAGAGTATTTAATTTTAAAATTAATATCCTATGAAAACATGAATAATCGTATTTAAAAAAGCTTAGAAAGGTACCAATTTGTGCTTAAAATGCCATTTCCTGGAAAAGTATAATAAATTAACAGCGGTGTTGGAGGACACCTTTCAGAAAAACACTTTAGTGGAAGTTATAATATTATTAATCTTACTGGCTACAAAAATGTGTTGAACTTCTAAAATACGCTCAGCTCTTTCTGGTTCCTTCTAATTAACAGAAGTAGTAGCAACTAACCTAATTAGATTTTTTGTAGCATCCTTCATTAAAGCCATCAATTCTCGTTAAGCATGCGCAGTAATAAAGTGCTTCTGTTTTTAATTATATTATGAATCTTGTCTGTTATCTCTAACGGATCTTAGACAGATGTATCAAATCTTCTTGCGAACTTTCAATTTAGATAATGCTGTAACTTAACAAGAATTCGAACCTTAAATAAACATAGAAATCAACAGCTAAATTTTATTAAATAGCAACATAGATTAAAAGGTTATACTGTTTAGCTGGTATATAACTCTGCTCTTAAATACCTCTTTAATACACTCGTGTAATTTGCACATAGAATCCAGTTAAAAGCAGAAATAAAAATTGGATGCAGATTCTAGAATCCCATGCAAAAATGATCTTATTAACCCATAACTTTATTCTTATGTTCAAGCATAGGTTTGATGATTCATGTGCATTTGTGCTGTTAGTAATGCCACATAAAAGAAGCAAGACAACTTTTGCTGTTTGTCAAGTTCATGAAGGACGATCTAACGATGGAAAATTGCATATATAATTATTGTAATATGTAAGATAAATGGCAGACAAACGGCGCATAATCTTATGATTTTGTTTCTTCAGTACCAAACCAAAGCATTACCGAATATCAAAAGAATTTATCTTCATTTAAGGCTAAGAGGTGTGTAAGGTATTCGCACCCTATAGATCTTCTAGATGTATCCTTTACATCTCTGTAGATGTATAAAGTGATAATAATATAATATTAAGAAATAAATAAAAATAAATAAATAATAATAAAATAAATAATAAAATTTTAAAAAATGCTGAATATAGAACTAATTTCAAAATAGACAAAAACTTTAAAAAGTCAAAAATAAAAAAATAAGAAGCTTTAACATCAGTCGCTAGTTGTAACTGCACTTTCAGTTTTTTAATAGCAATTTAGTTGACTATAAAGCATTACTGAAGTAACGGATTTCGGGTATAATAATGATAACATGAGTTTTACTGAAACACAATTTTTGTAATATTATTAACATTTTCAAAATACAGTGGATTCTGAATAGCTCATAGAAATGCAGAATCCAGAAGCGAGAAAGGTCAACTGAAATCGTTGTTTGCCAGATGCGCTTTTGCTTTCCAGATTAAATATTTGCAGTTATGCGCTATTGAAAATTCTCATCCGATAGAATAAAAACTAGATGTTGAAACACGTAGAAATGCTCATTAACGATTCGCTGTCTGTTGCATAAAATTAATTAACTATCAAGTCAAAGATTGACTTTGCATTAAAATAAAGCGTTCTTACTTCTATTTATAAAATCGAGAAAGAAAAAAACAAAATAATTTGCTGAATTCACATCCTTTGCCTTTTTTTTTCACTTTACCTTCTCTAAAAGCTCAACTCATTTTTTTATGCTGTTATTTCCAATTTCTTCAGAGAGCTGCGATTTGGTTTATTCGTCTCTATATCACCTTGAGCTATTCTAGTTTCAAAATATTCCGTAAAAATCCTATCGCTAAATATTAAGCGTTTGGTTTTATATTAAGTAACAGTATGTAAAACATGAATGGAATTCAGCAAAATTTCTTTTCCAAATGTGAAGAAAGATCACTTCATATCACCACAGGAAATGCGTTTCAGCGAATCAAAAATCTCTTATAATTAAATAACAGTTTTAAGGGAAGCAATTGAACTGTATTATGAGCTGTAAAACTACAAGATGATTAGTTAGGAATAAATTAGTTAGAAATAATAAACATTTGAAGAAGGAATGATAAATAAAAATTCACTTATTATGAATAAGTAGTATATTACAATATGTTTAACAAGTATTTAAAAAGCAGAGAAGAAAATAAAGTGCTTCAGATAAAATTTACCATTCTATTTTTTCCGGTCATGGGTATCACCTGGTTTAGGTCTGTGAAATATTTGCAGAGCATAATGGCACTTAAAATAAACCGACAGCAAAAAAACAGAAATGTACTGCTATTGTAAGTTGTTAGTCCAAATAAGATATTGTATTTTTTACAAATTCATGTCGATTTGGTGCGTAATAATGTTAAGGAGATTATAATGTTCTAGCTAAATTGAAGTTATTTTAATGCCAGAAGCTCCTAGAAATGTCAAGTGACTTTTCGCTAAGTTCTGCTGGGTCAGTTACAATGACAGAAGAAGGGATAAAATACCTTTATATTTTAACTCAAATATATTCACAGGTGATATCCCTTGGACGTACAAAAAGGCAACACTCATGATTTTTATTTAAAAGCAGAAAATATAAAACTAAACTAATTCTAAGTTCAATCATCAGCCGAAGCTGCCTGTCCCTATTCGGGCGCTACTGTAGAAACATTAGGTTATTTTCGATGTCAGAAAGCTGAAGAAATGAGCAATGCCATCGCCGGGACACGCACCTCTCGAGTACGCGTCGAGCGTACTGATCACTACACCACGAAGGCATGCCAAGAAGGCGGGAGAAATATCTTATACAACAACGTGGTCGAAAGACAGAACACGCTTTGTCTGTAGTAACTCAGACATCAGCTTAAATAGTAAATGCGACCCTACTTGAATAAAGCGTGAAACTGAAAATTCATTCTGGCAGGAAAGCGTTGGTAGGAAAATAAGAGCATATAGGAAAGGCTGTATTAAAATAAAAATAACTATTAGAAAAATTAATTAAAACCCCTACAGTATAATAAAACTCAAATCATTTGTCAAAAGAAGAGAGTTTTGTTGAATTGACACAGTTCAGTTTCGAAAATTCGAACAGAAAAAAATTCGAAAATACTTTCTTTCTAACTCTTCAAGTCTTAGTTTTATGAAAGACTTACAGAGATTTCTTGATCTTTTTACTTCTGTTTCCAAAGTATGTCTGAAAGTAGATACACTTTAGAACCCAAACAAATCCTATGAATTATTCGTGAGTTTCTCTTTTAACTTTAGTACAGGAACTAAGGCATGCGCAGACAGAATGCTCTTTTTTATATTTACTTATTTCTGTGACTGAAGAGTCACGATTCGTCACCTTCGACGAACAAGGGATTGCTTCAATTTATTCTGAAACATATTCTATAAGGTCATTTTTTGTCAAAAATACTAACCATAGCAAGACAACTAATTTTAGAAATCAAAAAATGTTTGTTTTCACATCCTTTCTTCTACTGATACGTAAAGTTGCGTAAGAACTTTAACCGGAACATAAGAATAACATAATTCAATCACGTTTAAAGCAAAAAATGTACACTTTACCAGTATATAACAATGAAAAACTGACCTCACAGAGCCGGGTAATAGAGTGGGTATATATACTATATATATATATGTAATAATAAAATAAAAAAAACTGAAGTAATGACCAGGAGGATGAATTTTAACGTCGTAGAAGTGTTGATCTATAACGAATAGGAATTTGGAGGCGAAGGCAGATTAAATCTTCATTTTTTATTTCCGCTTGTTGTGGCCACAATCAACTTGGCACATGAAATGTGCCTATTCCAAAATAGCTCACATTCTAGATTAATTTTCAGTAAGAAAGACGAAAGCAGCAGACAGCAGTCCAAGTAGATCGAAGCGTAAAGAGCAAGTGCGTTACGTTCAGGGTGAAATCCCAATTCAGACTGAGTTAGTTTTGGTTTTCAATGCATTTTGATTGGATAGTTAATACTTCTGTAAAATTATTATTGGTTACTTGCCTTTTAGTTCCATTTACATCATCAGAATTATGTAAGTGCCATATGGCATGGATCAATCTAGAAATGACGCAGTGCTAGAGAGGTTATTATTTTTAGAATTGAGAAGAGAAATTTACGTTGTTAATTTAATCTTAGACATATTCTTTATTTTTCTTACATATATATATATATATTTATGCAAGTATATAATTTTAGCGAGGTCTGTTGTAGCCAAAACGGCTGATGTACAACTACATGTTATAGCAGTCCCATACAAAAATATCAGATCTCAGAGGCTATGCGTTTTTGAGAAATGCGAGATACATACGCACGTATAGAAGTCACGAAAAATCTCGTCTGAATCCATTTTAAATCTATTTTGCAATCCGTTTTGGAAAAATAAGTCCTTTATTCTGTCCATACCACAAATGTCAGGCAAAACCATTGTTCAAATGGATTCGAGAGCGGTCAAAATGGATATTTTCGTTGAAATATGATACCCGAAAGTTTTTCGCGATTACAATACTTTCTTTACTTAGTACAAGGAATTAAACTGCATTTAATTCACGCTATAGCTAATTAAAAACATATATATATATTGCTATATATTTTTTCATTTTTGAAATATACAGAATATTAGGTATCAATATACATTCAGTCAAACATGGGAAGTTTAGTCTAAATGTAAATTCATCTAGCACCCTTTTCACTATTCGACCTGGAGCATCTCTACTGATAATCACTGCTGATGAACTAAAATTTAAAAGAACCCGTTTGGGAGACCGTTAAAATCCGAACATTTTTAGATATTTTTTATTCTTGTTTTATTGCATTTTAGAGGGGGTATTTCATTTGTTTCAGTATTGTTTATATATACAAGTTTTTTAGGTAAATTTTGTTGTCTCTGAAACTAAGATTTAATTTTAAGAAATGTCCAAAAAAATTTTAAAATGCATCTTACGAAATTTTAGGGAAAAACACTGTTATTGTTTATATATACAAGTTTTTTAGGTAAATTTTGTTGTCTCTGAAACTAAGATTTAATTTTAAGAAATGTCCAAAAAAATTGAAAAATGCATCTTACGAAATTTTAGGGAAAAACACTGTTACTAGAAAGCCTTCGATGTTCGAGAAAATAAAACTCTCTTTTACTCTCTTTTTTTTTCAATAATTGATGTTTAAAAATTTATCATATCGTCTTCTTTTCTTATTTGGAATAAGTTTCCATACCAATTTCTTACCTATAACAGAATTAAAATCCAATTTCCACGTTTTGTTTTTAATTCATTTTCTCCCATGTTCATAAAATACTGATTAATTTACGAATATAAATTTTAATGATGATATTTTTCTGATCACATTAAATGAATTTTTCGGGCCTTAATTTTCAAGTAAATGATATTAGAATAATTTCCGGTTTCTATTAATAATTACTTTCCTGTTTCAGAAAAATTCAGCTCAAATTTATTTGTCATATTTTTAGTTCGTAACATCATTGCAACGAAAAATAAGTATTCATTTAAAAAAATAGGAAAATGTTTCTTTTGTAGGTCAGGAAATTTCCATTTTCTTACCATTTAGAAAGGTATACTACTTTTTGGATGAAACAGCATATGACAGTTGTAAGGAGAATAAATGCATTCAGCTAGCCAAGAAAAAAACTTCTTTAAGATTTGCTGTTTTTCAGTTGTTTTAAGATTCAAGTTGGTCACAGGTGGCTTTTCAAAGAAACGACTATGTGTTCAAAAAACATCTTTGCTTCCAGACATGAATTCCATCTCAATTGCAAGAAAGCACTGAAAAGCGTAAACCACTTCAAAAATGTTTCTTGCCCAAAAAACATTACAGTAGTTTCAATTTCAAATCCAGGCAACTTATTCAGAGTTGCCATATCATTTCAATTCTTTTATCTCCTTCATGAATTGCATATGAACGGCTTTACTTCGAAATTGTAATCATAACTGTAGCTATAATGCAAGACATTCATCGCTGACAGAGAGGAATGATATCTCTGATTTGTTATAAGAATCGTTCTCTGTTACTGAAATATACGCACAAGGTAAAAGAGTATTTAATAAAAAAATAAATAAACAAATAAAATTTAAATTAAAAAAGAAATCTGAAAGGTTTCAGATTTTAAATTACGTCCAAAGACGCGGTTTTTGTTTAACATTTTGTATGTTACCTTTATTTATTTAAATATCATGTTTTTCCCACATAAACAATAAAATTCAGTTCAAGGCAATATCGCAAAAAAATTTTAAAATGAGCATATCTTTAGAATTTCCGATACACAGTCTTGCGCGCTAGAGATAAAAATGTTTTTTCTGTACAACGCTGCCATTGCTCGCTTTGAAATCCTTGAGTTTGTTAATCAGAAATTCGTTAAAGTTTAACAAAATATAAAATCGATAATAAAACAAATACCAAATTTCAAATTTGGGCTTCCAAATGTCCATATTCGCAGGAGGATTACGTTATTCAAAATTTGATGGCTCTGGGTACCGTTGTTTTATCACAGGGCGAAAAACATATATACTTTTGTGCAGATTTTTTATTATTATAATTTCTTTAAATATAACAGAGGGCGATAATATTTGGTGGCAACAATTTGAAAAGTGAAACAACGCTTGTAGTTAATCAACAAAATATGCCAAAACGAAATCAATAGTCCATCTGGGCAAATTGCCCCTTTGGACTAAAAACAAAGGCGCGCTTTACTACATATTTATCCAATCATCATAAATGCTATTATTTTTCCTATATGCATATATAGCATGCTTGAATTAGGTTATATAGCATATTTTAATTGATTTTATTTATTATTGTTCTTTCATTTTAAAAATAAATGTTTCTATTAGAGTGTAATGTTTCAAAAATAAAATCTTGATTCAGTCTCTAAAACATTTGTTTGAAGTTATTAGTTTCCTTTTATAAAAGGTATAACGCATTAAAGTGCGGAAAAAGTGATTTAAAAGCAATAAATGTGGTATCTTCTTAAATTTTGAATCGGAAAGGGAAACAAAATTCCTGTAATCGTTATTTGAGTATTTTCTTGCCTGAGATTTTGAATTTATTAAATATCTTAAACACTTCCGAGTTTATAAAACTAACAAATTTTATATATTCCCCCAGTAGAATTAAGATCTTTAAAATTTCTGCTGAAGTCCGTTGTAGGGACTAATCTTGCAATATTTATTCCCACCTGATACTATAATTTAATAGAAGTAACTATAATGTAGTTTAATTGAAATTTGCTGGATTGTTAACTAGTCAGAACTATAAGACTAGAATCTCTGCTCTTTACTCTGATATCTAGCAGGAATTAATAGTTCTTTAAATTTTAAATGATTGAATTTGCGTATAGTAATGCGATACCCGGAACCGCAAAATCCCATTTGTAAACTAACAAGCGGTAAGCAAATTAATGAAATAAAAATGGAGTTTGTCTTGAGTTTTCTCTGTGAATCAGAATTCTTTAAGTGAAAGCATTTGATCTTTACCTAAAATTCAAAGAGCAGCAAAAACTAATCCAAAAGTAGGTCAGAGAATGATTCTCAGAACTCCATTCCAGATTTCGGGGAATAGTCAATAAATGTCTAACATAATATGCTGAAAGATAAAAGAACCTTAAACTTATTATTTATCATTTTAGATTTATCTTTCTTATATTTTACCTTATGTAAGACTCCGCTTCATTGCTTGTCGCTCTTCTATTGTTTTTGTGACTAATCTCACTTGTCTGACCCAATTTCAAGAAGCCCACGAATTTTAAAAAGGCAAGAAGTACAAAACTGAGTCTGCCGTTGCCAAGAACTTTGGGCACTATGTAGATGATAGTATGGTTTTGCTAAGTCCCCCCCCCCAATTTCCAAATTTTGAGGAAGAGCACCCCTGGAAGAGGCCGTCCGAGGGTCTTCCACCACCAAACCACAGGGGAGGACTTTCGTCTTACCATCTATTTAGAGGGTCTCCGTGCCGTACGTTTACAACATCCATGCTTTCCCCGGGATTCGAGCCCAGCTCCTTCGGTCTGGCCATGGAGGTAAGAAAGGAAGGAGGGGCCAAGCCCGCACTGCGAGTGAAGCACTGCTCTGAGGCTTCTGACTCCAGATGGGTCGTTTTTCGTTTACATTCAGAAGCTCCCTTGACAGCGCTCTGATAGTATTTCTACACACGGCAGTTCCATACAAAACGAAAACGGAACACTTCTGCATAAACGAAACATTCATTGTGTGATTGATAATAGCAATTTGTATAGTTTAGTGATATTTCCGGGAAAATCCCATCTTGGTTATTTTTCGATAACTAACAACAGCGATTTTGATTATGAATTTGTTATATAAAATTCCAAGCTGTTGAACTACAAAAATATAGATTTTAGCAAAAATGTTTTGCTTAAAGAATGAAAAATACCTTATGGTACCTTTAAAATTGTATACATCTTTCGACACCCTTGATAAGAGTATTCGCTACTTTTATTTTATATTCCAAACGCATAGTGAATGCACAGAAATTAAAAATTTGCACATGCCGAAAATGAAAAATATGAAAAATGTGCAGGGAATTTATGCATATGCTTTCAAAAAGCATGTATCTGCTTTTAAAAAATACGTAAATATTTACAAAATTATTTATAAATGTATCTGAAATGAAGGATTTATTCATTCATTAACTCCTGGGAAAGTTACTGTGGTGAAATCTTGTTATTAAATTAATCTAAATTTATAATGACTGTAAATATTATCTAAATATATAATAACCTTAACATTGAGTTGTAAACATAAATTGAAATCCTGTTGACAAATGCGGTTATAAAACTATTTAAGCAAGAATTGATCGTACTGGACAACAATCTGTTAAAAAATATTGTAAAGCAAATACTATGAGATGCGTACTTAAGGAAGTAATAAAGAAGAGTTTTAGAATACGTATTGTTGAAATTATGGGTAAAAAAATCTGATAACTGTAATTAAAGGACTTATTCCCTTACATTTCATAATAACTCAGTTACAAGTTTTAAATAATATTTAAAAAAAAATTCTTTTTTTATTCCCTTTCAGAAATATTCAGAGAAAGTTAACTACATGGAAATGAGCATTAATATTAAACGTATTTCACTAATAAAATAAAAGATTCTCTAATTTGAAATGGACCAAATCGAGCATTAATTATAAATTAACTTCAATTTTTCGATTTAAAAGATGCCTCAGAAGCTAAAAAATCACATCATATTTGGGAAAGTATTTTAGGAAGAAGCTCTATAAATAGAAAAGAAATAATGCGTAATTTTAATATTAATAATATAATAAACTTTGATCTTAATTTTTGTAATCCTTAATCTAATAAAATCGAATTACCTTAATTTTTTTTTTCTAATGTAATTAACGAAAACTCGTGAAAATATTTCAGTCAAAAAACCGTTCTGAGCAAACTGTTCTGTAAAAAGTGTAGCATTTAATTCCGTTCAGAATGAAATGTCATTTAAATATATATTCTTTTCACATACTTAGGACCCTGAAATATTGTAGAAAATAAAATATATACATTTATATGTATATTTACGACGTAATTACAAAATACTTATATCCGATCGTGTCAAAACCCATTGATCTTAATGGTAAGTCGCCGAATGTTTTGGTCACCACCAAGGGATCGCCAGTGCTTTAAAGCAGTGTGTGGGAAAAATCGGTTAGGCCTCCCTTTCTTACTTCTTACCTCCATGGGTCTGGTTTTCTGGGTCACTAACCACTATCCCGTTGGGCGGCTGACACTCTTCTGATTAGAGTATTAAATGAAGTTCTCGAAAAAAGTCATAACTACCTAAAGCTAATACGATGAAGAAATAGATTCGCATGCAATTATATTTTCTTTGTGCAAAGACTTATTTCAGAAAATCAAAAGCTCTATGATGGATATCCGAATCGTCCACGCTAATGTATATCATTGCAAAACCACGCTTTTTCTTCATTCGATGACATTATTTTTCTTTTGCCAAACTCGAGCTCTGCAAGCATTAACTGTTTTTGCAGCTAGATCTTTTATCAAAATGAATAATTGAGGTTACTGAAAGCCACTTACATTAAATAATATTTTTTAATGTTCCAAACAAATTAAAATAATACTTCGACATAAAGTCCTTATTTCTCTACCGTAGATCAGGGGTTTTCAACTAGGAGGGAAATCCCCCTTAGGGAGAATTTCACAATTTCAGGGGGAAAATGAGGTTTTATTTAGTTGTAAATCAATGACTAGCTACATAATACATTTTTTTTAAATTTTAAAATAAATATGAAATTTATTGATAGAAAATTAAAGATATTAGGAAACTTTATCAATTTATCCAACTAAAATGATTCATAAAATATTTTCAAATGTTTGTTTTATACATTCAAATAACTTTAAATCTGCTCATCCAAAAGTTCTGATTACTTAAAAGTATGTTGCATAAAATTTTGATCTTACTCATTCCTAAGTAAAATGACATCACTAATTACCCTTTTTTGCCCAATTACGGAAATTAAAGTTTCTAGATGGTGTAATGTAAAGTTATAAAAATTGAAATAATTTCATGTTTAAGTTTATAAAAGAATTCATAATTTTTGCAGCATTTTACAGCTTATAGTTGCTCAATAACATGCCGAAAAGCTTTAAGAATTGATAAAAATTAAATTTTAGCTTAAGGAAAAGCTTTTATAAAAAAGGTGCCAGTCAATTACGGAGTTCCTTCTATTTCTCGTTTATTTTCTCATCCTCAAGTTCCTTCATATCTACTTAATTTTTAATTATTTTTTCATAAAATAAGGCAAAAGGATTGTGATTAAAAAGAGTAAAACCTAATGTAATTGAATTATGAATTTTGAGTTTGCTTTGCCTGTCATCCGACTTTGAGTTAATCAAATACTCTACATCATTCTGGAATATCCACTTTAGTTTCCGCTGAAGATATTTTTTTAGTACTGATAAAATATTTGTGATAATTAAAAATATTTCTTACACATTTCTAAAGCCTTATACTTTGTTTTAACTTCTTCCGCGATCATAACATTAAGGTTTTTTTTTCTTAAATATTTGTAAAATTAGGTTAAAGTAACTGGATTACTTAATTTAACTTCAAAGTTTTATACTAGAAAATATTGCTTGAAACTTATCAGGCATTTCCAAAACCCTCACTTATGAAACCCATTTTCATTAAGAATACCACAGAATATAAATTTCTTGCAAAGTAGTCTCAGATTGTTAATTCTGTTATTAACAGAGAATCGGAATGAAATTTTCTAACAGTGTTTAAAAAATATTATTTGAATGGTATACTTAAAGCACAAACACAGAAAGTAATTTTTTTTTAGATTATGAACAGATAAATAGCTTATGCTTAACGAAGATGTATTTTTAAAGTTTAAATATTCCTTAAACAATTTGATGGTTTAACAATTAAACCGATAAATTATTGTTTTTTAAAGCATTTTTACTTTCTAAATACTCTAAAATAGTAATTCTCAAGGTGTAATCCTGGAAAGTATACAATACACGTTTTCAAGACTTACCCCTGTGAAAATTAAAAAGTCGTTAGATCTAGTTTATTGAGTTTATTAGTTTCATCGTATTGAAAAATCGCAAAATTGCAACTTTATATGTGATTAATTTCCGGGAAATGTTCAATAAAAAGAGGCGCTCCGTCACACAATTCTCAGAAATTAATCAGATGTCAAGTGTATCAAAAAATAATTAATCAGAAATATTTAATTATATTTTTACACAATTTTGGATCCTTCCTTATCTCATTACTTCGCCCTTTCCTATTTTTAAACTGCCCAATAAAATTTTTATAATTAGAGATTTGTTAAATTATTTTCGTCATTTTTTGCATTTACGGGTAAATATACTTTTATAAACACGAATTTCAATGTGCATGCAAATGTATGTTTTATTTTATCCTCACTGTTACACCATAACTGTAATTTTATCTAAGTATGTAAAGTGTACACAAATTACAGACCCAATTTCTGGAAAAACGGGAAGTATAAAAGAGTGAGAACTACTGCTTTTAAGAATTTTTAAGTATTATCTAATTTATGCCAAAGGTTCATTTCGGCAAGATTCGCCTTGCTCATTATGATTTTATATTATGAAAAATTATAAGTGAAACATTGCAGTGTTGACTACTATCTATTTAGTTATATCTATGGCTATTTAGTTATATCTGAGTTTAAAGTTATATCTATGGCTGTTTTCTAGTTTATAATCATTTAATTACTAAATAATAATCCTATCTTCTTCTGCTCGTAGATTATATTGTGGTCCCTCGCAGTTCTTTTCTTTTCAAAACTAAATTCTTTATTTCATTGCTAATGAAGGTAAATAAAATTGTTAAAACGTTTAATTTAATTATCTTGCCACGTAAATGTTAGTTAGTTAAATATTAGTCATGTTTGAAGATATGTAAAATTTTTTGTTCAGTTAGATTACTTCTTTTATTATTTATAATTTGAACGCAAATGTATAATTTCATGAAACAAATTTTGATAAACTAATTTTCGAAAGTTATTGCTTTTCTGCTGCCCAAGGGGTGCGTCATTTCTTCTTTGTAAAATACTCAATAATAAGAGCAAACTAATTAGTTATTGAAAATTAATTTCAAGTTAAATATTTACTTCCTATTTAGTAAGATATTAAACAATAACTGCATTATATTTTTGATTAATTAGAGCTATCAAAGATTGACCAAAATATTAATTTTTTTGAAAATTAGTTATTTCAAAAAGTTTTTCTATAGCATTTTTAGTTAATGCCGTAAACCGAAGAATAACATGAAAATTTTTTATTTTCTTTACGTTTAGGTAAATCCATTCGAAATCATATTAAAATAATGAAAACGTGCAACTATGACTAGTTTAGTAAAAGAACCTTTTAGTTTAAATATAGTTTTAATTGTTTCATTACACCAACTGAAAAAGCAGTACTGATTTTTAATTGCCAGCAGCAAATTAACGTTTGTTGTTTTTCAATTATGGAAAATTTTATTTTCTTCATCCAAAATTTTGCTATTTTATTTAATATACGCAACGATTTCACTCCTGTTAGAAAGTAGGAGACTATACAATATAGCTGAATAGCTAAACCTACAGCACATTAACAGATTAGTTTACTCCAGACAGAAAGGTCAGAGTATAAGAGCCTGGCAGAATGGTTATATAAAATCGAGATTTTATCATGGGAAACAAAAATGCAGGCTAGCTTTACTTTTTAAATCTTTCATGCAAGTATTTCTTCTTTTAGGTATTAACGAATTTTTTACTGTAGTAATAATAACTTAATCTAAATTCACAAACCCGGTTGCATCATTCATAATCAGAATTGATAGTGAGTTGGTACTACTTATATGGTAAATGAGATTATTAAAGTAATATATATTCTTCCGTAAAACTTTTTAAAACCTGTAATGAGCATAACAAATATCACGTAAAAGCTATGGATGACAGGCTGCAGTGTAACTGCTTGGGCCCTATCAAATGTGCACTGATAGTGGTTTATTTTCGATTACTTTGAAGACAAAACTTGTAAGATTTACCTAGTCTGATAAAATAGTACAATGGGATGAATTCCGATACATCTAAGCTACTGTTTAAGAACTGGATCCAGAATGAAAAAATCTAATTTCTAAAATGAAGCAGCTTTTTATAGTTTTATCAGTTTAGTTATTAGGAAACACGTATATTATTTTTGTTAATTAGTCATTAATTTATATTACTGTAAGATTCGAACTTATTCCGTAACTTGAGCGCCAAGATGATCTATGTTAGGTTTCGTACGGTGTGCTGCTAATTAAGAATCATCAGGTAAGTTTAATAAATAATTCATTAAGTAAATATTTACTTGATGGCTTAGTAATTAAATTAGCGCGCTTAAGGCGAAATGCTCATTAGCTCTCATTCAGCTAAAACCGCTGTTTAATAATGATTATTTATTTTAAGTCTTAATTAGTTTTATTTTATGCAAAAATACCGTTAATAAAGTGACAATTTGCTAGAAATATTCATTAATGTGCCTTCGAACGCTTCGCCTCTTATTAAATGAGAGTTTAATAGAATTCTTATTAAATGATTGTGTATAGTAAGTCAGTCACATCGTTAGATGGCATTTCATACGGACAAACAGTCAGTACTAATATAATAGCAATGCAAGCAAATTATTCATCAAAGACCAATTTAAAAGGTAAAGTGAATGATTCGATCATTATTAAATACAACTGCATCTTCATACAATTAGTAAACATATTTTCTATTAATAACTTCTGTTTACGGTTAGTTAACTCATAGTGCAAGGTAATCATTAAATAATATTAATAATTGTCATTCTCGTTAAGTTATTAGAGTAAATTTAGATGTATGTTGTGTCGCAAATTTTAATTGTGGTATTGTATTTTAATTAACTCTTATTAAGGTTTTTATCTAATTGAAATTTTTTACCGACTAGTGTAGTGGAAATTTATTTTTGACAATTAAAAGCCTTTTGTCATATTACTTTCATTTCTTTGTTAGCATTCTCATGATTAGAGTTAGGAAAGAGATTTTTGTTTGTGCCCCATTGGGCACTACACGGAAGGCAGAGATGCCTCGTGGAGGACTTGTAAGGGAAACTGACTCGTATCCAAATTACACATGGAGAAAAACGCGAAAACGCCCATGCAGCCAGACCGTTTGCCGGAATACGAAGTCCTAACAGGACTACCAGTGTTTAGAGGCTTTTACCGTTCGGCCGCTGATGGGCTTAACAGAGATTGTGTTTCTTCTTTGAACAACTGTTTCGAATCAGACATAAAGGTATTGTTATAGGGATGAGGGTTTGGTTGTTATAATGGTCAGTGTCGTTCTTCGTTTCGCTCTTTTGTTAAGTTAGAAGAGAACGTTTAGAAGCGTAGGAGCCACGGGGACTTGGTTACTGGTTGTATTTGACTACATCAAAATACTCATATGAAAATAAGCTTAAAATTTCTATATGTTTATCAAAAGAAAAAAGTATTCTTGCCTAACATTGATGAAATGTTCCAGTTTTGCAGAAGATAAGACATCTTAGGAAAAAAAGGCTTCCTGTCCTATAATGTGCGATTGTTCTAGCGTTGCGTTCCGGTTAGCGACATTTTATAAACAGACTGTTTTAAGCTGATGTTTAACGCGTTGGACAGGATGCTCTCGTTTTACAAACAAATGAGAACAATATTAAAACTGTTGTTTTGCCTGAATTTCTATTTCTAAAAGTATGTGTTCGGCAAATTAAAAAAAAACCTAAGCTCAACCAAATGAATATTGCTTTTGCTTTCGGTAAATTACTCAGTGAAAAGGAATTAGAGGGTACGCCTATAACAGCACAATGCTAATTAGTTGTAAAATAAGGTATGGCATCGGTAAATTATACATTTCAGGTGAACTAAAATCGGATAATCAAAATGCTGCGTGTAAGATAACATTCAATACCACTGTGACCAAGAATAATTTATCCTCCTATCAAGTATATAATGCTGAAACACGAAATACATATTTTTTTCTTTTTTATAATATTAGATGGATTTTCGATATTTATTAGAAAAAAACTTCATATGCTAGCCATAAAGTTAAAGCTGATTGAATATGATTAAACTATGAATAAAGTTTTTAGTAAATTCTACTCATTAACAATATACGCAGAGTAACTACATGCAGTTTTTTTTCATTCATCCGTACATCAAATAAAGCGAGAAAAATCGTATTTTACTACAGCTTGTTGCGAACTATAGCTACTTAATTTACTATAGCTTGTTGCGAACTTGCTGTTTACATTACACGCGGTTTGAATATGATGGCAAAATTCACAACATTTCTTAGCCGCAGACCTCAATTTATTTCGTTCTTTATACATATATATAACATGAAACCTAATACATGCATTTAAATTTCCCTTTTAGTTTATGCATAAATGAAATCACGGTGTTTGGGGTTTCAGTGAGACTATTGTTGGGAAATCTGTTAGTTAATCATATTTGAAAGTAATAAACACTACAAATTGTGCTCCTACTTATAAATGATGAGACTGGCTTACTGATTTCCCCCAACTTCATTAAACAGTGCTCTTAGTTCCAAATTGCAATATGAATAATCTATAAACAGGTTAATTAATTCTTGAATTTAAGATGCATCTCAGGTTTTCAACCAAAGGTTTATAAAATGGAGCATATTAAGCATTTCTTATGTACGTGTATGCAAAATGCAATGATATTAATATAAGACTACTTATCGCTTTGAATAAAAACTAGCGTTCCTTTTCAATGAAGAAAATAAAGACTTTTAGTCATGAATATGAGACTTTTCGGGTTTGATTCCTTAAGTAAATGCTTAGCGTTTGCAGTGTGTGAGCTTTAAATTAGAAACACTCTCTGTTTTAGATTTAAGCAGTAACGAAGGTAGCTAAAACTCTTGAAAGTAAATGTTGTGGGATACACCAGATGGGATGCGAGCGTTGCTGATCCTTCTCCAAGGATTATGCGTGAATTGACTGATTTGTTCCAGCGGAGATGGGTAGAGCTAGACACAGAAAATTTCCGAAAACTTGTGACATCCTAAACTTCTGCGCGTCCTGAGTGCAGTGAAGCAATGAATTAGAAGACGGTAAAGCTTTTAATAAAAATTTCATTCATTGTAAATCATACATTTAATTTCTGCCCTTGAAAAGACAAAAGGATAAAATCGGACTTTTTCTGAAATGCCATGCCAGTTTTTTTCACATTCCAATTCTACGACTCAAATTATGCCAAACTACTAAGTTTTGTTCAAATCCCACGAGGAGTTTTTAAAAAATGAGCTCTCAAAATTTTAGCTCCTCCGTATTAATTGAATTTAGTATATATTTATTAATATCTCTTTTTCTCTTAACCTTATCTGATTCCTTCTTCCAGATTTCGAAATTAAGGTTTAATCCAAATATAATTCGCACATTTTTTTTATGATTTGTTTTTAAAATTTGTATTTTTAAATATTTTTTATATATTTTTCGAAAAAATTTGTGTATAGTTATAAAAAAGTAAAGCTATAAAATTTTTAACATCCTCTTAAAGTAGTAGTAGTAGTAATGGAGAACGTCGACACCATCTCTCTACCATTACGGTTAATCGATTCTGCCCACGTAAGCCCTTGTCTAGTATTTATCAATAATTCTTGAAATTTTACATGGTCATATATTGTGGTTGATTCCTCTTAAAGTAGATGTATTTCTAGGCACACCTAGAAATACATTTTTCAAAATTTTTATTTAAAATTTTCTAAGATATACATGAAATTACATATTGGCGCGTTTTGAAATTTAGCATTTTTTTTTGAGCGATAATAATGTCAAATGTGGTTTACGCACTTTGTTAAAATTACTTCAAAGTATGAACGTTGACTTCTTTTCTGCTCGTCTGCAATGCAAAAAAGAAAAGGAAAATTAGATTGCCATAACTTAAGAAGCTCGCCAAGTAAATTATTCTTGGCTCAAACTGAAAAAAAAAATACATCAAGATAAATTTTTGAATTTCTTCGTAAATTTCGCTCCAAATTTTACAAAATTTAATATTTAGGCATAATTTGAGTCATAGAACCGAAAAATGGAAAAAACAATGTCATGTCATTTCAGAAAAAGTCCGATTTTACATCAAAATACCTATGTTAAAATATTTGCTATATATAAATCTAATACATATCCTAAGTCGCGCTTTCGAGACATGAAAACCGCAATCTGAATTTCGTCAATCGGCCCAATAGAACGGGAAATACAGAAATGTCCCCCCTTTTTTTTTCCCGCAGTGTGCATATTGTATTCGTTCTAAAAAATATGTCAAGAAATTGGATCCTTTTTTCCTCTGCAATGATGGTTTTCTTTTTTGCAACGTGCTTTCTTTGAAATCATTTCAGAAATCGTTGTCTTTCTCACAACGATACACTGTAGTACGAAAATCGAAAATGAAACCGCCTATTAGCTCTTAATAACTTTTTGAGAAAATAAACTAAATCACAGCTGAAGCAAAGTAGCTCAGTTTTCAGTAAAATTCATTTCTGCGAAAACAAATTTTTTTAAGCTGTATTAATTCTCTTCAAAGAAATATTTCGCTTTTAAGGATAAGTTCGAAGTGTATCAGAAATCTGTTGCCATATTTTATAAAGCTTATTCTTTTAATACGTTCTCCAGTTTTCTCCAGTATTAATCCAGTTTTAATTCATTTTATTACTAATTTTATTCAATTAATTTTTTTATTTCATAATTTTTCATATTTTATTATTTATTAATTTAATCTTTTAACAATGGTTTGGTTAATACAGCTCTGCTAATATATTTGTTAGCGGTATATTTTAAATGTTATCATCTATTTGGCTTGAAGGCTAAAATATTTTAATATTTTATGAACAAGTTTAAAATCTGAATTTTTCGTTTCTAATGATAGACTCAAAGAAGATGCTTTTAAATATTATGTTTGTACTCATTTCATGAAGAATAGTTCTTTTAATTCTCGAAGCATTGAATCACTAGTACGATGGAAAAAAGTGTGAAGCAAATGCTTTTAAAATAAGGAAGCAACTTGCTTCAGTAAAGCTTTTTACACAATTCAAAATCAGAATATTACATCTTTTAGTTTCTGCAGAAGAAAACTAAAAAGAAAAAGTATCATGAAAAGATTATTCAACGCTTCTCGAATATTTTATCCGCAGGAACGTATTCCAGAAATTTTAATAAGAAATAAAAATGTCTATAATGAAATTTCTTTCAGGTTCGGAGTTTAGTATTTTCCTATTATATTAAATTATTTCTTAATTTCGGATAGCACCTTTATTGTTTTCAACGAATATTTAATAATGTTAAAGGCTACCTGCTTTACGGCAGCACCGCTTTGATGACGGAGATTTTTGTAACATACTTGGCTGAAAGTTATGGTCTGTACATAATGCATTGTATATTTAAAGATTATAAAATGCAATAGGCACAGAATTTAACAGTATTACAATTTAACTCAAACATGTCAAAATTAAATGTTTTAATATAAATTTTCATAGTCTTAAATTTCTTAGGAAATGTTTAATTAATTAAGTTACATTCAGTTTATATTTAATATTATGTCTTCATGCAAAATAAATAACTACAAACAAAAATGAACCGGATTTTACTCGAAATGTTTAAATTAAAAGTGCTAATTACTCTTTTATATTTTTTGGAAAGGAACGCCAACACTGGCCCAAATATAAGAGAGTCCGTCACGTAAGACACACTAGATTCTTTTGAGTACTTAAAAAATGCTGCATATAAGATGGCCTTTCACAAACGCAGATGCATATAGGTTGCAGCTTGCTTCGTAAAGATTGCACGATTAATCTGTTTAAATGGTTTATCACAGATCGCTAGTTCCAGTTTAAAAAATAAATCAACCCAAGTTATAATTAATTAAAAATTTTGAGGGCGACATTATGCAAAGATAGTTAGGCATGCTCAGTTTTTCTGATACAAACCTAAAATGTTATTTTAGACTATCATTAATTCATAAATATTGATTTAAATCACTATTTATACAGGGTCCCAACTACACTTTCCAAGCTCTGCATAGTCAGATTCTTCGCTTGGAATACATAAAAAATGTCTAGAGAACAATACCTGTGCGATCCACTGTTTTCGAGATACATACTAAAGAAAAATATTATGTCATAACCAATGCAAAGAGAAAAATAATTTATTGTAAACATGAACAACATATTTGCATATATTTACATATGAAAATATTCGAAATCTCAATCATGAATAGCAAGGCATACATACGCGCACCGTAGAATGGTTGAATGCACACGTTGCAGAAGCGTGGTGTCCACCAAAGTACATGCAGCATGAAGACGAGAAACTAAGTCACTTTTTGTAGGAACTAGGTCTTGATAGACCAATTCCTTCAGATGGTCGCATAGGAAGAAATCGAATGTTGTCAGATCTGGTGATGGTGGCGGCCGTAAAGCCAAACTCACACGCTGGATATGGGTATTCCATATCCAGCGGATCACGTGCAGGAGTTTTGAATGTGCCAGAGTTCCATCATGTTGGAAGCAATATGACGAATATGACAGTCATGCTTTTCTTTAGTTTAATTTGGAAAACTATGTGTCGCACAGGTACAGTTATTCGGACATTTTTTATGTATTCCAAACAAGGAAGCTGGCTACATAGAGTTTGGGCGGTCTTGATCAGGCACGCTGTATAAGATTTAAATTGAAAAATTGTAGTTCATTTTTATGTGATCTCTAAATTGATTTCGAGTTTTGGGGAAAACTCGAAATATCACACAATTCTGGTAAAAATAAGTTTTTACATGTTTCGGTCTGTTAGCATCATCATCGTTATTATTATTATTATATAAAGGTTTGGTAAAAATGTTCCAGGCCTGCAGCTCTTTTTTGATTAATATTAATAATCAAAATATGTTGTAATTGTACCTTTGTAGTAAATGTATCGTGTAACTGTACCTTTCCTCTCTCGCAGAGTGTTAAAAACAATATTGGAAAAACGAATAATTAAAGTCACCCTGCTCCTTACTACCATGGATTCTCACATCGGATAGAGAATGAACGTCCAGTTTTGTTCAAGTTCGAGAAATCAAAGACAGACATAAAAATGATTAAAACGTGTTGCTTATATAATAAACATAAATAAATTAAATAGCATGAAAGTAGTAAAACGCCGAAGAAGAAATTCTGAGATTTCCTTCAAGAGTTAAAATCCGTCAGTTCGATTGTGGCAACCATATAAAATCCTTCAGTCATGACTTAAACAGCTGATTTCCTGCTCTAAATAATGATATTTTCTCCCTCCTTTCTGCATGCCTTCGTAGTGTAACGGTAGCACACTCGGCACGTATTCGAGAGGTCCAGGTTCGAGTTCCGCAGAGGACATTGCTCATTTTTCGTGTTTCCTTCTTCAAAATAACCTAATATCTCTACAAAGTGAAGGCTGACTTCCAAGCTGTTGGTATTGAGTTTGTAATCTGCACAAGTACGTTTCAGGTTGTACTTCTATGCATGATTTTTTCAGTTAACACCTATCAGACCAAAAGCTCTATCGAAAATTATATTTTAGAGAAACACAATTACCTAAGGAGAAGTCCGGTTATAACCTCATGGAAGTTTTTGTTCAGACTGTGGTCAAAAATTACGCAAATTTCCCTTGTGTGTTCGTCTAACAAGAATGTATCATACACAATAATATCCGCAAACTTGATTTCTTGTATTAATCGTAATAAAAGCTGTGATCGAAATGTAATTGCCATTAAAATGCAATGTTTGACGAAAATTTGCTTAAATTATTGCAGCCGCGCAATTAAACCTAAATTTTAACTTTTAATAGCATAAGATATTACTTCAATATCTTTAAAGAATATCTCCAACTAATCATATGTTGTGATTTCGAAAACATATTAATGTCATGCACAGTTAAAGAAACTGATCTAAATATTAAGAATATGTATCAAGATTTAATGGAACGGTTATGCGCTTACTTGATTCATGCAGAAATTTGTTTAAGCAGAGGCACTAAAGATATTATCAAATGGGAGTTTCTTAATTTTAAACTAGCTGCCGTTATTTAAAATTACAGCTTTGAAGATCTGGAAGCAAAACAATTTCCCTTTGAGGTAAATTCAATAATATCTCAAACTTCCTTAAGCTTTATAGAAGTTCTACCCGAAACTATTAATAAAAGTTCAGAACTTTGTATCATAAAATTCAGACCTCTTTTACGAAAAGTGAGAAACAGTAAATTTCCATAACTCAGTTTTATAATTCGAGGAAAAAAACGAGAAAATTACTTAAAGAACTAGAACAAAAAGTGTTTTACAATTTTCTGCAGTTATCAAATTTTAGTTTACACCGAGCCTTAACTAAATCCTTTTTCTTTCGACTTACAACATGTCGAGCTAGATTTCATAAAAGACAAATTAAATAGAGAGAAACATTAAATCTTTTCCACCTTGCATGGGGGAAACAGCCACATGTTCTCAGACGAAGACAAAATACTTCCTCAGTTACAGCTATAAGCCTTTCTTTTTCTCGAGACAATCAAAAGGAAGTTGCTTCCTACAATCATCTCGAGCCCTAAAGCACTCTATCATCATTTCTTCGGCTTTGTTCATCTTCTGCTTCTATCACTTGGCCTAGTAGCGTCAAGTAAGCTTCGCCGCTAACCCTGCCCCCCCATATGCTTCACACAGTACTTAGCACAGAGAGGTTTTTCGGCTGTCTGACAATCGAGTGGAAACTGAGGAAGCAGATTTTATTTATAAAAAGAATTTACTGATTTTGAAATTTCTGTATAAGAAATGATGGCTTATGGTCTGAAGTATACGTGGAAATTATTTGCTAATTCAACTTTATCTATGTTTAATTTTAAATTTAAGTATGCAGGATACTAGTTTTTATGATTAATAATGATGACTCTTTCAGAACAGTAATCCTTTTTGTCAAATTTAACCATATTTGCCACTTAAAACGCGTCTAATCGTTTCTAGTGTAAAAGTTTTTATTAATATTGTTTAGTTTTTTCTTTTTTTTTCTTTTTTCTTTTTTCTTTTTTTTTTTTTATCAAATGTAAATCTTTGACTGGTACACTGAAATTTTACCTCAGATTTCAGATAATAAATTCCGAGATTATAAGCTATGAAAATGATTTACGAATAGGTATTCGTGTCTTATGCATGAACGTAATAGACTTAGTATAAGTTTTTACAGAATAATTTTTGCTGTCTTAAAGGCCATGATCTTTGTTATATCGCCTCGATCTTTATTATCTATAATCTCGCCGTATATTTTAATCAGAATAAATTTTCATCGATCTGGATCCATTAAATTGTCCAATTAATGCTCAACCGAGAGTTCATCAGTTTTAACTGCAAAAATTAAATGTTACTTTGAAATTTAATCGTAAGTGATAAACGCGTTTAAATGGGTTATAAGGTATTTTCTCCATCGTTACCGCATGCCTTCGTTGTGTAATTGGAAGCATACTCGATGCGTGTTCGAGAGGTTCGAGTCCCGGTGAAAGCACAAAGCACTACGAATTTTTTTAGTCTAACAAGTGGAGTCTGAACTAAAATGGTTGTGAACGATAATTCGTCAAAACCGGCGAATGGTCCATAAACCCCAGTCGCGCTTTAAAAGAGGGAGAACATAAGGTACTTCCTCCCTTCTTTCCGCATGCCTTCATGATATAATTGGAAGCATATTCGAGTCCCAGCGAGGACACTGCACATTGTTCACATCTCTAGCTTAAAAAAAACTAATGACTCTACAGTGTTTTTAAAACTCTTATGCATTTGGTAAAAAAACAGTTTTTGAAATGCGTTCAGCTCTATATTTTCACCTCTTCCCAGCTTATAGATTCTTTTAGGAGTTATGTTTGTAAAACTCACAGCTTAAGCATGTAACGACAAACAATTGGAAACGTAAAACGTAAAATTATTTGAAAGTATGTCATGAATATGTAAAAATGAATGCAAATAGCTGTTCATTGCATTATTTACTACTATAAAATTTACATAAATATATTTAAAAAACATATTATTTTTATACTTATGTCTGTAACTCACATAACTTATACAGTGCTTTGAGTCATGTAAAACGATATTAATGGAGATCACTGAACATGTCTATAACTAGTATAAATATAGACATAGACGACTGATCTCGCAAATAGCGGCCGTAAGTCTTCCAGCTCGACTCTAGATCAAAAACTAAACTGCCTAAAAGGAGTTGTTATTGACAGAGCCTTTTCACCTAACATTATTAACCAAACAGTTAAAACATTCTCATCTTTAACACATAAAAAAAACTATAATACAAGAACAAAAATATTATAAAAATTCTGCGGTCATTCGTTTCTTCTATAAAAATGCATATTTTACAGAAATTCAACTTTTCGGTCGTTTCTTGTTCAAGCAATAAAATTAACAGTTCCCTAGTTAAAATTCCTATTCCAGCTATAAACTCTTGGTGTATATACAAGATTCTTTACCATGTGGTTTAATTTACACTAATCAAACTAACAAAGCCTTAAACTTTCGCGCTAAGAAACATGAAGCATACGTATGTTAGAAAAAAGGCATACATTTGTCAAAAAATCGCATTTCGTATTTTTCTGCACCTAACATTATTCAAAAGACATTTTCCTTTATTGAATTAGGTTATCTAAAGGCGTTTCACGTTCAAAAAACAGCTTTCATTCTAGTTAACGATCTCAATTCCAATCCATCTTTACCCTTAGCTTTTAAGGAAGTTATTTCATAGTTGTCATTTGTCATCAATAGATATCGCCAGTAGCTTGACTTCCTACCTCTCATTGGTATCGCCTGAGTGCAGACTTCTCTTTCGTTATTTACACTTCTGCAGCTGAAGAAGAAGGTTCTAGATTTAAATCTTCGAAATTAGTTCTGCAAATTTATAAATATTAAGCTGATTATTGTTGACTTAACACTTCCAATAATAGGCTGTTTTCTTACGTTAGTAAGAAATAAATATTCTGCAGTACTGTAAATGTGTTTTCTTTAGTTTAACATTTTCTTAGCAACATCTAACTTCTTTAGCTACTATATTATCAAACGATTCTATGTAATACACGTAATATGTAAAATTTTAATTGATTCTATGGTCTTTATATTATTGGCACACCTCGTACTTAACAACTGACTAGTTCTATTCTTGGAAAGCGAAATGCTATTCTTAAACATACATTCACCCGCACAGATGATACACATCCTTAACCAGTCCGCTATTCAGAGTGAAGCGAATTTGCAAAACATTTTGAGCGGCAGCACTCAAAATTTATGTTGATTTTGTATAGTTTTATTCATTGCTCAGGTAAAAATTATTCATTAAATTCTGAACTTCCAACTTCGCCGTATTTATGTTAGAAGTAACGTTAACAGAGACTACAATATTATTGATAATGAATATCGATTATTGATAACTCTTCTTCTGGAAGCCCCAAAAAATATCGTTCAGCACTTAAAAATTATTAAGAAAGAAAGAAATTTAAATTCATATTAATTAGGAAGCATTTGAAAGCGGAAGATGCCAAGGTTTATATCAAATCAGAGTCTACCACATTTTTTAATTCCTTCATATGTATAAAGTATATGTATCTAAATATATGTATGCATATATATGGTATATATATGTCTTCATATGTGTCCTTTTATGTGTATAAAGGACACATATAAAGACACTTTATGCAGTTTTAAAATTCCATGATGAATTATATGAAACATTACAAGCTATTTAAAATATTTTAATAAAGAAAGTAAATAAAAGTATATTTTCGGTTATCTCTTGAATAACCTGATTGTATTAAATAAGCAATGTTTGATGTAATAAAATAAGGTAGCAAACTTCAGTCATACATTAAATCTGTTTACAATAAATTTTATAAAACAGTATGAATTTATTACTTCCGGTGTACATATCTTACATCTACTGATTTCATAATGGAAGTTTCAAGGCATGTGATTTTAGTAATATAAATATATTCGTTTATTTTCGCAGTGGGCTTTTCCTCTGACCGGACGTTGTTTTCTCCAAGAAAGCATAAATTTCCCAAAACTACTATGAAAATAAATTATTTCTTGATTTTAATATAAAAATTCTTTTGGTATTTTATACCTGGATTTGTGTACATTTAATATATTGCCTTAATTTCTTTGACATATTTTATTATACACATATATGTACGTTCTTATAGATATCACAAAAAATATTCTAGGCCGTATATTTACGGCCTTGCTGGTTAGAGGGTTAACACTACCAGCACATAAAATAAAACAAATCGTGCAAGTTATTAAACACCATAAAATCCGATTATAAGCTCGTTTTTATAAAAATTTAATTTATTTATATGAATTTAAATAAAACCATTTCCATAAAGGCAAAATGTTTTATAACAGCATATGCATACAACTTTACAGGCACTCTAACATTCAGCACTATAAACATTTTTGACATGTTTCATTTATGTAAACGTTTCTACGAATTTCGGTGGCTTTGATGAATAAATCATAAGCCTTATTATAAGCACTCAATAGTAAACTTTTATTTTAGTTTTAGTGAAAAAAACTAACATGAAAATTAATTTTGTCGAAGCAGTGTTGTTTGTCAAATTAAATTCAGTTGTGAGAACTTCAGATTATAACGACTTGCTTTGAATCGGAATCAAACTTGGAATCTCTCGTCTACAAACAACCCGACAGAGGTAATCGTTTTGATGCTTCCAAGTGTTCAGGTTTGCTCTGGTTTTACAAAAATCAATTAAAAATTTCATGCATTACAGATAGCCACTAATATTCACAAAAATGAACATTTGGACCTTATAACTTCTCTTTTGATTTCATGGGAGTGTTTTCATTAACTAATATAGAATTCGAAACCTCTGTCCCAAATATTCACATGCTTAGCTATTAATTGCTTTTTATGCTTTATCATAAATTAAATTTTATATGCGTATTTGTTTACTAGAAAAGGAGGGGTTTCAAATTCAATTAAAAATGTTTAGTTCGTATATTAGAATTACAAATGAAGTCGCAATAACACTGCGTTTTATTTTTAGCAGAAACTTTTAAAATTAGTATGATAGTTCAAGCAGATAGTCATTAGATCTTTCTGTTAACTATACTGTCTCCACTATTTATTCATTGGTTAGTGGAAAATATTGCCTAGAGTAAAACGACTTACAAACTTCAATCAAACACCTTCCTATTTGATGACAAAATAGCACAAAAAGATGTCTAACCAGGAAACCTGAGAAAATAAACATAACTTTTGCATATTTATGCCTTCAAAATTCAGCACCTGATTATAAGTATAGTATAAATACAGAGCATAATTATCAGTAAAGATGTACATCTGTGCGTCTAATTACTGAGAATTATACTCTGAATCTTAAGAAGAAATAATCATTTATTATGCAATGTTTTATCAATGCAGTGATATTTTATCCTTCTAAAGGCCTAAATATTAAAAAAAGCCTAAAAAGCCTGTTTAATATATATTATGACCTGTTTAATATATAAGCTTTTAGAAGGCCTAAAAAGCCTTCTAAAAGCCTGTTTAAATATATTGCGAATTTAACATCATACATAAATATTTAGTTAAATCAATTGATTTAATTTTAGAAAGTACCTTGAAAACAAAAGCTCCTCCTTCTTCAGTTCCAATGAAGGTACCACATTTCGTTTGCACTTCCGGCTTCACTTTGCCTGTGGACTCATTAATTTCAGCCTCTTTTGACAGAATTTCTGGCAGGAAGACACATACAACAGTAGTCACAGCTAATGCGATCAACAATAATAAAATAATAGCGATGATGGCAATATGGTCAGTAAAGAGACGACAACATTCTTTTCCGTTTTCCCGCCCTGGTGTGCGAAAATCACTATGAACTTCAAATAATTCATCTTCGTCATCTCTGTTGTTACACTGTTTGTAATTCTTTCGCAAGAGAGACATTGTTGATGATTGAGTAAAAGCAGAACTGAAATCGCAGTAGTCCTTTTTTTAACTTTTACAAAATGCAAGAATTCTATTTTAGCAATTCGAAACTTTTAATCCACTACTAAAGTATATTTTTACCGATTTTTCATAACTATTTCATGAACATCTTATTCTCAATGAAAAATCACTTTTCAGCTTCTAGATCATCTTCCCTGTTTCTATGCAAAGTGTTCATCCTTTGTCCTCCTCTCTTTAATTTGAAACATTTTGATCCCCCTTTAGTTTACTAGTAATTTACTAAAAGTAGACATAACTTTACGTTATCACAAATGCATACTGCTTTAATACCAGATGTAAAATACGCTTTTTCTCACCTTTAATATTTACTACAGTTTCAGGTGTCTGTTTTCAATTACACCTTTCTCGATATTTAGGAAAGTACTTTAAAATGACCTGGCTTCTTTGAAGTTTACTAAAAACGTTACATCTCTTATATTAATTACGTCAACACTATTCTTTGAACAAAATTTGACATATTGAATAACATGTGATCAAACTGCAATATTTAAGTTAAATTAATAAGAGAAATAGATGCAACTTAAAACAAAGGCAGGATATTTCTACTCAAATTATAATAAGTATTTTGTTATTTAGAAATTATATCATAAAGAATAATTTATGGAAGTATTTCCTTTCTTTATGTCCTGATTTACACTTTTTTCTTTTTTTTCTGTTAAAGAATTAATTGCAGCTTAAATACGATTTCATTTCTCAAACACAGGTACTATAACTTTTTCAGAATACTGTTACGGAAAC
This sequence comes from Stegodyphus mimosarum, assembly GCA_000611955.2. Classification (NCBI taxonomy): domain Eukaryota; kingdom Metazoa; phylum Arthropoda; class Arachnida; order Araneae; family Eresidae; genus Stegodyphus; species Stegodyphus mimosarum. Next base: position 878,016 of record KK112589.1, read on the forward strand.
AAAATTTCTGTAAAAGACCTGTTAAGCGTTTTATAGTAAACTCTCTAATTATATAGTATTAAAAAACAAATAAAAAAATAAAAATGTACTCAATAAAACCAGAATGTGACCTTTTACATAAGCAAGAAAAATTCACGTGATTCATGTTATTAAGAAGGACTTAAGCATAATGCTGACTCATTTTTAGTCTTTTCACTGTCTTTACTGCATATTAAAGCAGCAATTAGTATCTGAAACTACTCCCAGAAAGAAAAAACTCCTTCAATAAGAACAAAGAAAATGACACGGTTATTTTTTATGCTCTTATTTGTTCGAGTTCTGGTTCATTTCACATTGTATTTCTTGAGTTCATTATTTTCGCAATCATGTGCAGCTTGAACTATCCAACAATCGCTTTTTTATCCGTTACAAAGAATTTAAAGACACTAAGAACTTCTCGAATCTTCTTTAATTACCGCTGCTGCGGGGAAATAGGAAGTCAATAAGTAGGAAGTCTGAAGAAATGCTTTCTTATTAAGACAAAAGGTTTATGCATTCTTTTGTAGTCTACAAAATCGTCAAAACAGAGGAATTAATGAATCGCGTTTATTGACTATGTTTTCTAATTGATCTGTAATGCTTCACTTAAACTGCGCATTGACAAGGAGATGCTTCTCATAGTGATTTTCATGATGCGTTTTTACCTGTAAAATACACAAAGAATTAGTATACATGACCAAAATAGAATAAATTATTAAAAGCAAATGTTAGTTAAGGAGGACATATTACGAAACATGCAGCATTATATATTAATTTTCTACTCTATATTAATTTCATTTTCAATGTTAGATACTACCTTCTGAGCTCGTGTTCATTCCAAATATAATAATGTTTTTAATGAACGCAAAATCAGAAATTAATAAAATTATCAATACTCAAACAGTATTAGAAATACAATTAATGCTTCTAGCCTAAGAGAGTTACAAATTTACAGTACAAAATCTCACATCTCTTAAAAAAAAATTCCGTTACGAACGTAACATAATTAAAAATAGAGACTAGAAAATGCAATATTACACACATATATTCAAATTTGAAAAGTTAATCTCGCTCATTCAAAATCCATTATGCTATAGTTTAGAAGAAAATACATAAATGTAATTCAAATAAGCATTTAAATAAGCTTATATAATGCCTTAATTTAAAATAATATACAATCTTTTATAATGCATCAATTATTTTAATATTTAATAAAATATGTGGCAAATGCTTCTTCAAAAGATTTTTGGTTCCCGTAAAAAAGAGTAAATGCAGATAAAAATTATATATTAAACATTGTAACGATTATGACCATTCAAACATTTATCAGTTAAAAATGATAGGAACAAATCAAGAAACATAAAATCTGTCTAGTTTTAACTCTCAATTATTTGACCGTTATCTTACGTGTATGCTAACATATTACTGGATAAGTCGTATCCTCGCAGAAAGGGAAATTTTCAAATCATTTGCATTTCCGATAACTAAGTTAGAAGATGGCTTACAGTATGATCTCACTTTCTTTATCATTTAAGACTTCCGGATATCTTTACGCAATTGTAGTCTAAAAGTTTGTTGCGTTTCCTACTCTAATTAATAGTATTTTCTTGGTGGTCAGAAAAGAATTTAATTCTCAATAGCTTTAAGTAATTTTCGATCAAAGAATAACACAAACTTCCTGACCTCTTAAAACAATTGCAACGAAAAGACTCGTACGTTTCCTACTCTAGTTGTTTTTTTTTCCTCCTGATTCAGGAAGGGAATTTAATACTCAATAGTTTTGAACAATTTTAGGTTTAACGATAATATACTAATCAAACCTTAACCCTATAATGATTTATAGTAGCCCTAATGCTACTTAAATACTCCAAGCTGAATAGAAATTTCAAAAATAATCTAACGAGTAAATAGTCCAATAAGAGATAGAGCCAAGTTAAATCACATTTATTAAAGCCAGTCTAACCAAAGAAGCGAGTATGTCCCTGTTTGATAGTATTACAAAATACTTTAAAAAAACTTGGAGTCAATAAAAAAATTGTTCACTGATATTGTGCCTAAATTAGTTTGACACAAATTTCAATAATTGAAATGACACGAGAACATATGAAGGGGTGATAAAATAATATTTAAAGAACATAAGATAAAATTTAAACTTAAAGCTGCTTATTTAGTATTTTATTTGGTTAAATTTATTTTTACATTACGGTTTAACAATTCCATTAGTTTACTAATAGTTAAATTTAATTTTACCTCTCATGTTCTTTTTATCTTCCTTCATAAAAATTCGTTAAATCTAATCGTATCATGCAAATAACATTAACTGGAGTGTCATTTAATGCGATTCCTTAAATATAACCTATTCTTAAGAGTCGTGAGATTAGTTTCCTGTTGATGAAAATGTCCAGTGTTTTGGAATTTGTTACACCACCTCTCGCTTATAGTGAACTGAGAGCCTTCTTTTGCAAAAATGATAACAAAAATTAGAGTATTAGAATCCTTCAAAATGTAAGGTTACTACAGTAGTTAAAAATAATTCATGGTTTAGATCAGCTGTTTTCTTTGTCCAACGGTAGCGATTATTCGAGTTTCTGAGCATTTTATTATTTAAAGTCATACATCACAAGTTTTGAATTAAATAAACGTTCAGGTTTATTTAGTTAGTCTGTAAGTTCTTTATTCTCGTGCGGGCTATACCTAATCTTGACTTAGATTCACATAAGTTTAGCTTTTAGGTGTTTAACTATAAAGTGATAAATCGAGCTAAAGAAGAGAAATAAACGGAATCCAAACTAAACTGAATGCTAGCTAAACATGAATAAGCTTCGTTTTGCGACTGAGAAAGAAATGCAAAAGATCTGCAATTTCATGCACTCATCATACGATGCATATTTTACGCATAAAACTCTTTTTTACATAAGCTTCTAAAATTCGAATTACTTATACGTGTAAAGGAATCCCAAAACCTTAAAACACTGTTTCGACAGTTAATCATAAAGCTGAATGCATATTTTATTTTCAATTTTTTGAAGTTGTATTCTGAAGAACAAAGGGAACAGGAATGAGAAATCTTTGAAAAAATAGACTGTGTGTTTGCTCGAAGTCGAACTCGGGTTCAAATACTGCATCTCGAAGTGGAACACCATTGCAGCGCAACAGCATATGATATTGTTATTTTAATTTCTAATAAAATAAGTGTTTCCCTTATACTATATTAAAGCTAAATATTGTTGACATAATTTAACAAAATTTTGTGAACGCATTTCTTACTGCATAAACGTCATTAAGGTAATGCTGTAATAAACATCGGAAATGGGAGATTTTTTTCTAAACTTGCTTTTGCCCCGTCCTAATTTTTAGTTTGTGGTATTAAAACGTGAAGCATATTTATTATCAGACAATGTATTATAATATTTAAATAGCTATTTTCATTTCGACAGTTTTATACCATTTCTTCTAAAGTATCATAGAAAAGAATAAATACTTAATGAAATATTTCTTAACAGAAAAATCTTCGAATATTTCTGAAAGTAATTGCTCTAACAGAACGTGTTAAGAAATTTTGTATCCCAAAACTTTAGTTTTATGCTTTTAGTTTTACTCAAAACATTTTCTATATTCTAGATTATAAAGTTATTTTATTTTTCAACCACTTCCTTTGAGTAATCCTCATAGGAGCCCAAACTTTAAAATGTTAAAAGGATGATAGCATAAGTTTATTATCTTTCTGTCCGCCCTAGAGTAATAAATGTTCTGAAGATAATTTTGTTTCTCTTCTACATTAAGGTAATAAATCAGCACTTACTGCCAAAAAAGGATGTAATTCCTACATATAGTCAAGTTTAATGTTAAGTTATAAATTAATCAAAGCAAATTTTTCCTTTTAAAGCTACATAAGTGAACAATTAAAATAAAATTAAATCATAAAATAAGATATTATGAATAAAAAAGCATTAAAATGCTTATGCTTACTTTTTGTTCCGGATATTTCAATTTATAACTTTCTATTCACTTGATTAATAAGAAACATTAATGTAGATCTGTCTCTTATGAGGATTCAATAAATGAGTAAAAGAATAATTACAATGATTGCATTATCCCAAGAAAAGTGTGCTTATTTTTAAACAAGCAGTTTTGTATTCCACTAATTAGGCCAATAACTGATCAAGAGCTTCATACTACAGAAGAATTTTGGTTTATTATAGGTTTTAGTTATCTTTAGGGAAAGTTTAAAAACGAAAAAAACATCATTACAGGCTAAATTTAACTATTTGCATTTTTTAACCTAAGAATGTACTGTTGCAGATTTCCAAATATTTAAATCCATTTGGTTGTATTATTTTTGTATAATGGTGTAATATCATTAATTATCTTTGCGGCTACAAATTTTGTATATAAGCATTTATTTCTTGTCTAAAATTTTAGATCTTGTAATTCTGAATTTACCAATGTTGAGAGAGTGAAGATAGCTCAAACCGAACTGTAGATATGGGCAAAAAGAACTGCGTGGGTTTTAGCGATATCTGGCGATTTTCTGAAAGTTTAACAAAAACGCGTTTTCGAAGTTCTTGGAGTTTCTTCCTGAAGCTTCGAGTAGTCCTGCAATACCTTATAAATGCGGCTTCGAGACTCAGGATGAATCAGTAGCTAGTCAGCTCTCAGAAAAATTGAGGTTTCAAACGAATTAGCTGAACTGCGCTTTAGAGTTTACCCTTGCACTTCTGAGATTACTCTGTGAGTGATATTTACAACATTCTCGATATTGTTAAGATCTGCGTTCTGATTGAGTTATTTATAGCTATTAATTTTTTCTGGACTTTGATTTCCCAATAAAATGTCGTTTTTTCCTACTCAACTGGAGTAATTATTAAAATAGTCCTCCACGTATCCGTAATTAACTTCTTACAAGATTTTGCTTTTTTAGTTTTTTTATCCCTTGCTTTAATAGGTCCATCACTGATTAAACGGCTAAAATGGTTACGATTGCTGAATACGGTAACGCTGTTCGACATATGTTCGAACCTGGGCGAATTTTTTCGCACGGCTGTTTTCCTGATTTTCCTCACGAATAAGTTAAACAGAATATGTAACTTTTAAACGAAAAAAAATCTGCGTTAAAACGCAGATAGTCTGCATTTTAAAATGCTTTATGTTTATGCCTTTTGAGTATAACAATGAAAAATTCCTGATTTATATTCTTGCACCATGCAATCGCTTTCCTGTATTGTTTATTATCCAAATTCAATAGCCAAGTTGTAGGTACATATGATACGAGATACGAGAGACATGAAAAATGAGCAGTGCTTTCGCCGGGACTCGAACCTGAACCACTCGCATACGCATCTAGTGTGCTACTGTTGCACCACAAAGGCAAGCAGAAAGGTGGGAGAAAATACCTGGGGATTAGGAGACCCAATCGCTAAACCCCGGTGGTAAAGAGTCATCATCCACTACCTTTTTTTTAGTTCGGGCATCACTTGATACATTAGGTTATTTTGAAGCAGGAGAGGGGGAAAATGTGCGCTGCCCTCGTCGTTACTCGAACCTGGATCTTTCGAAGACGCGCCGCGTGTGCAACCCTTACACCCTGAAAAGAGGAGGAGGGAGAAAATACCTTATATACTCTCCCTTTTAAAAGGCGACTGAGGATTAGAGGACCCAATCGCCAAATCATGTGGTGAAGAATCATCCTCTACTGCCGGTTAGTTCGGGCGCCACTATAGCGTCATTAGGTTATTTTTGAAGTATGTAACAGGGCAAATGGGCAATGCCCTCGCCGAGACTCGAGCCTGGACCTCTCGAATTCGCGCCGAGTGTGCTGCTGTTACACCATGAAGGTTTGCAGAAAGGAGGGAGAAAATACCTTACAAAGTACTAGAGACATTTAGTAGTATTAATCACTTTCCTACGGTGTTTATTTTCCAAATTTAGTAGACAGTTTCGTCCCACTAAAATCTAAACACTTCTTGCATGTAGGTTTTAAAGCCCTTTCCATTTGTTAAGGAATTTAAAATAATGCTTAGCGGGATTTTTACTGGATGTGCAATTTAAGAAATCATAGGCTGTTATTAAATGAAATAACTACAAATAATATCGAGTATTTTACTGATAAGCAGCGTTCCTAGGAAATTAAAAATTATACCAAATAAATAATTAGCCTTGTAATGAAATATTGTGGACTATTTTGTGAACATTGAAACATACTAGACAGTACAAATTGTTGTGTATATTCAGATATTAACAGTAACCGGTAATAATATGCTATGGTTAAGTTAGATGTTTCGAATACGGCGAAGTGCACAAGGACTATCTGCCTAAGAGGAGGATGTCGTCATGGTGGGCTTTCTAAAAGAAACTAGCTCGTTTCTACATTACTCATAGGGAAAACCCCGAAATAACCCTTCAGTCAACCCATTCACTAAGATTTAAACTCGCGTCTAACTACTAATGTTCAGTGACTTTACCGCTCGACCACTTCATAGCTTTGACTTCTACAGATTTGACTCGTAATAAACAGCAGAAACATATTATCTATTGATGTTCATTGTTTAATTATGTTATTTTTTCATGAACAGACCAGATTTTAAGGAGGAATTTAAAATGCTTCCATATACTGTAAAACAACCAAATTAGTCTTTTAACTTTTTTTTTCCTTTTTAGTTAACAGATGTGCTCACAGATATTACAGAAATTGTGATTACATGAGATAAATAAAGTGTTATCTATCTTAACATTAAAAAAATACTTTTGTTCTAAGAAAATAATATTTCAAGTAATTCTTTGCAGTGCTGGATGTTTTTTTTCTCTTCTACAGTTAATTACAGTTTTAACTCTTAAAGAGCTCTGAAAAAAATTTGATGACGAAGGTGAATAAATAAAAGAGGCGATAACCAAGCTAATCGAGAATTTATTTCAAAACACCTCGAAATTCCATTGTAAGGAGACTTTTTATGTTCTTATTCTCGCTGGGAATGCTTTTTCAATCGATCAGCCAGCTCTTTTTATGTTTCTCTCGCTTTGCTTTCTCAGCTGCCGATGTTGACCCACGATATTTTGTCAGAACTACCACAAAAGCTAAAAAAATATGGAAGAGAATGCGGATGAAAACGGGAATGGAATATTTTGGGCCGTGATCGGCCTATATTTCTCCCTCCCGAGGAAGCGTATGATAAAAATGTTGCTTCTAAATAATGCGTCAAAAACCATAAATTAAACAACATGAATTATAATTCCTTCTTTTATCTTTTCTTTCGAGAAGTAAGAAAAACCCGAGTACAGACTCACTTATTTCGAACTGTAATGATACGCATCAGGAGTCTGTGTATAGTTTACTGTGCAGAAATTATAACTATGCTTCACTTTTAAATTAAATCTTTTTTAATGAAAACTAATTATTAATGCAGTAAGAATGTTATCTAGGTGATCAAAGTCAGTTAATTTGTTACAAAAATACACGAATACTTATATTTCGGCTTTTGACAGTTATAACGTTTCCACGCAGTTTTATTTTCATTGCTCTTAGGTAATTTAGATGATGACTCAAAAGAGCAAAGAATTGTCCACTATCTTGCTGATCCTTACCATTTCATAGTAAAACGTGTGTAGCATCCTCAAACGTTTTCTGAAGTAAAAGGCTCCAAATCTGATTCTTTGAAAATTGTGATGGTTATTTTAGACGAGAAAACCCTCCTAAAGCTCTTCCTTTCGTTCTTTAATAAATTACTTCCTGCCGGTGTATTTTTCTTTTGTGTTTCGAAATGCCATGTGATCTTCTTTCTGAGGAAATACAAAACCTAAACAACGAAAATTCCGAAGCTAAAGTATATTCTGCCAAACCTTGAGAAAGGTTTTTAAGCAGTTCTATTCAGATAGCTAATACACCACTTTTTTCTCTTGATCTATGAACCTTTCACGGCAAATGGTTTTACAACAACAAAAGACCACAATGCACATCATATTCATATTAAGTACAGGAATAAAAATCTTGCCATGCAAAAGACTGCGCATTTGATTAGTTATACTGCCAGGTAGTTCAACTGACGCTCAAATGCGAGTTTATTCTTCTAGCTTGTACCGCATTGAACTCAACACTTATTGAATAGGGTCGTTAAAGCGGGACTTTCCTTAATGAAAGACTATCCACGACAGTAAAATATCCATCATTAAAAATTATGTTCTACAGTTCTAGACCTAATGAACATAATTTTTAAACGATGTACAGTGGTCCTGTCACACACATAAGCAGTAACATCTGTAGATAATGTGAGAGTTGCTAAGCAATAGTTGTTTATAAAATTTAAGTTTGAATTTTTTTATTTGCGTTAAAGCTTTAATAATACAGCTGTACGGTATTTAATAAGCTTCTTTAATCTAAATTCACCAACTCGGATCTAAAACGATTTTTTCCTCTCGTAATTTTTTTTCAGAACTCCTCCATATCTTCCCAGCAGACACTAGCGCGAGTTGTCATAATTCAAGTGACAAAGTTTTATATTTGCTAGTCTTCATCTTTCGAATTTTGAATAAAATGAAACTGGCTGCAAGACTAAATTACCTGTCTCTTCCGAACTATTCATATAACGTCATTGCTCCTATGAATCTTCTAGCGCCATTTTTTGTATCTTTTACCATTAGTCTTCTTTGAATGCTCTTTATACGCTTCCCTAGAGATATCAATTACCTCAGCGCTTACGTTACATTTTCTGGCAAATCGTTTGACTAGATAGCAGGAAATGATACACTCTCTTGCTGAGAGGATTCATTTTCTTCAGCCTAAGAGTGTCATTTGTTAATAAAATATGAATTCGGATCTACGAAATATGATTACGCGAGAATAGAAGAAAAATGCTGCCCAAATTGATTATGTATCTTCTTTTTATTTTAAATACAGAGTATTGCATCAGTTATGTTCTATATGAATAAATGGTTCAAAAGCTGCGAAATTCATCCATTTTTAATTACGTTTCCTTTTCATGTGCTCTGATGTATGAAGGAAGTATTGTTATTTCCACTTCTGTGCCTTAGATAATACCATCTATTTGTACGCCTTGTAACATAAGTACCATGCATTTGTACCATGCATTTGTGCCATGCATTTGTACGCCTTGTAACATAAGTAATCTATCATAAATATCTTTCACTAGCTAAAAATTTAGAATAGGGTATATTTCGCTAACTTAACATGATATCTTAAAATCGAGGCAGCGGTTTTCCCAAAGTGTCATTTTTAATTTTATATTTTCATTTTGAGTTGGGGTAATTGAGAGCACACAACCAAGTATCGAATAATAAGACCATTGAACACTGAGTGTGTGGCCGTATCTTATTCTTTGCATCTGCGCTATCGGCTGCATGAGGGTTTCATGAATTTACCTATACCTTGAGGGAACGCCATGTTTTGATTAGTTTGTGTCAGTTTCCATTAGTTTGTCGCCCACGATATTCTCTTACTTACGGCAAGTTCACTCCATTCCTTTTCCCATACTGAATAAAGAAATTTTATCCATAAATTTCAGATGATGTGTCTCTCACACTTATGTAAAGAGAAATCTTTTAACATTCTTTTTTGTTAGTTACTACATTGATAACTTTCAAAATTTAGGAACCCTCTCCAGAAAGATCTTATTTGTTGATATTTGTTTAATGTATAATTTAAACATGTTTAATAATTAGAATTTAAAGGGAACAGTAGAAATTTGGGAAAATTCAATAAACATAATGAGAAACACGTTACTAAGCTTCATGTTTTTTTTTAAAAAGTGCTGCTGCATTTTTTCTACATATTACAGTTTAATATTTTTGATTTTTTTCATTTTTTGTTTTCATTCCCTGTTTCTGTACTATTAGAAAAGGATCTAAAATTGTAATTCCAATCGGGTAAAATTAATTATTGATAATTTTATTCGTAATATGTAGATTTTGTTTTACTTTGCGAAAAACATTGGGCATCAATATAAATTACAAATAATAAATAAGTTTTGAAATTTCCTGTGAAATTTGGCTTTACTTTAAACATGATCACAGCTAAGATTTAGTTGTTACTCTTACCATTTTCGTTAATTCATAGTTGTCAAGATTTCTAAAACAAATTTCAGTTTGAATTCGAGTACAGAATCATATCTAGACTTCTGCCTGCTTTTCACAACTCACCAGAAGAAACTCGCTCTCTCCCATTTGAAATTCCTCCTCATAGCGAAATTCCAGATCTCTAAATATGAAATACAGAATGCTGCTTTTTCGAATTTCTTTATCCTTAATAGCTACATATTGTATTAATAATCTCCTCCTTGATTTTTTTCACTGACGAAGACAAACGTTTTCAAAGCGGAAGTTTCATTTTTTCATAATTTAATCTTTTTAAAAATCTGCTATAAAAACGCTGCCAGTAGATTACATTTTATTTAATAAGAGAGTCTAAAATTTTAAAAATATATCCAAACGTTAAGGGCATTTGATCGCATATGTTTGTGAAATTCTTTTCATCTTAAACTACTTAGTAGAAATCCTGCATAGTCGTATGCCACCATCAAATTTCAAATTCATTTGCTTAACCTATAAGGTATTTCTACCGCATTCTTCGCATGCCTTCGTGGTGTAGTGGTAAGCACGCTCGGCGCGCTTTCGAGGAGTCCGTGGTTCGAGTCCTGGGGAGGGTATAGGTCATTTTTCAATACCCCTGCATCAAAAATACCTAATGACTCTACAGTGGCGAGCGTACTAAAAGGGTGGTGGATGATTTCTCCACCACCAGGATTTGGCAATTGGGTCCCCAAAACCCCAGTCGCCCTTTAAAAGGGGAAGTATATAAAGTATTTCTCCGGCCTTCTTCGCATGCCTTCGTGTTGTAGTGGTCAGCACGCTCGGCGCGTATTTGAGAGGTCCGTGGCTCGAGTCCCGGCGAGGACACTACTCATTTTTCTTCTCTCCTGCTTCGAAATAACCTAATGTCTCTAAAAACCTTTCTTTCATCAACTTAAAAATCACAGTCTGAGGCCTCTCTGCAGTTTTCCCATGGTGTGTCATTCTCAAAGTTTTGAGATTTGAAATCCTTTCTGCTCAAAACTCTGGTTTAGAAGATTTTTACATATCAGATAAAATTTATATAAAATGTTCCTTGACATTCCTTATTATGCCCATTTACTAATCCGATTTTTTATTATCTCCATTGTAATGAAGGGTTGTATATGAAGGATATATTAATGAATAAATCTGAAATCATATTTTTCTGTTTAGCACAGTCATTCAGCTCCTTACAGATTTTATAAAATAACATAATTTTACTCTTCCCTTTGAAGAATCAGAATTATTTGTAATTGTCTATTCACTAGAATAGCTTCTCATATTCTCGCCATAGTTTGATTTTTAAAGCCTATTCAAGAAATATTGATTTGATGCGTTTCATTGCAAAAATACCCTTCTGAACAGCTTATGGATAGTTAAAGCTTTCAACTTTCATAAATATTTAAGACGTTTTCAGTATGAATACAATACGCTTCAGTCATGCTACCTCCAAAACTTCATTTTATCACCGAACAAAAACTAAACTAAGTCCTTTGAGACAAACGTCGCCATTTTTTAAATTTGATATAATTCTCTTTCAGACATAGAGCTATAACTCCTCACTTAAAAATGGATCTTACTTACTGTTATTAAAGCATAGATTAGCTTCAATTCTATTGTTAAGAAGTGAAGCTAATCTATGCTTTAATTCTTCATATATGTATACAAAACAGGGAAATGTTATACATTAATTGCTCTACTGAAAATGAATAAATATTTTTATTTTATTTATTTATTTTACAAATGCAAACATCAGCGCTTAAGCCATTAGTTCACGGGCTCTCCAATACTTTTTAACAATGTCCTCATACCAAAAATGTGCAATACAATTATTCAAATGTTCAAAAATCATAGGCTGATTGGAGTCACACAAAATACAGTTTGGGGGAATCCACCACTCCAATTCTGTAAAGGTGGTCTCGCAAACAGTCATATCCGGTCAGACATCTAAATAGAGCTACCGCTGTCTTTCTTGGAAAACTGGGAATTAAAGTTGTCTCTTCCCCAGAATCCTCCAACTCTTATCCATGGCACGTTGAATCATATCCTGCTTAAGAATTTTCTTAAGAGTCAGGTTAACAAACAATTTAGTCGTATGAAATGAAATCGGTCGATTCATGCGTTGCATTATAAAAGTGCCTTTCTTAGCCAAAGTATCAGCTTTTTCATTTCCCATAATTCCACAGGGGGCTGGGATCCATTGGAAGGAAATTATGTGTGCCATTGCCTTAAGCAAAGGCCTACAGTCTAAGATTTTTAGGAACTATTTTGATTATTCAGAAGAGCTTGAAGCGCACTTTTGGAATCTGACAATATGCCTGCCTGTACAAAAGAGTGGTTACGAATCGACAGTTGTTGAATAGCCACAGCAATAGCTTAGACTTCACCATCAAAGGCAGTAGTAAGCGGTCCCATTCGCAAGTAGAAACTGAAAAGGTCGCTAAGGATACCTGCTTCCAGCACCGCGCGCGCGTTCTCTCTAACATAGAGCCGTTAGTGTAGATATGCAACCACTCATTTTGAGGATAACGAACTCCAGTAGTTTCCATTGCAATTGATCTTAATTGTGAATCGCTCATCTCATTTTTAACAACTCTTTGAATAAGATCAAGATTTATACTCAAATTCAAAAAGTCCAAGGGACAATGGGGAGGAGGTTAAATTAGATAATCTCGGCTCATCTACAGCCAAACGTTTTAAGACAGGAAGTCTTCTTATGGCTTAATTTTTCAAATGGTCTGCATATTTCCTGCAATTTAAGAAAATGAATAAATATAGTAGTATTTAACATAATTTTGTTGATAACGGAATATTATAATGGAATACTGTTCGCAGCTTCTAAGTTTAAATCAAATGAACAGAAAACAAAAATAAAATGAGCTTTCTATAAACATGACGTTTTTGATATAAATTTCATCTAAATTCTGAAAATTGTGTATGCACTAAGGACCAACGGTGGCCAACTGAAAGCCCAAAGGATGTATGCAGCCCGAGAAGCCCTTCTCTGTGGATTCAAAATTTTTTAATCTTATTGCATTAGTCATGGTGTTCTTGATTCGAGCATACGTTCATGCTGACACTCAGATGGGACAATAGTTAGTGACTCTGACTAACGTACCGAAGAACCTGGGTTCGATTCCCGGAGAAGGCATGGATATTTGTAAGTTCCTATGCTGCAAGTAGGCTATTCAAAATACACGACGATCCGAAATTATCTCGAGAGGTTGATGGTAGTGAAAGAGGAGTTCAAGAAATTCAAAAAGCTGTGAACTCAAGAAAGTATTTCGAAAATTCTGAAAATTAAAATTTCTCTTTTGAAAGGTAGTTTTTTTATTTACCTATGGACTGACTATCGAGAATTGGTACTGTTTGCACGTTAAATAAGAATACCGAGAGTTACATACGTATATATTGCTGAAGTTGAATTTTCACTCCATAACGCTGAAACATATTTGAATGGCAAGGTGTACTTTATAAGGTGTTTTCTCCCTCCTTTCAACATGTCTTTGTGGTGTAAATGGAAGCATATCCCCTAATCCCTAGTCGCCCTTTAAAAGAGGAAGTATATAAAATATTTTCTTCCTCCTTTCTGCATATCTTCGTTGTATAATTGGAAGCATACTCGACGTGTATTCGAGAGGTAGATGGTTTGAACCCGGCGAGCGCACTACACATTTTTCAAATCTTCTTCAAGAAAGCCTAATGACTACAACTTTAATAATAATGATGAAAGAGACAAAAGATACTTTTCAACTTATTTTTAAGCTCTTTTAGAATAATAATTTGTAAAAATTTCTCAAACAGTAGCTTTACTGCGTTTTAAGTACTAAAATTGTTCCTTATTTTATTAATAGCAGATATTATGAATTGTTATATAATTTAATTTTGGAATATAATTCTGGAGAATATTTCAAAAGAATTAATAAAATCATAATATCGTTGAGGCAAAGTATAATTGGAATAAAAAAGTTTTCCTTATAATAATATAATTATTAGGAGTAATGTTTTGGGCACTGAAGTATTAGTTGTTAATTTTTCAGTCGGAATTGTGTAACATATTTCATAAAATTTTGAATTGCAAATATACAATAAATTTTTAACTACACATATTGTATTTTCTAGCGTTCCCCCCCCCTAGCTTTCTAGGACTTTGTTCTGGAAAATTTCAAAAATATTTGTATGATTTCCCCCTCCTCTGTTGCCGTAGCCTTTCCTCCTGGGGGCTAGTTTACTGGTGAAATGTATTCTTTTGATTATTTTTATTCAGTGTATTCAGTTTGTATTTGCATTTTTGTCTTAGGATTTTATCCATTTTATTTTCTCTTGCATTTATTATTTGAAACAAATTTTCCCCAGATTATTCTTAAAATACTCGGACTTGGCCGATGTTCTCACACTTAAGAAACTTTCTAAACATGTGGTTTTACCTTACTTATATTACTTACCTTTTAGCTCATTGTAGCCTTATCTACTGCTGATGAGTTCGAGATTCCGAAATCCGGGTGTTTTGTTCTCCCACCTTTACCTTTATTCTTCCGATATCCCTCATGAGAGTTGAGGTCAAGGCTCATTCATATAAGGTGCCCCTGGGACTTTTCAAGGTAACTAAGCCGGACAGCGTGAATTGTCTGTGTCAGTTACCATCAGATATCGGCTCAATATTTGTCATATATTTTATTATTAATATTCCTACGTGTTTTATTGGAACGTAGGTTTCTTTTAAAGAAATAATATTCCAATAGTTACCACTAGTTTATTCATGACTACTTTTCATTTGTTACCTTCTTACTGCAACCGCTTTCTTCGATAATTATATTACTCACATAATTTTGCCCTTTCGATTTCAAGACGATAAAATGAGTTAAAAAAAGGGAAATATACGCGAGGAAATAATATACAGGGTGTATCAGTACAGCGGTGACAAACTTTCAGGAGAGCCGGAGTACACCTAGCCGATGGGAAATCACATAGGAATGCTTGGTCGGAGACGTTTTCCTGGCGCAGTAGTTACGACACAAAACTCAGAAAAGAAAGGACGCGAACGGAGTGAGAAAACATGTTTATTATTCGGAGTACAGCAAAAACAAAAAGAAAACAACATAAAGAGACAACGATCATCTTCAAAGAAGACGTTCGAAATTGCAGGAACCGTGCGTATGCATCTTCCATTCGTGATGCAAATCTTCCATGCGCCAGAGAAGTGATGCAGTATTACTTCTCTGGCGCATGGATTTCCCATCATCTAGGTGTACTCTATCTCTCCTGAAAGCTTCTTATCAATTTACTGATACACCCTGTATATAAAAAACGCTGGCCGGCCAAACAAACTAGTCCATCTGATTTACACCTCAAAATTTAGAATTTTAAAACCAGCCAGTTTCTACGCATACAACAAGATTTTTTGCTTTAATCAGCACTGACGCGTAAATACTTTACACATCAATGACGTCACAGTCTTTTTGCACATGAAAATGCATTTTATATTTTACGCAATAGTGTTTAACTGAAACCTTTTATCTTAGAATTACGAAACGAAGATAACTGCGTGCTCGAATCGATTTTTTCCTCTACGGCGTCCAACTCCAGATTCTTTCTTTCTTTATATTTTGTTTCTGAAAATGTAGAATACTATGTATAGGTAATTAAACACGTTTTACGAATCTGATATCTTTTGTATCAAAACTGTCACATTAAGTAATGGAATTCAAATGAAAATCTTGGTTATTCGGATATTTTAACATAAAAAGATTGGTATTATTTGCAGACATGTATAATTTAAAGAGTGGAAATAGTCATTTTCTTTATTTTTCACAGTAACATTAAAAATCAAAAGAAAAAAAAGAAGTATTACAAAGAGAGAAAAGCAAAATATACAAAAGCATGCGCCTACACTGCACACACACATATACACTCACGCGTATATATATATATGTATAAAGTTTTATATGAAGCGACATTGCGAAGCTTCGAATCAAAAGATGACAAATCGACTGTCAAGAAAATGTAGCACATTGTTGGAGAAATTCTGAAAGGGAAGATCCTCGTTCTTCAAGCTTGCCTGGAACTCGACAAAAATCGAATCTTTTATTATTATCATTGCAACTTCAATTTTTATGATGGATTTTGGAATTCTTACAGCGCTAGTTTGCTTTTTATTGTTATTGAATATATTTTGTGTAACAGTCTTTCTATTTTGGCTGCTTAAAACTGAGTTTCAGATCCGATTTAGATATTTTTATTATTCTTTTTAAAAACATTATGCTAATACGTTTTCCTCATATACTTTGAATCATCTTACATTCAAACACAACTGATACTCATCGTAATTCCAAAAACATTTGTTCCAGTAAGCTAGCTTAATGAACAAAATTAGTATTATACGATTTTATAGTGAATGGCCAGGAAACCAAAATGTTTCAACTGTAACATGTTAAGTATCTTTTTGAAACTGCGAATACGGATAAGTGGAAAAACATCAAAAAACTTATTGTATTTGATAAAGCACACACAAACATTTCGAAGCAAGCTATTCATACTCCTGTTGGAACTCATAGAAAAGTACGATTTTCGACAAATAAGAATTAACTGCGCCCATGTATCTTAATTTTAAAAAACATAAATATGATTTTTGATATTTTTTGGTTCTAATTGTTTCGAATTGAACAATGATTTATAAAATTTCAAAATGTTATTTAACCGTAGATAGTTTATTCGAAATATCCATCCTCAAATATAATTTAATATGCTATTATAAATTTTAAAAAGTGGTAAAAATATGATTTTAATTTGAGGAACCATTTTTAAATGAATTAAAAACGAAGTGAGATGCTTTGTTGAGAGAAAAAATATATTCTCTTGTTTATACAATCAGAATCTTTTGGTCAGTTGAATTACTTTAATCTTTACTAAGCAGCCGCTTATATTAGTCATAATTACTTGACATCGTATTTATAAATATTTTAGCAGTTACAGTCATCGAGTCATTTTATTCGACATCCACTCTTTTCCTACTCGTCAGATTTAAACAAAATTTTCTTTTGCATTTCCTTTGGAATTTCCAAAACTTTTTCATTCGTGCTTTCAGTTCCTCTCGCCTATAGAAAATGTTTATTATTATTCCTTTCTAGAAAACAGCGTTATTTTAATATTTTTAAGTCATCATTATCTTACATTGGTGCAGTGAGTCGGAGAAACAGCCTCCTAGACCTAGCAAACTCATATTGCCGCCTTACACAGTTAAAAACGGCCCAACCTCCAGCGGCCACCCGAGAGGACGCCATTTCCCTCGATCAGTCCAGGTTGACTTCAAATATCTCAACGTCCGGGAATAAAACAACGCTTACAAAGAGAGTCATCTCTCACGCAAAGTCAGACACCGTCCGTCTTCAAGCGTTGACCAAGGGGAACCCATTCCCCTGGGACAACCCAATAGCTGTTGATGTAACGTCCCCACAACCAAGGGGCAGACAAGGCAGTACCAGTACTGTCCCTGCCAAGTCTGAATCTACCACCGAATAAACGATTGCTCTAGTCCTGTGAAGAATGTTTATTTACTTCAGAAGTTGAGGCTGTATAGACATAAGTCCAGCCAGTTTACTGGACAGAGCCCGGGTCTCCTCCCATAAAACGGTCGGTTCCGAAACTTCCAACCCAATCGACCCACAAGGATATAACATTGGTACAGGAAGTGTTTGGAACAACACATTCTAATGCAACATAAATATTGTAAACGAATTTTAATAATAGTGAATAAATATTTTAAATACCTGAAGTGCAACTTACGAATCTTTATGTTAATTACCCCAATTATCTTATCATTCCTTCTGCACTATCACTTCTGCTTTCGTCAACTCCCAGGATGCATATTAATTATAGTGTATAAGTGAAGAGTTCTTGAGTTCGATGGAGAGTTATTGGCAACTATAGCTCACCTGTTATTCTGTAACATTTTCTTATTATAGAAATGTTTTATCGGCGTTAGGTTCACTTGCCTCAATAGTTCCTGAACTCCCGAAAGCCGTGCGAAAGCTTATAGATGAGCGTGGTACTTTGTATTTAAGATTTTAATTGAACTGGGTCATTGTTCTGTTTTTCCCCGCAATTAGCGGCATTTACGTTTTCTGTTATTGAACAGCGCAGCTAATCGCCAGGCTAACAAATAAATGAAAAGATAATTTTAAGCCTTGGAATTTGTGTCTATCGTAATTATAAAGGTATGACGGAATGACAAGTTATCTGTCTGTCTTTATCGTTCAAGAATTTAAAAATAAAAGTAGTGTAGAATCGTTGAGTAGAGCCCAATGTGCACAATTAAGGATGCCGAGAGATAGAAAAAATTTTAAGATGCCCCTGCAAGGCTGCTGGGGGGAGATATGCCAGCAAGCCCAATCGAAAATTTCCGTTTATGTCTTAGGTACATGTGAGATTTGATGAAGCCAGCCGTCAGTTTTGATGGCAATATTTCTGTTTTAACTTTAGAAAAAATTTTAAGATGCCCCTGCAAGGCTGCTGGGGGGAGATATGCCAGCAAGCCCAATCGAAAATTTTCGGTTATGTCTTAGGTACATGTGAGCTTTGATGAAGCCAGCCGTCAGTTTTGATGACAATATTTCTGTTTTAACTTTTGTGGAATGGCTCGAAAGTGACTTTCTTCCGTATAAAGCTGGGGTGCAACACAAAGTAACGGAATTCAGCTTGAAAGGACAGGTATTGAGCTGCTTCATGATATGTTTTATTTGATAATGGCAAAGAACTTGAGGGCTAATACGCCGAGGACGAATGCCTTCGTGGAAGAATTTCTAAGAGAAACTGCCTCGTATACACGTTACAGACGAGAAAAACAAAAAAAAAATGCCCAATGTTCAAAACACGACCCCGTTCGCTGAGATTCGAATCCCGAACTAAACTACGAGTGCTCAACGACTTTTCCGCTCGGCCGGTAGTAGACTTACTACTTAAAGGAATAGTAAAAGTCTCTTAAGTGATTCCGGTTACTAGATGTGCAATCTTAAATTGTTTAACGCCACAGTGGTGAAAGGTCTTTCCTGCAATAAGGGATAGGGCACGGTTGGAATCAGAATATTTTGGAAAATATTCCTTGGTAAGGGAAGACTTGACGCCATTTGCATTACGGAAAGCTGATATTGTAAAGTTATACATAAAGAAACGGAATATCGATGTAAAACATTTTATTACACAGGTATCACTACCGGTGATAGAAAAATTAGTTTAACTGGGGAATCCTGACACGCTACTCGAAATGGCGGTAAAGCACGCAAGTCGGAAGTTGGCCGAAAACTAGCGTGCGTGAAGAGTTAGCGATATGTTCGATGATAAATACAGTAACAGATTTGACAGCAGCGGTGAGGAAATGTTTGGCTGGAGGGGTATCAGTATTCATTGGCAGGAAGGGTGGTCGGATAAGCAAGCTGGTGATCACCAATAGAGGGAGAAAAAAATATGGATACTAAGAAAAGTGGGTGCCGGAAAATAAAGGCGAAATGTTTAAACTATAGGAAGGGTTACTGAGATTAGACAGATCAGTCACCCCTTGGTAAAAAGAAAGTCTCTCGTTTAGAATTAAATATGCTTTTACTTCTTGTGCAAAGTAATAAATGTATTGTAAACGAAAAACATTTGGGGTGTCATATTTCAAGACAAATATCCATTTTGACATTTCTAAAATCCATTTGTACAACTTTTTAGGGCCACCTCTACGGATAAAAGACTATAATAAGGGACTTTTTTTCTCAAAACAGGTTGTAAAAATAGATTTGAAAAGGATTCAAAGGAGATTTTTATCGTTGCATCTATACGTACGTACGTAAGTAAGCATGAATGCATGAATCTCCAAAAATGAATACCAACTGTATAGAAGCAGGGTAAGAGAATATGTATGTATGTACTATATATGTGTGGGTAGTCATACACTTCCCCCAATCACAGAATTGTTTTAAATGATGAAAACATTCATGTTTTGGTAATTTCAAATTAAAAAAAAATAATTTTCGACAAATAACGAAATTTAACATTTAATGCTGTCTCCTGGTTCCTATAATTATATTTTGAAAAGCTTTAAAATCGTTATGAAAAAATAAAAATATAAGAAGTTTGATTTCCGTACGACAAAAACTAGGCGGCATAATTTATTTCAAAATTTGTAGTTTTTGATGTCATTTTCAACTTGTCTTGAGGGATCGGTTAAGTAAATTAGAATAATTCGGGAATATAAGTTTAAATTAAGTGCAGCAAAAAACGTTTAAAAATCGTACAAGGAAGTTAAGTGGTGAGCACATCAAATTTTTCTAATAACGTGGAGTTACCCCACATGCAGATAATTTTAAAAGGATTTCCATTACTCTCGTGCTCATCATTGGATTCATTATTGGGTCCATTATTGGATGGAAAGATGAAGAGTAATTTATTGGCGGAGAAGTTTTTCAGGAAACGTTTTAGGAGGTACAAATTGTTTGAAGTTCGGGAGGTGGGACACGAAAGTCTCAAAGACGCACTGTTAGCATTTTGGGTGCGTAGAAAATAAAGTGCTAAGTATGCAGATTTAGAATGCAGAGCATTGTGTTCTATTTTAGCTGGAGAGGATTTTGCAGGCAAATAGGACACTAGATTTGTATTTCTTGCGGTAACTAGATGAGCGAATTGATTCTCAGGCAGATATGGAAGTTGATATAACGGAACTTCAAGAGAAAGATGTACCACCACTAGCTATGTATCTGAAAGACCTGCTATTAAAATCCCCAGAAGGCGATAAAGTCTGGCTGCGTTGTTTAATGAGACTCTTATTTGACCCATGTGGTGACGCATGAGATAAATGCGAATGATGTTCCCCTTTTAAAAGAAATTCCTATCGATATGATAAAATTAAGGAAGAAGTTGTTGGGAATTAAGGAAGAAGTTGTTGGGTTGTTGGATTATCAAGAAGATGAATAATTCCCACAAGTAGTTCCTGCTGTAGTCTAAATGTTTTGCGGCGGAAGAAGACGAATTGACCCCTTTTTATCTTATCAATAATTAAAGAAATATTTAGGAAAATAAGGTCAAAATGTAATCACATTTAATTTAACTTCTAGATATTTCAAGAAAGGCATTAGTCCTCAGCATGTGCTGAAGACGGCATTCATCACAAAATCGGGTGTGCAGGCGTTTTTAAGATTGCTGTTTGGCTTACGTGGAACTCCTCTGCGCTCTACTGGGCTACGCAAGTAATTTTAAGATCAGCACTTGGAACATGAACTTTGCTTTATCTATATTGCATATTTACAACAAGTGACACGATTGATGAGCATATTGAGGATCTAAGATTAGATTTTATTCTATTACTAGAAGCTGGTCTGAAAATGAATGCTTCAAAATGTGTAAATTTACTGCTAAAGAACTTCGCTAGTTGAGTTAAAATGTATCACATAAAGTAACAAAAATGGATATATCAAAAATAATTCCAGTTAAATATTACCCGTCACCGACTTTTGCAAAGAAACTAGGCACCTAATTGGGGGTTGTGTGCGTACTATAAGACCTTCTTCGCAGCGAAGGGAGAAGAGATATTTAAGATGAAGAATATTCAAAATTTAGTAGCAGAGGCAGCTAGTAATTCGGATAAAACCCACATCAAGCAAAAAACTATATTATTATTAGAAAAGTGTTGAGAAGAATTTTAAGCTCGGGAATACAGTGTTTGAAATTGCTCAACAGGCTGAAAAGCACCTAACCCAGTGGGCCAGCTGTTCCGTCGATGGCGAAAAGAAAGAAAGAAAGTGTTTGAAATTAAGCGTTCATCTGTGGCACCTTATACCAAGGTTGGAATGTTTGTTCTAGACATTACTTTTAAATACATGAAAATTAAAATACATACTTTTAAATACATGTTTTATCGTTTAAAAAATACATGAAAGAGATTTCGAATGTATTAAGTTTTAAATCTAAAAAGTAAATGTGAAGGGAAAATTACTTTTAAGTTATTTTCATAATTATAAAATAGTAAAATTATATTAATGTTGTTAATTTTTCATCTAATTCTTAAAGTAATTTATGTACATAAGTAATTTCATAAATTTACACTAATAAAAATTATTCGGAATGGTTCAAAAGTCATAAAACACCTCTCTGTTTCCTAAATCGTTTTCGAAATTGGAACTTTGTAAACTTCGGGAATGGGATAGAGATCGTTATTTGTTGAGGGAGGGAGAGAATATTATTCTCGCTGTCTTCAAAACAGCTCAAAACTTTCATTTACCGAAGAGGGCATGCTTACATGAGTTTAAGCTCCGAAGTTTACAATAATGCACTGGCACAATGGACTGTTAATGGCTTGTATGCCTTGCTCTTGTGATAAAATATAGTACTGATGGTCTTCGATGTTTATTTTGTTGTTTGTGTGCTTACGGCATCAAGAGCTGTCTGCCTAAGGGGAGTGAGGCTTCGTGGAGAACTTTCTGAGGGAAACCGACTCGTATGCACATTGCACATGAAGAAAACTATGAAAACGCCGGGACAGTTCTCGATAGTTATGCATTTAACTAAATTTTGAAAAAACGTATTTACCTCATCAACTCATCCCCAAAGTTAAAACGCTTTTAAGATACAGAGAACCGAAATTTACCTTTAAAATTAAATTTAATTTCAACACAGATGCAATTAAATATCCTTGCATTAAATATTTGCAAATAAAATAAAGTTATATTAGATTAACGTAGAGTACAGATGTAATATACAGACAGAAACTAAGGCATTTGCAGAAATGTTCGAGGAATTGTTATGTAAAACGCAACAACCTAAGTTTTTTTTAATTTGCCTTTCAATTCATATTAATATCAAACTAACTGAACTAATTTATTTATCTAAACTAATTACATGGCTTAAATAGTGAAAGAAAAAATTTCTGACCTATACTTTATGAGCCGTAATGCATTCTGATTAATAAAGATTCATTGGAATTACAAAGAAAGCGTAAAAGAGGTAATATGAATTTCTGTATGTTTCTTGAAAGCAATTGAGTACATGTTTACGCAAACTCTGACCGTTTTTAGTCTCAAAAACAGATTCAGTCTGGTTAAAGGAAATTTTCAAATTTTTTTATACGTATCTGTATGAAAGAGAGAACCGTATGTTTTAAACTAATTATTGTAATAATAAAATTTTGAAAGATAACTATTTAAATGATAAGTGATAGCTATTTTGATATGATGATATTTTATATACGATCCCTTTGTTCCAGTATCGATAATACGTTTAATAGTAATTATAAAGTGAGATTAGTAAAAGAATTCAAAATAATAGCGATAATATAGTATCGATAATAGCGGTAATATACATAGTATCGATGTTTACCTTTGAAATTTGCTTCAAACTGTACGCTGACTTCAGAGTAATATTTCTCTTTCATTAAATATGTCCGGCAGAGTCGCCTTAAACTACAACAAATAGCATTCTTGAATTAATAGCCTCCAAAGATGTGATCCATTGAATTATTGTCAAATCCTCGTATTATACAAAGCAAACAGTTTTCGTATTCATTAGGGAACTAGATAATAGAAACACTGCTATGATATCGTCTGGTATTCAGAGTCGCTTTATGCTTAAGTAAAACTTGTGCGTTATCTGCTTTTAAATTTAAGATCAAATAAATAGAAGGCGGTCAAAAAACCTATCACTAAGATAAATTCTAAAATTATTCATTTTTCAGCTCTATATGCAATTGTTTCTCTTGTTTTTGTATACAGTTTCTCATTTCTTAAGTTTTACATGTATTTTTCACTATCTGTATCACGCTTCATGTATCTTTCCTGTATGAATTTCTTTTTCAATTCCTTTTTCTTAGTTTTCTAGTTCTTCGTATATTCTTCTTAAAGATAAACTGTAGGCCTCTAGTAAACATATTGTAGAACAATAAAAAGTACAAGAAATAAGCAAAAAATTGTTATGATTTATCTATTACCTAAGCTGGCAACAAAGCTCTCTCCTCTTTTATTTTGAGCTCAATAGCTTTAAGTTTCAGATTGCTGTTCCATTTAGAGACCGTAATTTAAAGCTGCATTGAGACTAAAACAATTATTTAAATATTGAAAGAAAAGAGTATGCATCAAATCATAATCCGTTGTCAAAAAAATATCCGTCGTCATTACTACTGGAGTGTTAACAGAAAATTATTATATCAAAGAACTGAAGTAATTCTATTGTAATTTATGAGAGGCGTTCAAATTAAAGTGATTCAAGGTGTGTATCCATGAGATGTGTAGCAACAGAAATGAGACAGATACATAGATAGGAACAGCAATATTTAATGATTGAAATGCATAGAATGTTTGTTAGAAAAATCATCCACTGCGTTAATGCAGGCATCCCTTTGCTTGAGAAGATTATGAATTCTGTCCGCGAAGAGCGATGTCGATTGATCATGGAACCAGTTCATAACTGAACCTTTACGTCCTCGTCGGACTGAAAGCGTTGACCCTTTAGGCTTTTCTTCAGCGGTCCAAAGATGTGATAGTCGCAAGGCGACAGATCTGATCTGGACTGTAAGCTGAATGGTCCAAGATTTCCTGCTTTTTACGGGCCAATGCCTCGACACACACCCGGGCGACATGCGCCCTTGCATTGTCGTGCAGAAGGATGATACCTGACGACAGCACACCTGAACCGTTTTTTATAGCTTTAAGTAGCTTATC
Source organism: Stegodyphus mimosarum (assembly GCA_000611955.2). Taxonomy (NCBI): domain Eukaryota; kingdom Metazoa; phylum Arthropoda; class Arachnida; order Araneae; family Eresidae; genus Stegodyphus; species Stegodyphus mimosarum. The sequence continues at coordinate 902,771 of KK112589.1, forward strand.
AAGCGTTTCGGTGTACCATTGAGCATTGATGGAGAGGTGTGGCTCTTTAAACTCCAATAATAGGGGAAATGCCGTCAACGTCACCTTTCCGGCTCAGTGCTGAGTTTTGAATTTTTTAGTCCTAGGCGAGTCGGGATGTTTCCATTGCATGCTGACGGACTTCAATTCCGGATGGAAGTGGTGACACCAGGTTTCATCCCCTGCCACTATGTGCTGCAGAAAGCCGTCACCGTCAGCCGTGTAGCACACCAAATGCTCTAAACTGAGGCCCATTCGCTATTTCTTGTGGTGGTCAGACGGTATGCGGGGTACCAAACGGCAACAAACTTTTCAATACCTTGAAATGTTACTGACAATATTGTGAACAGTACCCATGGAAACATTCAACTCATTTGCAACGTCCCGATTGTTTCGACTTCGATTTGCCTTAATTAATGTCCAATGTCAATGTCCGTAATCAGCTTATCTGTCACAACCTTGTGCGCTTGACCGGGCCGCGTCAAATTCATTGTCTCCTGGCGAACTTCGCTAAATATTCTCACCCAGTTCTTCAGCGTGGCTTCGACACACACGTGTCTCAGTACACAGCCACCATTCTTCGATGAAAGTCCACCGGCTTACACCCTTCCAGGGTTAAAAACTTAATTACTGCTCGCTGATTCATTTTCAACGGAATTGCATCCAAACCAGCCATTTTTGAATGAATGCCACGTCATTGCGACTGAAGTTAGCACACATCTCCTTCTGCACACGCATGCGTGCTATATATACAGCTTCACTATCACGTTTATTTCACGAAACTCCAGTGCAAACTTTTCGCATGCGGCGCTTCGAATCACTTTCATTTGAACACGCCTTATACATCCAATCCTGTTTTATTATATTTCATATGCATTAAAACGTCTAAATTTTAATCTCACTTAAACAGTCTCACTTTCATCTCTTTCTGTGTATGTATCGTGCAGGGAAATTTTGATTACTGAAACTACGAAGTAATTCGAGGTATTTGATAAGTCGAACTGATATTTCTCACAAACAAACTGCATTTGAGATTAATGTTAATTTTTTCGATATTTTTAATTCTTTTAACAGAAAAAGCTAACTTTTCTCCCGAAATTACTATAAATATCAATTGCAGTCTAATATTACCTACAAACTACGGCAGTCAGGCCTCAAGCCTTTTTTGTGCAATTCTTTTTTTAAAGCGATATCATTTGCACTCCTGTGATTTATTTGCTCTGCCCAATCAGTTTCCTTGTTGTTATGAGTACTTAAAAATTCAAATTAAAACATTTTACTTTTTTAAAATAAACTCTATATATTTCTTTGGATTAACGCATATTTGAGCTGCTTGACATTCTTTATTTGTTTTACTCTTTGATCCATATAATACATTTTCTTAAAGAGATCAAAAGAACACATCTTTAAAATTATTACATTAGTATGTTCATGTTCATTACATTTCATTTTCATTTTGTATTAAAGTTTCCATGTAATTTACGTTAACTTGAATTTCTTCTGCTGACAGAAAATTTACTGTTATTACAAAATTCTACAAACTTCGATTATTAGTTTCAAGTGGATATATGCCATTTAATTCTCCACCAATGTAAGAAGATTTTCAGCCCTATAATTTTAAGTAACATTTTTCAAATGTAAATATACAATTAAAAGATAGAATTTTTTTGTTTCGTCACTTCTCATGTATCGAAATACACTGGTTATCATAAATTAAGGAAAATCGCAAAAGTCATGATTACTGAAAAAGTTACATGTAGAATTTTATGAAACGTATCCACAATATACAACACATAGTAAGGTATCAAATAACATAAAAGAAATTACCAGACAATTATGGCGATGCTTTCCTGTTACAGGACGACAACACAAGACCACACTGGTCTAGCATCGTAGATAATTATCTTCAACAGGAAACAATTATGCGCATATAGCGGCCAGCTCGATCCCCAGACCTGAATTCTATCGAGCACGTTTGGGAAGCTTCAGGAAGACGTCTAGTTGCTCTCAATCTTCCCCCTCAGACCTTTGCAAGAGTAATGGCTCTCGCTTCCTATGGAACTGATAGACCGCGTAATTGAAAGCATCACAATTAGCACATGTATAAAATAAACAAATCGAAGGTGTCAGTTTGTTATAGGAAAAGTACCTTCAATATGGAATATGATCGCCTATAGAAGTAATACAGCACATACAGCGATATGTGATGCTTTCAAATGCGGTCTATCAGTTCCATAGGAAGCGAGAGCCATTGCTCTTGCAAAAGTAGTTGCAAGCGCGGCAAGCGTCTGAGGGGGCGGACTGAGAGCAGCTAGACATCTCCCTAAAGCATCCCAGACGTGCTCGATAGGCTTCAAGTCCGGGGATCGAGCTGGCCACTGCATGCGAATAATTATTTCCTGTTGAAGATAATCATCTACGATGCGAGCCCTGTCTGGTCTTACGTTGTCGTCCTGTAACAGGAAAACATCACCTATTGCCCGGCATATGGGCGTACATAAGCATCAAGGATGCCATCCCTATAAACTTGAGCATTCACGGTTCCCCTTGCAAAGACATGGAGGTCTGTGCTTCCACTCAAAGAGTTGCCACCCCAAACACAGACGCTGCTTCTTCCGTATACATCTCTTTCACGGATATTTGATGGATGATAACGGGTTCCATGTTCTCTCCATATCAAATAACGCTTACTATCGCTTTCTAGACTAAACCTGGACTCATCTGTAAAGAGAACAGCCCTCCATTGTTCACGCGTCCAGTGGACATGTTGTCGTGCCCATTGCAAACTGTCCCTCATGTGACATCACATGAGTGGCACGGACGTGACGTGAGCGGCACGCAAATGGCTTGTCGCCTTGCATACAAACCACCTTCGTGAAGCCTTCTACGCACATTTCACGTTGACACCAACCTTCCGGTGGCTGCAGCAAGGGAGGATCTAAGAAGAGTCGGAGTAACGGTTCTATTCTTGCGCGCACATATGTCAAATAACGGTCATCTGCGCTCGTCGTAGCAGTTGGCTGTTCTTGGCTGAACCTCTTAGATGCCGAATCTATGGTTTGAAAATGTCTCCAAAGTCTATGAACCACAGAAGGACTCACATTTAGCCATCTGGCTACTTCTGTTTGACTTTGTCCTGCCTCTAGTCCAAAGAAAGTCTATGTAAAGTAGGAAAGGTTCCATAGACGTAATGCAAACCAATTTGCTATTACGCCGCTGCAAAGCGGAGAGAATATTCGCCAAGAGATTTGGCGACGGAACCTGGCGGCGAGAATTTCTCCCTCCGCCATGTGTACAGGAAATTGAGGAACACGTGTTAAGAAGAAATGTTTTTTTGACAAAATGTTTCTTTCACTTTTGCAATAAATTAAATTTGGATTTTCTTACTTATTTGCTCAAAATAACTAATCCATTAATTAATTTATCTGTGCAAAAAAATATTTTCTTTTCCTTTAAAGTTTAAAGAAATTTAAAACGATATTCGGCTTATGAACTCTTGATAAATGACCTTCGAACTTCGAGGCCGGCTTAGAACTTTGGTGCTTTCGCGACAGATATTTCGCGCATGCTTCCTTCTACGTTGGGACGGAGCCACTCCACCTGCGGAGAAGATTTCCTTCTTAACAATACATATCCTTTGTCTAGTCTCCCAATGGCTCTCCATCGTAGTTCTGCAGGCAAAGGATGCCTGGAGGTCAATGTTACGTACGTCATTTGCGAGGAGCATAACATGGACTTTTATGCTCCTCGCAAATGACGTATTCCAAGTGGAACGCCACTAATTTGCATATTGCAGTTTTACTCAGCTATTCTTACTTGGCAACATATTCAAATTTTATGCGTTTTGGCTTATTTTTGAGGGAGTTATCGCTATTTTTGTGATTTTTCCTTAATTTATGATAACCAGTGTAGTTTTCATCCCTAATGAAGGTAAGAATTTATCTTTTATTTTGTTAAATGCGTATCTAAGTACAGAACTGGTTGCTTTTTAAATGAAAGATGCCGGAACTCTTATTAATTAGAATTTTCAATTACTCGAAACTTCTTTCACTTTTTTCTTCACTTCTTTCACTTCTTCCCTGTTTTTCTCAAAGCAGCTCCATTTATATATACTGAGTAGTTGAAAAAGTAAGCAAATATATTAATAATTCGTTTTCAGTGAGTGTTTAATGTTCAATAGCGGAATAAACCTAAAAATGCATAAAACCTGTACCAGAGACTTCAGGTTACTTTTATAAATCCTTTTCTTCAGGCAGCTCCATAATCAAAAATCGCAGGATTTCAAGTCTGGAGGATCTGGATAATCATTCATAATGAACGTGATGTCGTATTACTTCATTCTCACCAAAAGTTGAAATTAAGAGAAGGAATGTGAAGTGTGATATTCTCAATGAAGGTCACAAAATCCAATACTTATCTTTCTTTCAGGTAAGGAATAATGCTATTTCGTAACATATCAACCCAAAGCTTATTTGACAGTCATAGAAAGGACAACCGTATTTCATTACTGTTTCATAATGAATGTAATTGTAGCAAAATATTTATATAGCAACTTTTTATATCCTTAATTTGATGTATTTTTGTACGAACTGCGTTATCATATGTTGTACATTAACTTAGATACAAATAATTCAAATGTTTACTAGCTTTTGAATCACCTGTATGTATATTATATATGTATTATTAGCTCCAAGTATCTCTAGGAAATCTGCATATAAAGGTTATAAAACTTTTTCATCTTAATAAAGTATATTAAATATTTTACTAACTGTGCTTTTCCCTAAATTTACTACATAAAAGTAAAGTTTTATACGTGCAGAAACCCGCATTCTACGAGCTCAATTTGTTCTCATAAAATTCTCGCCTTTACTTTCAGAGACTGCGTCACAAGAAAGAATTGTCCTGAACCTATGTTTAAGTAAATAAAAACTGTAACCACTTTTTCCGAACATCCTGTAAGCAGACAGAGACAAAAAAAGACATTACCTCTTTTCTAATTGCTTTATCTGTTTATAAAAGGTATACTTCAAGAGAACCCATAAAGATATTCACTATAATGTGCGATCTACACAGTCCAGTCACATTAATGTGACCACCACGTACTTTCCATGTCAGAGTTAAATAACCAATCACAGAAGGCAGGTGGCAGCACAGTGCAGTTGAGCGTATATAAAGGGTGTGTGAGGGCTTCGGAAAACATTTAAATCGTTGGCGTAATGCAGAAACGAAGCGATTTATCCGACTTCCAAAAGGGCATGATCATTGGCTTTCGGGCCAAGGGTGGAAGCATTTCCGAAACGGCTGAGTTTGTGAACTGTTCGCGTGCCGCCGTGGTAAAAGTGTACCGTGCATGGCAAAATGGGACTGTCCAAAATCAGCGACGTGGCAAATGTGGTGCACCACGGGCCATAGATGACAGAGGCGAACGACGGTTGCGGAGATGCGTTCGGGCAGATAGACGGGCTACCGTTGAGCAACTGACCACCAAAATGAACCAAGGGGCTACCAAAAGTGTCTCCCAAAGTACTATTCAGCGAACATTGCTGCGTCTGGGCCTCCGAAGCAGACGCCTGGTTCGTGCACCTATGCTGACTGCTGTTCATCGACGGCGAAGGCTAGAATTTGCACGCCAGTACAGCAGCTGGACGTCCACTGAGTGGCGACAGGTTGCGTTTTCGGATGAATCGCGTTTTATGCTCCATCGGACAGATGGACGTTGGCGTATAAGGCGTGAAACCTCTGAAAGGAACCACCCTGCAACCATTGCCGGAACGGTCCAAGCTGGAGGCGGGAGCATTATGGTCTGGGGAATGTTTTCCTGGCATTCTCTAGGTTCACTGATCATTGTGGAAGGCACAATGGATCAATACAAGTACGCATCTGTCCTTGCGGACCATGTTCACCCCTACATGCGCATTGTTTTTCCTCAGGATGATGGCATCTTCCAGCAGGACAATGCGAGGTGCCATACAGCTGCCAGTGTACGTGCGTGGTTCGAAGAGCACCAGGATGAGTTTACCGTCCTCCCCTGGCCAGCAAACTCACCTGACTTAAACCCAATCGAGCATCTGTGTGACCATCTCGATCGAGTTGTTCGCGCCATGGATCCTCAACCGCGTAATCTAGCGCAGCTGGCCACGGCATTAGAGTCGGCATGGCTCAACATCCCAGAGAACACCTTCAGGGACCTATGTGACTCTCTTCCTGCACGTCTCGCAGCAGTCCGCTCTGCGAAAGGTGGTTATTCTGGCTTTTGACAGATGGTCACATTAATGTGACTGGACTGTGTATGTAAGCAGTATATGTTTGATGATTTGTAAAAGATAACTATGCTCTTCCATTACAGATAACAATAGACATAGGAAGAACGATTCTGTAATGATAGACACAGGGAATAATAGGCCAAGAAGGAGTAATAAAATACATAACAAGGAGATAAGACCAATATGTAGCTGGACATTATTTTTAAAAAAGAGGTGTCTATATGCAGTTTATCGTTTAATGACAACTTTTAGTGCGGGTTTTTACAAATTTTGTGAACAAAATACTTATGTTTCATGATCATTTGAAGTGAAGCAAATATTTACTCGTATTAGGATGTCGATGCTGAGCTCTGATTAGTGTCTTTGTGTTATAATTAGAAGATTCAAGTCACTTTAATGCCAATAAAAATTGCCTTTACCTCACAGAATCTAAATAAAAATTTTAAATTAAATTGAAGGCTATGCTATTTAACTTCGTAATTTTTCTACCCCTTAATTTATACCTCTACCGCCGTTAACGAAAACAGGACGATCTAAATAGAAATTTAAATTCAATTGAAGACTACGAGATTCAACATCATACCTTTTCAATTTCTTTCCCTTTCTACCGCCGTTCACATTCCGTACAGAATCAGTTAGAACCAACTAAAATTAAGTACGAAACAGACAACCTTAAATATGCTGTTTCTCATAACTTTTGTCGAATTACGTTAGAAAAGAGGGGAACAAATAACTCTGTCTCGTATATAAAATTCTTGGAATCGAAAATCACATTCTTCTCGTAACAAATGCCGTGTTTCAATAATCTTAAAAACAGCTAGGCTTGTAGGTGATCGAGTGGAACAGCTAGGCTATTAGATTGCTGAATGCTATTATTTCGACTCGAGTTTGAATCTGGGCAACAGGTGCTGGCTTTATAGGACCTTTCTTGGTTTTGTCCATATATGTCTTGCATACGACTCGCTAAGCATCAGTTCAGTGGCAGATCTTGTTTGCCACTCTATATTAATTACTTTTCGAAATGATAAATGCAGCTTGATCAGTAGAAAATCTCAGCTGGAGATGCTATAATTCCTTTTGGTTTACTTCCATGACCGGAAGTCATTTCAGCAGCGCCCTAGCCCTCGGGTGCTTGTTAAAATCCTGTAAAATTAAAATCCTGTCCGACATATATATCAGTATAATATGTCGTTAGGGGGGGGCATTTCGTCCACATTAATAATCTCAACTTGCAATTAAATCAGTTCTTCGCATAAACTTTCATTCATTTCGAACGCCGTAATATGCATATTACGGATTTCATAATGCAATAATTATGCATAACTTCACAATGTTATAGTTTCTCAATTATTAGTTCCCTTATTATGAACGGGATTACTAATATTTTATCATGCCATATTTTGCTTTGAAATGTGCGAGATTTCCAAATTTCAAACAAAGCGAAACAATAGTGTATAATTAAGGGCTCAGTGTATTTAAAAAAATGATGAAGTGAACCTTTCCCACTGAGGCATTATTTTGCGATCATGTAAATAGCATCTAGAGCATGCATGCGGTATATACATCATTCAACACACGGGTACTGTAAATAATGTTTAACAGATTATGTAGTGGACTATATAGAGCAAAACTGTATTTACATTTAATAGGATATCCAAAAATATTCATTTGCTAGACTATTATTCTTATTCTGGCCCGTCATAAGAAAATCAGTTATGTAAATAAAACCTTTTGCCAGGTGCTCAGAATTCCGAAGTTTTTCGCTTACGTACTAACACGAAAAATTTTTAATCAGGGGTTAAATTTACACGTAAGGTATCTAATGTATATTTTCACGGATGCACATGCATGCATGTGACTTGTGTGAATATAAAAGTGCACAAAAGTAATTAAATAAACGTAAAAAGTGTAAATGAATAAGACATGAAATTATTTTAACTCTGAAAGTTTGAGAGTGTTTTTTCTAATAATAAATAAACAAAGCAGAAGATAAAGTGGAAAAAATATTTAAGAAGATAGTAAACTACGTTCTAGATAGATAAAAGATAAAATAGATAAAATAGATAAAAGAGAAAGCAACTCAGCATGAAATTTAACAATAAGAAAAATACAGCTTCGAACTGACACGGATTTTATCGAAAAGCTCCTGTACGATTTAAAAAGTATTACTATGCCTGTAAAACAATTGTTATAAAAACAGATAATTTTTAAAGTATTGTACATTTAACAGAACTATATGTTCTTATAATTATTAAACATACAAGACTAAATTTGTCTGCAATTATTTAAATACCTTAACAAAAATAAAGTTTGGCAATTGTAAATCCATGTGTTTTGGTAATATTAAAAAGGATTTACTTATCGCATACCATCTGCCGTTTTCGCTGTTGTTATTGCAGTGTAAAAAAACCTATTCCAGAGTGTTTTCATTACTTATGTGGACATAACCACATAGCTTTGCCGCAATCGATAAAAGTTTTAAGGAACCTCCATAATTTATAGCATTCCGCCGATTCTTGGTTGCATCCCTGTGCTTTAACTAACTGAGAAATGACGCCGCCGCTTCAGTCGCTTATTTTTAATTAAGAAACTGCCAGGCAACCTAACATCCCCTTCTTCCCTCGAGAAAGGGAAGAAAGAACCAAAAATCGAAACCTTGCGTTACTGTTTATCTGACAACGATATATAGACAATTTTCGTACGGTGGGATTCAGAAGCAAGACTTTGCTTGTTTTTTAAACTCTTTAGTATTTATTTCTCCCAAAATTTATTTTCCGGAGTATTAGCTAATGCATTTCTCCTGAAAAGGCATTCTTCTTTTTATGTCTCATATACACACATGTATATAAGAAGACGGACGCATACAAATAAAGTCATTTTTATTCATACACAGGGCGAAGCTAATTATGCCCATATTGGTTTTTCAATGCAATCCTGCCAATAATTTGACTATTCTTCTGTACTAAGTTGGACCCCCACTACATAATTTCTACAAATGATTTGCATATCGTTGGACTAAATTCGAAAATTCAAGATGACGAAGCGACTATCCGTTTTTGACTGTGCTTAGATTGTAGTGAAGAATGGTAGTCGCCAATAAAGATGTAGAGACAAAGAAGACGAAAGAAAGGATACCCACACCATTATTTTGCATCCAATATCTTTCTTTTCCTCGTCTCCGCCATTCCTAGAGACTACCATACCTCTTTATAGTTGCAATCTGAGCACGATCAGACACAGATAAACGTGCCATCTTCTTGACTCTTTGTATTTACGCCTACGACGCACTAGCAACTTATAAGAACTACGCAAAGGTACAGAATAAAATACAATATAAAACTACAATTATTGATCTCATAGTTGTTGAAAGAACTACGTCGAAATAAGGGTATGGGCATAATCATGGCATAATTATGGCGAAATAAAAGTAAGGGCATAATTGTAGTTAGAGAAGTACACATGCATAGACACAAACAAATGGGTAATTAGTAAATACATAAGCAAGTAGATAGATGTGTAAGTATTTTGGTAGCTATGGGTATATGAAGTAGATTAACCTAAACACATTAAATTATAGCAAGTCAGATTCTGGCTACCTGTCTAAGGATAGGAATGCTTCTTGAAGGATTTCCTAAGGTTAGCTAATTGTTATTTACATTGTGCATGGGGAAAATCACGAAACTCCCATTCAGCAACTCCATTTTTCGGGATTTGATCTAATTCTAATCATCAACGTTTGCTCTAGTTCGAATTTCATCGGTCGCTAAATAGAAGCCGTGCATGGACGGACAAATTTGAATACCTAGATAGAAACAGAATATTACATATCTTTATAGAAACAGAATTTACATTTACATAGGCATGAATAGATGCATATGCAGTCATGCATATCCATATATGTACATATATAGGATGCCTAGCATTAAAGAACCCTGTTTCAAAGCTACTTACAGGCGAAACCATTAATCAAAAGATTGTGGAATTTTGTGCACATTTAATGAAGGATGAGGATGTCTTTCAACGAAGAAAAAAAAATAGTTACAAATATTGCTACCAGAGGGCAGGGTATTAAATTACACCTTTAACCGCATCTTTACAGTAGTTTTACAGTTTTATAAATTTTATTACAAGAAAAAATGTTCCACATGATCGTCATTTTCAATTGCCGTCTGAAGGTGCAAAACAGCATATCTACAGTTGGCCGAAGTATGTGAAAATTTTGAGCACGTGGCGTGAAATACTGGCTTTATGATCAGGTAACATTCTTGGATTGTCATAACTTACCAGATGTTCAAATACCTCCAAAGCCAACAAGCGCATGAATTGAGGTCTGGGGATCCGGAAGGCCACACATTGCGAAAGCGTCGGCTGATGACACGTTCTTTGGCAAAAATGTTTAAGAACATTCATAACACACAGTGCAATGCATGCAGGAGCTTCATCTTGCATAAAGATTGTGCATGCAAGGCACTGACATGCTTGCAGAGCCTGAACAATTTCGTTCTCTATCAGCAGTGCAAATCGCTGCCTAGATCTCATGTGTAACGTGCATACGAGCCATTGTTCTAATATCATGACTGTTATAATACGCTGTATTATACCTGTTCTAATACCCTGTATTATACGCATCAGTTTCCCTAAGAAAGGCCTCTACGAAGCCAGCCCTCCCCTTAAGCTGATAAGCCTCGTATGCTTTGATATAATTATATTAACCAAGTCATATCGCTGCCCGGTGATTGAGCATGCCATTGGACCTGTGGAACTTAACTCCTCGAAGAAGTACGAGCCAATAATAGATGGTGCAGAAAATCCACAGCATAATATAATTTTTAGTGAATGCAAAAGTACATCTAAGACAGGCCGTGGAATTCTGGTACCCTAATTCGGCAGTTGTGAGTATTCACTGCACCGTCCAAATGAAAATGCACTTCGTCTACGAAGGCCATTCTGAATCGACCTGAAAGCAAGCAAGAAACTGAAGTGAGAACGTCAAAATCATGTAGAAGTAACCACTGCATCAGCGAAAGTTAGTAAGAATAATATCAGGAGATATTCCACAAGATCTTATGGACAGCTGAACGTGGTCTATCCAATACCTCTACTATACGCCGGACACTGGTGCTAGCCTAAATGTTTGAAGCTGTGCTCTCTACTACCTAAAGCTCAACCTCCTGTACTGCTTCTGCAGAAACGTTTTTTTTTCCTCTTCCAGGACAATAAAAAAGATCATGTTCCTTCAAATTCCGTTATCATTTTCCAAATGTTTTTAACATTCACTGGACCTCTTCGAGTCTCCTTCAAAGTCCAAAATTTCGTATAGCAGCTACTATGGAATTACTGTTTTGGTAAAACAATTTTTTTAAATTAGGGCAATCTCGTAAACTTATCATCATTGTGAGCAGCAAGCACATTGAAAACAAAATCTCCGCGAATATTTTTAGGTTACATTACAGCTGCTGCATGACATCTACAGAGATTTGCATTTTTATTGCGAGTTTTCAAAGTAAAACGCCCAGTGGTAAAGCTGTTTGTAACTAATTTTTTTCTCTAAAAACATTCCCTTCCCTTCATTGCGTCCGCAACAAAATTAAATGATCTGCTGATGATTGGCTTCGGCTGTAGGCAACTTTGAAATAGGGTTCTTTAATTTTGGCACCTTGTATTTTAGGCATGACCGCTCTAACTGTATATATATTTGTGGATCACAGAATTCACTTGAGCTGACATGCAGATTTACAGACAAAAAGGTAACCGTAGTGCTCCAAAAACAGTTCATCTGCATATTCGAAAACTCTAAACAATAGTGCATACTTTTTTGTGCAGGCCAAAGATGCACTTCGATGAAAGTGATGGAATTTAAGTTTTCCATTTCTAATTTTATTTAAACTAAGATTTTTTTATTTATTACCCCAATGGTGAAAACTGCATTTTTTGTGTACGATATTACATAAAACACACCAGGAGGGAAACTCATGAATGCTCAAAGCACGCACGTTTTATTTTCCTAATACGAAAATATATCTAATCTCCATACATTTCAATCACTGGATGTTAAAATGCAACTCTCTTAAAAATAGATGTAGCATTCTGCATCTATTTTTAAGAGGTTTAACTTTTATTAATGAAAATCAGTAAGTTGCGTATAGAACGTGAACACGAAATCTCATTAAATATAATTATCACAAAAGTATAGAATAACTCTGTAATGTTATGATAATTATATTTCGTTTATGTAGACTATGAAAAATTTATTTATCAAATTAGTATAAAAATTGCATGTCTAAAATACAAATATTAATTTTTATAGCAAAAATGATTTCAGATATGGTGCAATAAAACTTTGAAATTTTAAATTATTTATCCGAAAGATTCGCACAACGAAATACAAAGTGCTTAAATTACCTTTAATTAAATATACAAGAAGATATTAATAAATCCTTTCAAGCAATCTGACCTGGAAGTGTCGGAGCTTGCTTGAAAGGAAATGACTTTAACCTGTTACAAATAATTATATTTGAATTCCATCAACTAAATGTAATCACAGAAACATGCAGAAAAACAAAGTAAATTAATTTTGAACTCAGTTACCTTCTTCAACAGCAACATATGCAAATCTTCTTTCATACCAGCTATGATAATTCAACTAAATTTGCCGTTCAATAGGCGACGCCATTTGCTGCTCGAAATTACTTCTCTCGAGAATAACCAAGCAGAAGAAATGAGCGGGAGGAAAGAATACGACTTCTGTTTCGTGCTTTGGAATATATATTAACTCGAAACTTTATGCTAGTGCTACCGTGGATAAATGATTTAAAATATGTTTATGGACAGTCCTTTGTACTTTGTGTATTTTTTCCTGATCTCTTAAATCTGTGAGAAATTTATGCATCTCGTGAAAGTTAATTTATTGTAGGTTTATAGCAAATAAGTTTTGATACCTACTTGAAACACTAGAAATACGATCGGATTTCGATCAGTATGTCTTGCAAAAGGTGAACTATATGGCCTTTCCTATTCAATCTGGGGGAGGAAGGGAATGTTTCTCATATACTGGATATCTTAAATATGCCTTTCAGAAATTTATAATACTGTTTTATGTAATTTAAAGTTTGTTTTATTAATTATTTTTTATTCCTATTTATGGTAAAGAGTCATTAGGATTTTTTGAAGTAGGAAACACAAAAAATGAGCAATGACCTGGTCGGGACTCGACCACCTTTTAGCTCGGGCGCCGCTGTAGAGTCATTAGGTTATTTTGATGCTGGAGACCTGAAAAATAAGCAATGCCTTCGCTGCGACTCGAAGCTGGACCTCTGGAATACGCGTCATCGGGGTGTAACGGTAGCATACTCGGCGCGTATTCTGGAGGTCCAGGTTTGAGTGTCGGGGAGGGCATTGCTCATTTTTCGTGTTTCCTACTTCAAAAATCCTAATGACTCTCCAATGTATAACATCAGTATGAGTCCGTTTTCCTTAAAATGTCCATCAATTGGCCTCACTGGCAGATAGTCTTAGTGTTCATTTCCATTATTCGAATTATCCAATTCATTCCAAATGATTAAATGTTTTAAAAAGTGTGCAAAATGTTAGCATGCACAACCAAACATCTCTTGAGTGATTAATTGTAGACCTACCGTTGAAGTTAAATAAATCAGATAATATACAGAATTAAATAATTCAAACAAGGTAAACTTTCAGATTTTGATTATGCGATTCTTTTTTTATTTTAAAAATATACCAAATTTAAATTTTATAGTGGTCACTGTAAAAACAATTTGCTAAAAATATTTTTCACATCCAAATAAATAAAAATCGAAAATAAACTATCGTCATACGACCAAAATTACCTGAGGTATTGCCAAATAGTATTTGAAGAATAGCATATATATTTTTAAAGAGAGCTACTCAGATTAATTTTCGGAAACCGATATCTAAATGATGCTTTTTGAAACCATGAAATTTCGACACTTTAATACGAATTTCAGATTATCGTTCCCAGAAATGCCGAATTTCAAATACCTGTTATTAAAAGTAAGTATATTTTTACATGACTCCAAAAATCGATATTTCACCCTTTTCGAGTTTAAATATAATTTAAGCCATATAATGTTGACAGATTTCTAAGAGCCAATTTTGTATATCCCAGGATTGGGGTTTTTTTAAAAAGATTCTTTAAGAAGGTCTGTAACAACTTAATAATCACAACTTCGTACCAATCGTATGCAAAATTTTTATGGTTCTGATATGTCTATAATCTTGTATCAATATCCTGCAAACGCTACTAAAATTGAAGCTAGTTTGAAACAAATGACAAAGACTTAAGAAATTTAAAATAATCTTTTAATTTAACTCTTAATTGAAAAGAAAACACTGCTTGTGCCTGAGAGGAACTTCCGCTACTTTAGGGTATTTAAATTAATATAAAATTAAACTGAAATGTAGGGGACGTAGTCCGAGACTACGCACATGACAGACTGCTTAAGCTGGCTCAAGATAGTTAACAGCACATATTTTAAACGTCGGCTAACAAGATGCCAAAGGCGGAATAACTTTGGCAGAGCTGACGATAGTTAAGTAAAGATAATAAGCAACACGAGTCTGCCAGAAGCTCCAATCTTAAAATATTTAATGCTTGGCTTAAATCTGTGATTGTATTGATGTATATTAGTTATTGTGTTTTAAACCTCGGCTTAAATATACAATAACTAATTTGCATTCTGGTAAGGACTACGAAAAGAAGAAGTTATACTAAAGACTCATCTTATAATAGCTGGTTAATTAACATAAAATCCTACACATTTATGTTGTACACATTTTTACTAAAAGAAGTCACTTGACCAAATAAGTCGTAGTCTGAAAGCCTGCATTATTATATTCGTTTCTCTGCATAGATATGGTTCTTTACTCAACTGTTCAAGAAATATTCAGTATTGCAATTTTTTTAAAATATCCTACTTAAGTATGTAATTTATTTCTTTTGCTTGATCATCATCATGTACGAAAGTAAACGTGCTTTCAAGGATAAAAACGGGCAGAGACCAACAAGAAGAAAAATGCAAATAAAATAGCTTTTATAATAAGGATAAAAAACACTTAGTGCAAGTTACTAACCATATTTAACAAGCGAAAATTTAAATAAAAGGAAAATTGAAGAAACTGAATCTATTTTAGGTAACTGAGAAACGTACTTAACTATCTAATAAAAAAAGGTAGTTCAAGATTTACAATTATTATTGATATTTTATGAAGAGAATTTACTACAGATCAACATTAAACAGCTCAGTTTTGATTTTTAATTTATAAGTATCAAACCAAAGTAATGGAAATAAATAATTTTACAGAAAGGAAAATTTATGTAGCTTATAAAATAAAACACATTTATTTCGTTTCCTTATATTTATTGACTAGTGTTTATCATTCATCTTATATTTACACACATGTGTTCGCATTGCTATATATATAGGCAGATAGAAAAATGTCAATTATATATACAGGCAGATAGAAAAATGTCAATTATATATACAGGCAGATAGAAAAAGCTGAATGTTTTCCATTTTTAAAACATTAAACATTTCTGTGTCCGGAATAAAAAGCTGAAGCGAAACCTGCATTAGACACTACGTTAGGGAAGCGTTCAAACGGAAAGTTAATGAAAAGAAACCTGAAAAGAAAAGACTAGAATAATAGAAGGAAGAAGTTAGAGGAAGAAAAATAAAATATGTGAAAACAAAAACTACCAGAAGTATACCCGCACCGAATCGAAAGACCGGCAGAATTATTCAGAGTTTTTTTGTGTGTTAAAGTTTAATAAAATGTGCTACAATCTACGCTTTTATTTTTATTTATTTATTTACTTTTGATTAATCATTGAAATTAAAATTTTTATTTAATCTCCTTTCTTTTCCTAACCTTCCACAAAGATCGCCCGCTTGTCTGATGAAAGTTTAAATTATTTTTTAACTGAATAAGAACTTCAAGGTAAGAATAATGAAATTTAGGAATAACATTTGATCTTGCAACAACTCCTTTTTTTAAAACTGTAATTTTTGATCGCACTACATTCCTAAAGACAACATTTCACTCATGGTTCGAGAGCTCAAAATTGTTTGTTCCCTTTTAAAGGAAGTAAATTTATATTTTTAAGACTGCTAGGTTATAAGTATATGGCATTGACATCCAAAATGTATTGACGTTTGTCATTCTTATGAATAAATATATCCTTAATTAATACTGGTTTTCAAGATCTTTCGTTCATGTTTCTGTAATAATGTAGCTTTTGCTTTAATTTTATGCGATAACTCCTACGAAGAGTATTGCTTGCGTTTTCTTTGTAGCTATCGTTTAAATACACTTTATTATCTACCTTTCTCTGTCACACAGAATTGCTCTAAAGCGCTTTACTTCTACGTAAATATAAATGCTGGAAATCAGAATTCCTTCCTCACTAATGAGGAGTTGCTTTCTTATTTAAAAGAGAGGTATTTAACTTTTAACTCTGCATTTAAGCTTTCAAATCAAACTGAAACTGTTCAGACAGAAGCTCTTTCTTAAAACGAAATAATTTGAGGAGGAAATATTTACGTTTCCGAATCTTAGTTCAAAGTACAGAAAATTTATAATAGAAGTCAATATTTAAGTGCTGTCAAGAGTTTCACCTTAGCTCTGTTTCTGCTCATTTAATCAAAGGAAATTTCTAACTATCTGATATTGCATTAAAGCTTGCACACTAAATTGAGTAACTCTCAATGTTGTATTGTTCACGCTGTATTAATATGCTCAACGTTATATTAAATGATTGCAATCTCAAAGTTGTATTTATTTTATAACCCGAAATGTAACAGAAAAAAGAAATTTATAAAATAAAGGGCTTTATTTTATTATTCGCACACAAAAAAGTATCTTTATAATATGCATGTGGATCGTACTAAGAATAATTCTGGCATAAAAAGTAGACTACTAGTATAATTTGTCACTTTTTCTGCGGATTAAAAATGTAAATAAAAAATAGTCATAGTAACTTAAGAATTTTCTTTCTGTTGATTTCACAGGCTAAAACAATGTTCTTTAAGGATAAGAACAACTGTTTCATTAAGACGCAAGAGAAACACGCCGACGTGGAAAATAAAACAGGCAAATCGACAACCTTGTATTCGGCGTAGATTTTGTAAAATCCCAATCGATTTCGAGGTCAAAACGGGTCCCTCTTCATCAAGAGCAAAAAATTCTGCAAAAGCGAGAAAGCGAATGTCAATCGTATTTATACCCGCAAGCGATCAGTGGAAGAGCCGATAGCGCCATCTATCGGCAGAAATAGTAAATCAAAATGAAGAGTTAGTTAGTAAAATTTTGAAAGCATTAGGTAAGACTGGATTGGAATTAAAATCATTGACTAAACAGGATAAATTTTTGCGAATGTTTCAAGGAAATCCTTCAAGGAAAAGCTTCAAGGAAATCCAGTTCCCTAAGAGAACGAGCTTACTGGATAATTTTAGCAGAACCCAAATCAAAATTGTGATTGAATTTCCAACTATGATTAGCTATTGAAGATTTGTTAATTTCGCCTTTTCGGACGTAAGATTCATGTTCTTTTATGCGAAACTTTAATGCTCTTTTCGTTTGGCCAATATAACTTAAGTCACACTAACACGATATTCTATAAATTCTCCAAGAATTAAAGTCAGAAATAGAATCCTTAAGAGCCGAACCTCGGATTTTATTTATAGGCGAGAAAACAACTTGAAAATTAAACTTGTGTAAAATCCGTGCAATTTCGTAACTGATAGAAGGATGAAATGGAAGCACAACAAGGTTATTAATGTTACTTCTGACATCAGAATATGTTCTTAGACGGCACGATGAGAACTTTCGAACAGCTTTATCAATGACTACGGGAGAAAATCCTCGGTTAAGGGCAACAGATCTTAAATTGAGTTCCTTAGCAAGAAGACATTCTGAGGAACAAACTCTGAGAGCTCGAAATACATAACAGTAAAAAGAAGCCATTTTTTGCTTAGCCGGGTGACATGACTTAGCTTGGGGAGGTAAACAGACAGGAAGGGGTTTACGGTAAATAGTTGTGCTGAAATTAGAACCATTGCGGATTATAAGAATATCAAAGAAAGGCAGAGCATTATCAGATCCCGTTTCAAAAGTGAACTGGATGGCTAGGTCAATCGAATTTATAACAGACAAAATCTGCGGTAAGTCTTCCTTATCACCATCAAAAAGAGCGAAAGTGTCGTCAACGTAGCGAATCCACAGACGAAAAGATAGTTTTTCAAATAATTTGACCTAAAAATAATGCATGTAAATGTCAGCAAGTACAGGGATGAGGGGATTACCCATAGCTAGTCCTTCAATTTGGCGATAATATTTATTTTGGGAAACAAAATGAGTTTGACTCAGAGAGACTTTAGTGAGGGAAATTAACTCTTCAATTTCAATATGTGAGAAATGGAATTCTCGAAGTCTAGTTTCAAGGCATTTTAGGCCGCTTGAACTGAAACGTTAGTAAACAGCGATTTAATATCGAAGTAAACAGCGATTTAACATCAAAAGCATTCTTAGCCTTACATTGTATTTTGTTTAAAATGCTGTGAAATAAATCATTTTTAGCCTAAAGCATCAATTTGCCTAGAAAGGCTATTAACTTCGTTTTGGCCTTTTACGGCGTTCACTGTAAAAGGGCGTTTCACTTTACAAATTGTTGCCACCAAATATTAGAGCCCTGCATTATATTTAAAGAAATTAAATAATGAAGAATATGCATGAATGTATGTATGTTTCTCGCACTGTGAAGAAACAATGGTACCTAAAGATATCAAATTTTTAATAACATAGCCCTTCACTCAAATATGGGCATCTGAAATCCCAATTTCCCAATGAAAAAATTTGGAATCTGGAATTTGTTTTCAGAGGTCCAGGTTCGAGTCCCAGCGAGGATCCGTCTTTATTATCTATTTCATATTTTGTAAATATTTTGTAAAACTTTAACGAATGTTCTATTAACAAATTCAACGATTTCAAAGCGAGCAATGACAGCATTGTGCGGGAAAAAAAAACATTTTTATCTTCAGCGTGCGAAACTGTGTATCGGAAATTCTAAAGATATGCTATTTTTAAATATTTTGTGATACTTCTGTTGCGTTTAATTTTCTGAAATCTGAAAGCTTTCAATTTTTTTTTAAATTTACTTATTAATTTGATAACTTACACTTTTCTTGCTGTAACTAAAAATTTTAAAGTCACGGAATTAACTTCACTGTATATGCCTATGACTGCGGCTGCACAATAACCAGATGTTTTATTAATTTTATTTTTATTTGAGCATATAACATTTTAATTGGCTTTCGATGATGAAATTGGTTATGGGTGGTTATGAAAGGTAACTTTTACCTACATTTTGTGCATTTGAACATAATTCTTATTTATTAAGTCAGTTGTATCCCTGCACATGGAGGATATATCTGAATTCATTGATTTTAGTGGAAAAAAGATTTGCTATAAATCTAAAAGTACTCGGCTCCTTAAAATAATTTCTAAAATACCTCGGAATATCTCAAGTTTATAAAAGTCCATCTAGGTAAAATATTAGCAGCTGTAGTCTAAATATCAATAAATAAGTTGCTCTTTAACTATTCCTAATTGCCATGCTTTTTATCTTTAAAATCAAAAAGTAGATCTTTAAATAAAACAAAAAACTTACTGTAATGCCCTTTAAATCAAAAAACCTCTGTTTTACTATAATGCTTTAAAAGGGGAAATCCAACTATTGTTATTCCTTTTAGCACGCATTCAAATAGAAAGGTACTTAAATTTAAAAAAAGAAAACATAAGATGATGAGAAACAGGAACATTTAAATATTCTTATTATATTACGTAACATAATTTTAGAAATGTCCAGTATAATATAAGCTGAGAATGGGAATCTGCATCTGAGCAAATTAAATTGGAAACAGTGATAAGTTGGCAAGAGGAATTCTGAAAGAATGAAATAAAAAGGAGGCAGCCTTCATTTTTAATAGTTTAAATTTCTGCGGATTTTAAAAGAAAATAAAAAAAACAGTACGCGAGTGAGATGGATCGATTTACTTTATTGAGATTAACTGCGACTTTAGTGTTTGAAACATTTTCCATTACTGCTGCCTGACGCAATGTTCCATTGAGAGTTTAAACACAGCTGTTGTGAGGGATTAATATTTTAACTGAGATACAGTGAAATTTCCCACGGTAAGAGAATTTATTTTAGAAAGCACTTTATTTAATAGTTACTTTGGATGACAACATAAAGCAGAAATCTCCTTCTGGACTTTTATTCAAGCTCTTATATTACCCTAAACAGATTTCTTTAGAATTTGAACGCTGTCTGTCTGATTATAAGTCGCAGTAAATTTCCTTTGAAAAATATAAATTGAGGTGAAATAAATTTAAGCTGCTATTTTTATTGTATATGTGCATTAATTTCGATTGATTGCCTGAAGGAAAAACTCGCCAGCTAAGAGCTTTGAAACGAAGGAACTAAACCCTTAAAATTTTAACTACAGGAACTGCATGAACATTTTTTTATACATTAGTATGCACTATAGGGAAAATTTTTTTTTATTCAAAGTGTAAGCTTAGGGATACTAAAACGATAAAATATTAAAATTATAAAGTGTCAGTATATCAAAAAACCATTTTTCATTGCATTTTTTTTATTACGTACGGTTTAAAAGAACGTTTAAGTTTTCATACTTAGTGTGGCAAGAGGATACTGACTTAATGGTACGAAGGCTTGGTGTAAAGTTAAAATTTTCGTATTTTGCCTAAATCAAAGTAGACTGCAAATTAAAGGCTTTTGGTAACTGAAGCCACAATGTGCAAAGATTACTCGTTAAAACTGTGAAATACTGCTGACTGTGGGCGAGATAAAATGTTCCAGTAAAAGACGTTCAGATAATTTTAATTCAATTAGTAAGAAAAAGAAACAAATTGAGTATCTAAGATATACATTTTAGATTCATTATTTTGTAACAATTCTGGAGTATATCTCTATATCAACTTTTTCGGCTCTTATATCAACCATTCTTAAAATCAACCATTTCTTAAAATCTAATAAATGAGTTATAATTGATAGCTTGGTTAAATGATGAAATCCCACAAATATCTAACTTAAGTTTATTCTACCACATCAAGTGTGAGAGATAAATTAAAATATTACGAAACAAAATTACGAGTTGCTTTGACTTTGTAGAGACATTAGGTTATTTCTTGGAGCAGGAGTATTGAAAAATGAACAATGCCTTCGCCGGGAATCGAACCACGGACCTCTCGGTTACCCGTCGAGCGTGCTGATCACTACACCACGAAGGCGTGCGAAGAAGGCGGGAGAAATACCTTATATACTCCTCCTCTTAAAGGGCGACTGGGGTTTTGAGGATCCAATCGTCAAATCCCGGTGGTGGAGAATCATCATCCACCACCTTTTTAGTTCGGGCGCCAGTGTAGAGACATTAGTTTATTTCTTGGAGCAGGAGTATTGAAAAATGAGCAATGCCTTCGCCGGGAATCGAAACACAGACCTTTCGGTTACGCGTCGAGCGTGCTGACCACTACACCACGAAGGCATGCGAAGAAGGCGGGAGAAATACCTTATAACTTGGTTGTGAAACAGAAAATGCTTAACAGTCGTTGACTGTACAATTTTAAATACTTTCTTAAGTGATGCTTCAAGCTATGAAACGAGCACTAAAAGCTATCTCAAAATCTTAACTTACTACGAAGCTAAATTGTTTTCAAATTTCACTTTCTTCTCGAGCAGCGACTTTCGCTAAACACCAAGCATGGTGGCTTCCGCCAAATGTTGACCTAGCTAATTATACGGTTACACGTTAATTGAAACTGCTCTTTACTCAAATCTGCATATTGCTCTGGAATGAGCGTGACATAGCGAAAATGAGACATACAAGGAAAGATATAAATTAAATTTAATGTTGCTATTAAAATTGAACTGTTATGGCAAAATCTTACAATCTTTATACCCTTCGTGAATTCTTTTTATAATAACAGCTAAAGCTTTATAGAGACTAGCTTGAAACAAACAACGTGAAAAGTCAACTGACCTCTCACTGGAAGTCGAGGCACGAGTTTTACACTTACTAGTTCATTGCTCTAACCATTCATCCTACGAAAGCACGCATTGGGGGAAAAGTGATAATTCCCTGTAATTCCTTGCTCTTCGAAGAGTTTTAATTTTTTTGAAGTCCCGTTTATGCTTGAGCATTTTTCTTTTGGTCAAACGAAAACAGAACTATTGGTAAGAAATATCTCATCATTATGAAACCATCAGGAGAGTTTTTCGAGTAATCATTCACGAGTTATTAAAATAAAGATTTTCTAATCCAATATTTAAAATATTAGAGCACATTTCTTAAATGGCCAACATTCAAAATAAACTGTTAAAAATAAATAGTGAAAATTCTAAAAATAACATTAACATAAAGCTTGTCACCCAACCGGTATAGTGGTTGGCGTCCCCGACTGGCGTGCCGAAGGCCTCCGGTTCGAATCCGGGAGAAGGAATAGATGTTTGTAAACATATCGTGTCGATGCGGCATGGCGGCACTTTAATTACGCAGCGAGCCGAACGTCCTCTCATGTGGTTTGGTGGAATTGGAGAGGGGTGGGAAACCCTCGGACCCGTCCCCCCCGGCGTGCTCTCTATCAAAATTGGGGGCGGAACTGAGCCAAATCGCACTGTCACCTGTTAAGCGCTCAAGGCTATTGCCAACGACAGGCGTAATCTGGCGCTCCTTGACACTAGAATTCTCGTGGGGTTGGGCTGCCTCTGTCAGACAAATGAGCATGAGTAACAACAACAACACATAAAGCTTATGTACTTAAACATGGTTAATATGCTTCAGCGTGATATAATACATAACAAAGATAATTTCATTCGTAGTTCAACGCAAAAGTACTTTCTGAGAAATATTTCGGATGATACTCGGTGAAAATTCTATTATATTGTTCAGTATATTTCAAAATGATCTTGTCTTGAGGAAACTGGACTATCCAGTGAAAGGCTGCATTATCCTTATCACATTTCATGTTCATTTATATTCATGTGGCAGCAGAAGAAGTTTTAAATGGTTATCAACATTATCCTTGAAGATTTCAAAACACAATTATGTTATCATCCGTTACTGACAAGGAAACAAACCTTATAGCATTATGAAAGAGTATCACAATATCTTAATAACTTCATCTATATTCTACATTAACAAGTATGCAAACTTCTACAACGAAAGTGAAATCACACAGGATCCCATTGAGCTAGCCTGATGTATCAAAATAACCATTGAACCAGCACCATACCTTTCCTGCTGCACTGCTGTGAAACATGGCATGCACCTGAACGTGTATTGCTGCAATTGTCCTTTTATATGTTTCGTGATGTTTGATGCTCAACACGGCATCAGTAACAAATTCCATTCAATTATTGGAAATGCCATTTGTTTACTGTTAGGTACGCAGCTTGTCATCGAGATGGACCCATCTTGTTTGCCTTATGATAATTCTCAACTGCATAATTATACCTTGTTATAAGCATGTACATTAAACTAATACTTGCATCCCTACAAAATGTTGTCACAAATTAATATTTCTGGGATCAGAATTTAGCATCCGTTGTCAAACACAATATAATATGTGATTAGGCGATTTAATAATCGAAATATACCATCTCTTCATTTTATTGTTAATCTAATTAGTCATAGTCTGTAGAAGCTCTGACTGTTTTCTTCTTATACAACAGTCTTGTTTCAGCCCATTGCATCCCATTTAGCTTTTCGTGAAGGGTCTGAGATGTGTAACTAGCAATGTTTCGAGTTTATATCTTATAATTTTCATAATTTCACTTACCTTCCCTGTCATTTGGGGAGAATTTTTTAAAGGAGTATCCTTTTAGTGAGGGAAAAAACAAGTATTAAAATAGATCTTTCAGAGGCAGTGTTTTAGAAAAACGTTTTCTCCGCCAGACGACACAAAATTAAGACAAGAGAATTATCTGAAGAATGAGAAACCGAACTCATACTCAAGCCTTCATGAGCTAGATTTTTTGATCGAGAATAACGCAAATAGAAAACTTAGTGTCACTTGCACACTTCTGCAGTTGTTGCGCTCCATCAGAAATACCTGTGCTTAAATTCATAAGTAATATATGTGATCTAAACCATTCATATTGTTTTCCGCATACAAATTTTTGAAGAACGTTCTTTTATCGAATAGCTTGGTTGCTTAAATTAGTATACCTTTTAACGCTACGGCAGAAATGCGTTATATAATATTTTTTCCAAAACAGAGCATTTGGTATTTTAACAACTCGAAGAAAAAGCTGTTCGAGGTGCTATTCTTTAAAATCACATCCGCTATAAAAATTTTTAATCTTACTTTCACTTTCAGTGTTGAAAAAATGCATTCATCTGCGTAAGTTAATGAGAATTTATTTTATCTATACATCTTAAAATTTTGTAATAACTATTAATTTATAATATGAGTGTCATAAATAAAGTGAGTTTCTAATAAATAATCGCTCATTGCACCAAACAACCTGACGTGAAAGTCATCCAGAATATGTACCAGTTTAACATAGATTTCGTCATCAAGAAACTCCACGCGAAAGCGTGTAGTGGAATTATGTAAGGTCTAGTGATCAAAGGATCATTTATTAAGTATTGATTTATTTTACTTCCTTTTGTGGTTAAGCGGCCACCCAAGAATCATTGGTCATTGGTCACCCAAGGACACCATTGGCAAAGTTATAGAGTCATAAAGCTCATCAGAACAGGAAATGTGTCAACCTTCTAACTTCCTCACTGCTTGGGCGTGCTTCCAGTTACACCATGAAGGCATGCAATAAGCAGGGAGAAAATACTTCATATTCTCCCCACATAATGGGGTACTGAGTAGGAGGGGACCTAGTTGTCCTTTAAGTAATCCTGGAGGCTGCGAATTATGGTCACCATATTTTAGTTCAGGCTTCACTTGAATAGTCATTTTTATTTGTCAGAAGCGAACTCCGGACCTTGCGACTGTTAGCCTGACATGATTCTAACCATCCCGCGAAGTCACATAGTCAGGAGGCAGAAAATACCTTATACAGTGACGGGGTATCCCAATTGCAGAAATATTTTTCCTTCGAGAAAATGCTAAGTCCTTCCAGGACAGTCCATTAACCAGAGTTCCAGTATAGTGGTTCACTAAAATATAATGAAATAATGCTCAAATATGCTGCATTTATAAATCTGAGAAATGCGTTTTACTAGCACTCACTTTCTTAAGTATTAATGCACCCAAGAGGAACGAACAATTTGCATCTATAGCATTACATGGTTTTCCAATCATGCTCCTCTAATCAGTATAGACAAAGACTCATTTTAAGTCTTTTTTCACAACAGGCTTTTTTCATTTCACACATGCTTACGAGCAACTTTGTAAAAATCATATCACATGCATAAAACTTAACATTCTTGAGTGTAAGAAACCAAAACGCTGATTGATGAAGATTTTATTTTAGCAAACGCCCCTTCAGCAATTTATACACAATTGCTTTTTTTTAGTTGACTAAGTGAATGACAAGTACCACAAATAGAAAAATATTGGTACTTGACGACTATCACCTCCTTCAGATGCAACTAAATGATGAAAGGAAATGTTCTTCTATTTGTGATGCCTTATGTTTGATTTAGCCGCAGGCGAAGAAGACTATCGTGGGTGAAACGCAAAAAGCGGCTCTGCTTAAATAAAATCGACATTAATTAGCGCTGTGTTTTCTTTACTGTGACGTGTTTCTTTTACTGTGACATAATATGGGAAAGAATTATGTTCCCATGTTACGATGCTTGAATTTGTCTGTTAGAGGGCATTAGCGTAAAATCTCTGTAAACGAAATGTTATAGTGGTATAATCTGGGGCACCATATTTATCGCTGCAGTATAAACGAAGTTAAAGCGTCTTTCTAACATTGCATAACAGCATTTTATTTTGAGAAAGAAGCTACATTTACTTTGATCAAAATATTGTTATGCTGAAACCCCTTTTTGGTAGATTTTTTTATCAGCTAAACCATCTGTTTTCTTCTATCAAGATGATTCAACAGAATCAACAATATCAGATAATTTTGTAGAGTCATTAGGTTATTTAGAAGCAGGAGAGATGAAAAATGAGAAATGTCTTCGCCGGGACTCGAACCACAGAACTCTCGAATACGCGCGGAGCGTGCTGACCACTACACCACGAAAGCATGGGAAGTCCGGAGAAATACCTTATAATTCAAGCTATCTAAAAAAATGTGGCAGTCAATCTGATACCAAAAGAACACATTTGCTTGCTTCTAGGAATGGCAGGCGAGATGGAGTAAGTGTATCTGCCCCATTGGCTGTTACTGTTAGTGATTAGGTAACAGTTTAATAACTATTTTAAAATGATACATACTTAACAATTAAAAATTCTGATAAACAATTAAAACATAACAAAAAAGAAAGCTATAAAAGTTATAAGTCTGGAATATTTATATTAAAAAAATAAAAAATGGAAATGCAATACGAGATGCCGTTATATACAGTTATATACATACATACAAATGCTGAAAATAAAATAGACACCGCGAACTCTACAGTTTTAGATTCCTTTTCCAAAAAAAATTTGATTATTCATTAAATTAAACGAAGGGAATAAAATTTAGTGACTGGCAACGAAATTAAAATTTGATAAATTAACTTTACCAAGTCACTTTTTCAAGACAACTTCGTTTTGTAATTTAAACTTTGAAGGTTATCCGATATGTGTGTTCTTCATTATCTAAGAAAAATGTTTAAAAAAACATGAAATGGCACACAACAGGAGAAAAAGAAAAGATTTTGATGAAATTTTATAAAATACATCGACTTTTGCTTTCTTCGAAAATTTTTTGTTCTCAAACAACCTTACGTCTGAAAAATAAATTAATCATCCTCTTGTCGTATTTAAATAGTTTTATTTTTTTTTATTTTGTAGTAATAAATTTGTAATGAATGAGAAATAAAGAAAACAAAATAAACTCCTCTCTTTTTATAATATTTTGCGCAAATGTTTATACAGGTTTCGAGGAATACATTAAATACAAAAATAAAATTACTGGTAATTCTTGACTCGAATTAACTTTGCTTTGCAAAGAAAGAGGAAAAAAAGAAAACGTTGCACAACTTATACTTACAGTCGGAAAACGTTGTACTACTTGTACACATATAATCGAGTTCAGCTGAGGTATTGCATGAATGCATTAAAATATTACAGTTTCCTCACCATAAAAAAGTATGACAGTAATAGGCAAAATAAACTAAGAATAACGCATATTTTGAATGACACTTTTTAATTAACGGCAATTTTCGGTTCAAACTGATTTTATTTTTCAAAGAAAGAAGAAAGAGGGAAACTTCGTACAATTCATACATACAGAAGAAAAACTTCACTACATGTATGAATAAAATCCAACTTAATTAAAAAAACTGCTCAAATTCTCTGCATTATGCACTCGACAAAAAAGAATTCATGTCTCAAAAGCCATCAGGCACTCTTGTTTCAGCAA
The DNA here is from genome assembly GCA_000611955.2 of Stegodyphus mimosarum. NCBI lineage: Eukaryota > Metazoa > Arthropoda > Arachnida > Araneae > Eresidae > Stegodyphus > Stegodyphus mimosarum. The sequence goes on from KK112589.1 coordinate 930,653, forward strand.
TCATGCTCATCGTCTCATGAACTTTTGAGATTGCTGCATACCTCTTTCATTGGCTTAAGATTAGTCAGATGTTTAGCCGTTCTGTTACTTCCTTTATTTAAATTTATAAAATTACATAAAATAATTAAATAAAGAAGGAAACGCCTAATTTTATTAAAAGAAAGATTACATTTCTGGAATCTTTAGGGTTTTATTGGTCCAGAAAGCGTGAAAAATAAGCAATGCTTTAGCCGAGATGCGGAACACTGGACCTTCCGTTACCAGTCGGACATATTTCCAATAACATCAAGAAGGTACGTGGTAAGGAAGCAGAGAAAGCCCTTACAAGCTGTTTATTTTATTTGCTCGTGCACTAAAAATTTAGGAAAATTTTGAGTAGAAAGAAGATAATTTTATACTACACTCAAAATACAGAAAAGCAGTTCAGATTTGGCAATATCTTTTCGGTTAAGCCTCCAAACAAGGAGGACATATATAAATGTGACTCGAAGAAGCTGATTTGTCAAACTTCAATGAGTAAGTTTCACCTCCCACTTTATATTTTGAAAAATCTATAATTGGGGGCAAAAACTCTGAAAATATAGAAATTAGGCAGTGCTTCATGAACATCATGTATAGGTAAATCAGGTGCTTTCTGATGAATATATATCTCCGTCTGATAAGCAGTTTTGCAGTGAAAAATTTCTGTAGATTTAGTAGTTGAATATGTTTATCATTGTACTTGAAAAAATGTTACTCAAGTAGTGAAAGGAAACTAGATTTCTTACCCGTCACAAAATAAGTTAATAAAACAAATCGTATATTACATAAAAAGTAGTTTTCTTGTATTGAAAAGTTGGAAATGATTTCTCAAACGCCTCGTTCTTTTATTTCAAATTGCTACAATAAATGCTGCTCTTACCGGCTGGCGCTTTCTTTGCTTCAACCGGGAAAAAAAGAGGTTCACTTATTTAGAATGCTTGTCGATAGAGCAAATAAAAAATAAGATACGGAGGTAAGAAATTTTATGTACAAATACATATTTCATCTCTTTTATTCGATGTTCCTTCAATAAACTGGATTAATTTCCATGAAAGTAAGAAATAATTCGCTTTGTGGATATTTTCTCTATATTTTTGAAAGATATTAAGGTTACAGTCATCTGAATTTTTTTTTCTTTTAAATCTTCATTACCTTCATCTGTAGAACCATGACACCTGAGAAGCTTGCATTATTTTTACAAAATGTCTTAGACCTCATAAAATATGTACTGATGAAGCATAAATAAAAGATGAAAGAACTTGAGACAAGAACAAGCGCAATCCTACTTTATTCATCTTCAACTTCGAAATGTTTTCTTTCAGCTGAATATTAGATTTAGCGTAAAATCTTACATTATGACGTCCATCTTGCATATTAAATTTAAAGCATACTTCCTTTTATGGTTAGATTCGTTAAAAATGGAATAATGTGAATTATTCCATTTTTAACGATTAGATTCGTTAAAAATGGAATAATGAGAACGAAATATTTTTGAGCCGATGACAGCATGAGAGATAAGAATGTATTATTTTCAGTTAATCCGTGAATATTAAAATACGAACACAATCAGATTGTTTTTCTTATTGATTAAAAATTTATTTACCAGAAAGCTTTAGAAAATACTTCTAATTGCTATAAACAGTTTCTTTTATAGTCAAATTTCATTCCAGTGCAATATTTTAGTTTTTAATGCTTTTAATATTATTAGCTAGGTTTGCATTTAAGGGTTTTCGCATCCTCTCATGCATACTACTGTGGTGTAAGTTAATTAGCAGTCGAGCAGTCGGAAGATTCTTGGCTTGAATTACTGAAAAGGAACAGTTGATGTATCATGTTTCCTGGCTTTGAAAATGCAATGGTCTTTACTTATATAAGTCTTATATTGGTTAGTTTAAGTTATTTGAATACGGCAAAGGACACAAGAGCTATCTGCCTGTCTCATATCAGCTATGAAATTATTTTCATTTTGTCATCATTTTATTTCAAAGAAAATATGTAATAAATATTTTTAAAAATGATAGATTCGAAATAATTCTTGTGTTCAAACTTTTGACTAACGTTTTAATTTCAAATATTAATTATTTCACATTACAAATGCTGGATTGCAAAGAAACCACTCATCAAGTTAAGAACAGCACATTGCCGAAATAATACACTTTTCTAACTTAACAGCAACATCAAGTCTTATGAATTTTGATTGAATCCTTCTTTCGTTTATGAACATTAAACTGTTATAAAGAGCTCAGTAACAGGGGATTATTATTTCTTTAATGTAAGATTTTACTATAATTCATATACCATCTTATGAAAAAAGCTTAACCAGCTGTAAAAACGGAAAAACACGTAAAGGTTAAACCAGTTAAATAGCCACCACCTCTTATAAATGCCGGATACTTCTAAAAAAGAGAAGTTTCTTTAAGAATGGATAGAAGTGTAAATTGTAAAATATTCTTACGGATTCGTTTGTTATTTGTTTCGTTAGTTTATTGCATATTTCTCAATAAATACTATGAAGGATCTTTTTTTTAAAGTTCTCGTGTTAAACAATTCAAATTCAATTACTTTGTGGGGTTCCACTCTTTTATTTAACAGTTAAATTTGGGGAGCCTTTCACACCGAAAAGCGAATAATCGCTTAAGTGTGTGAAAAGAGACGTAAGACTCAAGAAGGGTTAATTACCCTTTATTTCTCAAAATAAGAGTTAAGACAATCGCCTCCTGTCTCAGAGCGTACAGCAAAGCCTCCACTTGGCCTTGAACTTAAACTGATAAGAATTAAAACTTAACTAATGCTTAACTAAAAAAGATATAGCCGAAGCTATGAGGATTCTAAGTAGTTGGTCCCTAAATCTCAATTAAGTAGGCAAAGCTATCAAGGGCCTGAAGTACGGTAGCGCGTAGTAATAGCTTAGAGAGAGGGGTAGCCCAAAGGCAAACGCGCGCTAGTCAGAAACTCTGGCTCTCTAACGAAGTCAGTCAAACATCGACTTAAATACTACTCTTACTCATCGACTTAAATACTACTGTTACTCTTTTGCATTAAACGAATTTCTGGAAATATATTCTGGTAGGAAATTGTAAGCTGAGATTAGGAGAGACAGGAAAGGGACAAACTTAAAAGTAACTGTTATAAACTTAAGGTAAACCTTACAACTTAAACTTACAAATGTTTAATAATCACTTTCAAAAATAACAAAACGCTCTTCTCCCTCTTTGAAGCTTATTCTTGCACTCTAAACATACAAATTAAATTAGCACTTAAGAAGACGTAACACTAATAGAGAAAAATCTGCAGAACAGTGTCAAGGAATGCATTCTCTGTGAGCTGCCGCTCTTTGATGCCTGCTCTAGCCTTGTTGACAGAGTTATTAGGTTATTTTGAAATGAGACATGAAAAATGAGCTGTGCCCTTCCCGGGACTCGAACATTACTACCGGGGACTTTACTTTTGTACAAGGTCAAGTAAAAACAAACAGCACAAAAAAAAATCTAGATATTTCTAGCTTCTCGCTTTGTTTTTTGTTTAGTTAGGCAAAATGGTTTGCTTGAATTAATTAGGAAGCTTTTACAATATCGCGTGGTGCCGCTGTAAACAGGCTGCGATTCCCTGGGGCCCCACAGCACACAGTTTTTTGAACCCCTGGATTAGTTAGAAATAAAGAGTAGGAGTTGACACCGCATCGTTTGCATAAGTTATATTAGTTTACCAAATGTGTCACCATCTTTGAAAAAGAATCCTCCATAAGTTCCGAACTCATTAAAATTGAATATTAGGCCCACCAACTAAGTCGCTATACACTGGTAGTTCCGACCTGGGTTCGATTCCAGGTGAACAGCTGGCTGCATGGGCTTGGTTTTGATGTGTAACGTGCATACGAGCCAATTTCCCTTAGAACGTCCCCCACGAAGGCATCTCTCCCCTTAGGCTTTGCCGTAATCTCAATAAACCAAACCAAACAAAACAAAATGGGATATTATGTAATCTGAATTCCACACCCAGCCATTTGCAGCACAGTCCTTAAATTGTAATTGATTTACATTTATACCTACGTGTTATGAATTTCAATGAATAATTTAATTTAATTTCTATTTTTGTTACTTATAGTTATGAGCTACATTTCTGTGCAGAAGTTGGATTGCAGACTGCGGAAAATATGAGCTTTGGTAATCATTTAATTAATGTTTCGTTCGGACCTTACAAAGTTATTTTCAGAGAGTAAATATTTTTTTAGTGTGTGCACTTTATTCAAATCTAAAACTAACATCTTTGTCAACGGTCGTAGTTTGCTCTTAATTTTCAATTTATTAATTATACTCAAATTTCGAAACTGGAATGCACAGCCATTTTCGTTGCGATAAAACTTATGTCATCAAATATCAAGAAAACCTGAAAAAATCTAAAGACCTGCTTAATTTTATGTGCATTTTGTGATTAATTTTCATTTGTTGTTGTTGTTGTGACTTATCTTACTTGTCTGACAGTAACATCAGAACAAGCCCACGAGATACATCGTTATAACGAGAGCAAATCTTTGACAAGAGCCTTGAGTACCATATAGGTGACAGTACAACTTTGCTCAGGTCCTCCCCCAATTTTCATGGAGACCGCCGCGGAGCATGCGTCCGAGTGCCTTCCATCCCTCTTCTCCTACCCTAACCTCTCGAGAGGACTGCCAAAATATTTAGAGTGCCCTCGAGCTACAAACATCCAAGCCTTTTCCGGGATTCGAACCCGGGCCCTTAGGTACAACATCCAGCGTCGCTAACCACTATCCCGGTTGGGCGGCTAATTTTCATTTAAATCAAGAGAAGCTAGGTTTTGATCATGCAAAGTAATGTAAAAGTTTTTCTATTGATCAAATAATAAGAGCGAAGATTACAATATATACCATCGCTAAAAAATTAAAGCAATGATTAAAATATATATCTGCTAAAGTTTTCGTAAATAAAGTTTTTACATTTAATACTTGGGAATATGTTTCTTTTAATGTAGATTTCGCGAGAGTAATCTGTACTGGTTGGAAACCGAATTTTATTTATTTCAGTTTGTTGTTTATAGGAATTCAATGGAAATGATAACAAGCACGTTTTTGTTTTTTCTTCTTGTTTGCGTGATGGTTATCTGGAGTAGTTTTCCTCCTTTCACTGAGAACTAATGTGCCTACTGTCATTGGAGGTCTGAGATTTCATTTCTCGTCAAATACTTAATAACAGTTTTTGATTACTTAAAAAACATAATAGCAGTTTTTAAGCTAAACTTCAAATGCTACTACAACCACTAGAAGAAATGCTCTAGTTATGTTTTGCAGAGGCATAAGAACAAAAATTTCGGAATTGTTGAACTTGCATTCGTTATTGGAAGATGACAGTATAGAAGCGATGGAATACAAATTTAATTTGATTTGGTTAAATTTGATAAGCAATGATATAAATTTGATAAGCTATGATAAGACTGTCTGCTTTAATTAAAAGCCTTTGTAAAGGATCTTAATGAAAATTACAAGACTCCCTGCAGTCTTACAGTCACAAAAGAAATTTAAATAGGACTTAAAATAGGGTTATAAATTGCTTGCATGGAGTGAATTTAGCACTCATGCTAATATTCTGCGGTTAGGATAGGAGTCTTGAAGAGAGAAATGTTACAATTCTCACCTGAAGTCGGAAGCGAAATCTTCGAGAAACTGACTACTCGATGCGCCTGTCGTCGCTAATTTGTTGCAGTTATGTGAAAATTGATTGCTTGATTAATTAACAAGTTATGTCAACCGAGCTCCAGAGCTATTTAGTTAAAAAGAGGGATGTTTCTCACGATACAATTTTTTAAAGAACACAGGTTAGCATTTTCTGTTACAGCTAGAAAAAACAAAATCTCAAGTAGCTAGCTTGTTGAGTCAGTGGGAGCTAACTCTGAAACGAATTGCTAGTGTTAAGAAGCTCACTCATCTGTTTGCGTTTTGAATGTACTAAAACATGTATATTAATGAATGCAGACACGATAGTTTACGTTTACTGTCGGTCTGGAAAGGCAATATTCGCTGCATATTCTTATGCACCACATTTCTTCAGAATTATATTCTAATGTAATTTATTTGTATATATAAGAAGCATGCAGAGAGATTTCATGGCTGTAGGCAAGGTAAACAATTACACTAATACAAATTTTGAGAGAATGGTCTCATTGAAAAAAAATTAAATGCAGTGAATATGTAGATTTATCCAATTCATTCATAGAAAAGCATTTCAAATCAAATATAGAAAGCAGGTATCATACGTTGTGGACCAGCGCACTTCATTCGACAGTTCAACCACATGAAGGATTGCCCGCATCTAGTAATGAATGTTTTGTTGGTTTTGGAACCCGGCCACGTTGAAATATGTCTTGTCCTTCCAAAGGATATTGGGCAAAGGTTCTGCGTCACTTTCGTCTTTGCTCATGGCCTAGTTTTACGAGTGAAACCGTAGCTGATTTTCTCGTGCCAAGAGTTCGTACTGTCATGTAGCATGATAAGGACGAACACAATTCCAGTGCAGTATTTGCCATACAAGCCCTAAATGCCCTGCTGATAATCTCGTACTGCTTTGTGGATGTATCAGAGATTACACTAAAATATTCTCTGTTTTATACATACAACTACACGTTGCACAAATGAGCACGGCTTGTAGTATTACGTACTTTATAGTGTCGTCGAGCTATTTTAACAATTGTCTCCGCTCTGGGATGAGAATCTGGGGGAAATTTAACGGCATACGTCCGTGCAATCTACGCGACTTTTCATTGGCATCCACCGTACAACAGCATCATCTCACTATATTGCTCACTAGTAAAAATTGCCATTTCTACACTAAATATATAAATTTGTCTGACGATAATAAATTCGTTTTCCTTGTTTTAACTTCCTTTATAAATTATGACGTCACAATCTACGCGTCATAATTGTACACAGTCTAGTTTCCATTTGAGATAGATTCGTCTGCACACGCTTAAAAAATGTCCCGTTTCACTTTTGAAGAAAATCAGCGTTGCGCGGGGACAAAACGTCACGCATAAGTTTCGGATATTTCAGATTGAATAGGCAATTACTTACCGTATCCATGAGTACAATATATCTTTTCCTACTAAATCGATGATGCTCTATAATTTTGTATTTGGCTTTTTATCTCGTAGTTTTTGATACAGTATCATTAAATTCTGAATTTCGCTGGTAGAAAGCACTGAAGCTGCTTTATAATGCACAGCCTAGTTTGTTTACTATAGCTAGATGCTATATTCATAGCTGTAGCTAGCTTTGTTCACCAGTTATTTAGAGACAAATGGAGTTTCCTATTTTCCTATATGTGAGTAAGTGAGTGCACCGCTATGATGGCTTCCGACCACGGACATGAACCAAGCGGAATTTTATACCATCAGAGCGGGGAAAACTCCTAAGTGACAAAGCTGAATATTACATACTAATAACAGTTTCTATAGCTTGATAACTGCAGGCACCAAGCATTATTCTGATTATCTTATTCACGGTTGTTTCTGCTTACGCAGTGTCTTGAGATGTTCTCTATTTAACCAAGGGCTACACTAATATTGAGTGTGTTAGACGTCCATATTGTCCAAGCACAGTCTGCTGGTTTCTTTAAGTGCCGTATTCTTGTATGTACAAACAATGAAAGTAACAAATCCGCGTCGCCTTCCTCTCCATATTAGCAGATAGGAGTATCTCTAGGAGTAGTGCACATCATCCTAGGGATTGTAATTCTCAAAATCTCAGGGGATTTTCTAAGTGACTAAATTTCTAAGTGACTCTCTTCTAAGTTTTCTAAAGTAACTTTCGGATTACTCTAAATATTATACTTATATATACATATATATAAATCGCGATTTTTATACTTGTAATTATGTATAAGTACAAAAATTTCAAATTATTTAGTAAATTTTGAAATATAATTATTGTAGCTTATCAACGAATTTATCAAATTAAAAGTTACAATTATGCTCAAACTATTTATGCTTGCGCAATTCATTAAGATTAAGAAATTACAAAATTTAATTCGAGTAAATAGAAGTACCATTAGGTATTGTAACGCGCATATTTTCATTGCACGAAAATCCTCACTTGATACCACATCATCTGTATAAATGATTACATTTTACACGTTTCAAATATTTATTCTATGACCATTATACAAAAATAACGGCGTAGTGGTCATAAATATATGCTTTTAAAAATGATTGCCAGAATGAAACACCCTATCGTGACACATATACCGTTATTATATTTTTTTTTATTCATTGTGAATTCAAGAAATTGCTTCTATTCGATATAAAATTTGTTACGTTCGCCTGTGATGAATACTTTATTCGGCTACCAGTATTACACATTGCTTATTTCTCTCCCTTCTGTTGACTGAAATAAGTTGGCAGACAGTATTTATACTACCATCTGCCCTATTCATATGATTTATTTATATCCAAAGGAAAGCGAAGCTATAAATCAGAATAAAGGATTTTTCTGTGAAAGTAAAAGACTTGACGTAAACGTAAGACAAAAAGCAGGGAACAAAGAAACTCAAAAGAGAAAAAAGAGTTACAAATATTTATAGTTTCACAAAACAGAACCTCGGTTCTTTTGCGAAGATCGATTAACATAATTTTTCCTAGATTTGCAAGATGTTCCTTTTTTGTCAGAGATACTTTTTAATGCGAGTATTTCTGTTGGGAAAGATCAGCTAGCTAGACTTCTTTCCATTTGAAAATATCGTTTTTAAATAAGAATCAGCGAACAGTTAGTAATTCTCAGCGTCGTTCACTATAGAGTTTTCAGTAAGCAAGGCATCAGTTAAATTACGCTTTAGTGACTGTAATTAATTTGGTTCGCGTAAATTAGAATATTGGAAATAATTTGTCGAAACAAAGAAAATGCAGCTGATAGAAGAGCTCTTTAATTCAAACTAGATTATAAATCAATTTTCAAATGTGAGTTTAACCTAAGAAAAATAATTGAAATCTAATAAATTAGTTTTCTTAATGCCAAGACAAATTGGATTATCTGTTTAAGGTAAAGTATATGAGAATTATTTGCCTAGTTTCAACCCAGATATGATTACATCTTGAGAAAGGAGACTTCATTAACGCTGCATAACGTCTCGATATCTGTCAATATTTTACTATATTATTATAACAAAACTTAAGAGAAGAAATGTCTGCCAATAAACTAATGATGGTGTCTCATATGCACTGCTTGAATTAGAAAGCGTAAATTCATTTTAAAATATACATTGATAACTCAATTGTGTTTTGTACAAGAAGTATTGGTTTAGGATTTAGAAAATACTCTTTTAAAATTGAATGCTAAGAAATAATTTACTACTTATAATTTATTTAAATATTAGTTAAATAGAATGTCATTAGATGTTCCATTTTTGCATTCGTAAGTTTGAGTTTTGACCTGATATACTTAAAAGTTTAACTAAATGTCTTTCACGTACATTAGCATCGTATCCTAAATATTTTAAAACTATTAAATTTATTAGCATGAAATTGAACATGACATATTAAAATAAAGTATTCAACCTAAGATAAATATTATAAGTTGTACTTTATTGTACCTGGAATTTTCTGCGAACTGTCAACAAATCCGCTCGTAATGAATAAAATGCTATTTAAATAATGTTCTGTCTACACCCCAGTTTCTGCTTGTTAATATAGAACTATTTATGTTTTGAAAGAGGATTCAAATAGCTTAATGTTGTTCTCTTGTGGGCAATTTATGATAGCAGTCTAAATCTACCTGATTTGATGTGAACGTCTTGGTGGAGGACGTTTAATGCACTGTGTTATAATCACATTATGAGTACAGAAATAGCTAGAGCTTCCTTGTATCTAAATCAATCAACTAGGAATACAATAAAATTATCATTCCATTCAACAGCTTTAAATACTCAACTGTCTGTGTCCCCAAATATTTTCAGTTACAACATGCTGTCAAATATATTTATTTCTATATTAATTAATGATACGCCATATGTGCTTAGATACGCACTGCATAACACGTATGATAAAAATAACAGTAATTGCCAGTTTATTTGCACTTATAAATAAATCAGCATTGTGAAAATTATCCAATCAGGGAATTGGAAATATTTATAAAATCTACATTAATTTATGTAAAAAATTTAAAAACTATAAATTTTGATAGCATCATTTTTCCTAAAGGAATGTGGGAATTTCGCTTTTAACGAATTTTAATCTGTTAATTCTAATTCACAAATTTGTAGATGACAAATGCACTAAAAACATAACAATAATATTTGCAACAATTATTTAAAATATCATACATGAAAATAGTTTTGTTAAGTAAAGGAAGAGAAGTAGTTTTTTTCTGCAAAAAGAGCAAAAAATATTAAATTAATCTATATTCTTATATGTAAATCACTAAGTGTAATATATCAGAGAGAATCAAACCAGTTTAAATTTTGAAATTTGAAAAAAATTACCTTAGATAGCTTTGATCTTAAAAAGGCTCAATAAATTTCGAAAGATATCTGATGAGGAGAGTCTCTCTTCTTCAGAAACTAAAACGTGTTTTCTAAAGAAAACATACCCCGTCGGATAGTCATTCCGAGTACGCAGAGCTTTTAAAAAATAAAATTTTACCTAATTTTAAAGCATTTCAATGCAATTTAAAATTACTTCCAACATAATTTTAAGTGACTAATATCAGGAACGAATGTCTATTAGACAAAATTAATACAGCTAAGTAAAGGTTTAAGCTTCAGTAAAAAATTCCCCTACGAAATGGCTTCTGGGTAATGTTCAGTTGACGCAACTTACGACCAAAGCGAGTGTATATAAATATTTTATATACGCATTAAAGCATAAAATATAACCAAATAAATTAATAAGAAAATAAAAATTAGTACAAAACTTTGAGTTCTACGTTTTATAATATTTGAAATCTGATAATATCTTTATACCATTTAAAACAAATTTGAAAATGTTTTAATCTAGACGCATGATATAGTATTATTTCTTTTCTCAGTAGGCAGTTATGAAACAAGCTTCAAATCAAATTCATCAGCTTTAATAACATATTGAGTTGGTTTGAATGATTCAATTGACAGGAAGAAGTTTTAACAGGAAAATAAAAACAAAATCAAAAAGTTAGCATTCGAAAGACTGTAGCTCCTTTAAAGTATTCAAAGCCTGATGCGTGATTTTCGAAAGTAATATTATTCATGTCTTCGTTATGATCAAGTAGCAAACGCGTTCTTTTCAATGGAAATCACTGCAAGTCAACCTTCTGGCTAAAATACGCTGGATTCATGCCCGCGAAAAATTACATGACATTGGATTCTATATAATTATTTTTTTAAATACATAAATAAATAAATACTTAATTTCTGTTGTAACTTTACTTACGGAAGATCATTAACTTATCACAAAAAACTAATTTTAAACATAATCACAAAATTCCTGGAAGATGCATTCAAACTGCTAATGGTTAAATTAATGCCTAATGGGAAGAATATCAAAATATCATATGGGAGCGGAATCATTCCTTCTAAAAATAATACTTAATTAAAAGCTAATGACAGTTTCAATAAAGCAATTTTATGAGTGAAAAATCCAGAAAATGACTAACCATTAACATGTAGTAGATGAATAAATTTATTTTTGAGCAAGATACATTATGCAAATTATTATTTTTGAATCACAAATTTTAGACAGAAAAATTAGATCCTTTTCTACTATTAAAACTCCTTTTTAGGTTACTAAAATCCTTATGTAGGAAAAAATAAATAAGTGTTACAAATAAAGCTTGTGTAAAACTTATTTTTTTTTAATTTTACCGTGTATCAAAATGTTCCTAAATACAGATGACAACACTTTTTATGTAACGCTTAAGTTCGTAGAATAAAAAGGTCTAACAGCACTGCTATTTTCTGAAAACACAACTTGAAATGACATTTTAAAGTAAAACTTATGAAGAATGCTTTAATAATTATATTCGAATAAATTTAGTGGCTAAAATGACATATGAAATGAATAAAAAAAATCCCCCCCCCCAAAAAAATATATCAAGTTCTCACCACATTCAGCACTGCGAGCTAGGAGAAACTGGTTTTAGTCCGCAGGGCAGCAGCTTGTTGAACGGGGAAAACTCGTTCCAGGCGCTCCGTTTTTCAGGAGCAGTCGAGAAACTGATGTTTCCTGGATAAACGCTAGTTCGCAACTAACATTCCTCTCGGAGCGTCATAACCAGTCAGAAACGCACCAGGGTGTTTTTGGCCAATCAGGAAGCGAGCTTGAAGCTTAAGGCGCTACGATATGACTACTTGGATGTGAATTTGTGAGAGCGTTCTTTTCTTTGGCAGTTTTTGTTGGCGATTTGTTTTCCAGAGGGGAAGATTTCGCTTTGAGGTTGCTAGAGTATGGTTGATATATTGCAATAATAATCCTAAGAAAGGCATGCGTTTTGTAGCCCACTCCATTCTACTGTAGATGAAGGGCTGGTGACAGAAAGAAATGGGGCCTTAAAGCTTAATTGCTGCTGTAAAATTAGCAACTACTGCGTAAACATAGATTCATCGCAAGCAGAAGGAAATTACTTTTAAAAAGCATGGTTTAAATAGCTGGTTCATCAAGACTATTACAGTGCTTTTATTTCTCTTCATGCACATTTAAAAATAAATCTTTTTCCATCGAAATGAAAAGGTAAAAAGGAAGAATAGTCTCATATTTATAAAAGCTGGTCTAGACATTCTATATTTAGTTGCGCTTTTAAATTTAATGCCTACGGATTTAAATTTTAATACTGAGCATTTAGAATTTTCGTCTGGAGCTCATGAATCTAAAATTCGAGCTTTTTATATACTGGAAAGAAAATCTACTTGAAAATAAGGATTCTTGAAAACTCGAGATATTAAATTAATTCCAATGTCTTAATTTGCGAGTTTTTTTCTTTCTGCCTCCCGCCCTTCTCATATTTAGTATCTGAAATAATAAATCAAGAATTGGAAGGCAATTACATCCCCCTTTCTGATAAAATTGTAGAAGAGTAGTCTAATGTCATCGAAATTTGGTGCTTGATATATGTCAATGCAAAGATTATCGTCTACAATTTCTGTTACGGCTAGAGTTAACTTCTGATAGCAATAATTTATTACTAAAAGCTCATAATCTCTTGCCAATCTCAAAAAACTTTGTTTAGCATTTTAAAAATGCATGAGAATGAAGCAATTTCTCTGTAAAGTGGTATAAAATAATTGCATCCAATTGATCTAATTAGTAATACATTTTTCTGGAATATCCTTATTAGTTCAAATGAAGCTTAATGAAACTATAAATGAAATTATTCAGGAAAGAGAGATTTCAAAGAAGTTACATTTAAGAGACATAAGAGTTGATGCTTTTGCGACTAAAATGCAATATAAAATATAAGCACCATTCTGCAATATAAAATTTATGCACAATATTAAATTGTTTCGTGTAAGTAAAAAGAATATTATTGAAATTAATAAATTTTTGAAAGTCTTAATGTAATACTACTAGTGTATCTTTACACATGCGTATAAATGTGCTATGTTTATCATAAAATCCATCTCTTTAGAAATTGTATACTCCGCGTAGTTTTCCCTTTCCTGCTTTCAAGCGGTAAAATAAGCAGCAGAAGAGAGAGAATATGCCAATATATAGGGTATTCTTCCCACTGCGTTGATGATTTTAAAAATCTGATGTATGCATCACATGACTTCCTTGTACGCCCTTTTAAATCATGCGCATTTTTGCTTCACTTCATTTAAAGTTATTTCCTCGAATTATTCTAACTTAATAAATCCATCTCTTGAAGCAAGTTAAAAATGACATCAAAAACTACAAATTTTGAAACTAAATATCTGGGACAATTTTTGTCACACGAGACTCGAACTTCTTATAGTTTTATTGTTTCATAACGAGTATAAAACTTTCCCAAATATAAGTATAGCGAAAGAGAGACAGCAGTAAATTCGTAAATTAATTTTATTTTAATTTGGCATTGCCTAAACATGAATATTTTTGTCGTTTAAAACACTTCTGTAACAGGAAGTATATGACTACGACGGCAAAAATAAAGGCTGGTGTAAGTACTTTTAAGCAGGGTAAGGGTGTGGATATATATACACGAGTATATAAGTTTCCATATATATATATATCCACGTCTTTATATGTTTATACACTTATATATATATATGTGTGTGTGTGTTTTATACTGACGTACATGCATACACATATGTACATTTTATACTTCGTACATAATATACTTTTTATACTGAGGATTGCAATGAAAAAGGAGGTGCACAAGTAGATGTTATAGCAGTTCCATATACAAACTTTCACCCTTCTAAGGCTAATCATTTTTGAGTTATTCGAAATACTTTCATACATACCTACGTACGTACGTACAGACGTCACGAAAAAGTCCCTTTTGAATCCATTTTAAATTCATTTCACAATCCCTTTTGGAAACAAAGAGTCCTTTAGTTTGTCCGTACGTACAGATGCACGCAAAATCAATGTTCCAAATGGATTCGTAACGGTCAAAATTGATATTTCCGTTGAAATATGATACCCGAAATTTTTCGGGAATGCAATGCTTCTTTACTTCGTACAAGGAAGTAAAAAAATGAAATCGCCAGATTCTTTCTGTAATATGCTGTGTAATCGAATCTTTAATACGCTCTGATTTGTATATGAAAACGGTGCAGAATCCAGAGTTCGTTTTGATTTCCACTTTTTAATTACAAATGCCGATTTGATCAATTATCGTTTTCACCACTTTTTATAATTTTTGTTTGTTATTATAAAATGATTAAAATAACACAACTACTAGAATAATAACTCTTAAGACAAAAAAGGCATTTCTATACCATGCTGCTACTGATAATTAGGGCTACCGTGAATTTCATTTTTGAACATTACGTATGAGATATGGGCTAACCAAGAAAGTTTAAAATTATCCTCTAAAGTTACATTACATTTTTTACTTTAATTGTTTTAGTCATTAAGAGTATGCATATTGCATTACTTAAGCAGTCCATTATATCATAGCTCTTATAAATACAACCTAACAGGATTTTTGCAACATATTTCTTTTTTACTTTGTGACAAAAAAGAAATATTATTCCTATTCCATGCAACAACAAATAAAAGAATGTATATTATTGAAAAAGAATTTATTTGCAACTTAGGAAGTCATTTACAAGCAAATAAAAGGCTGTAAAGAAATTATAAATGCGCCACAAATATTTCATTTTCTCTTTGAGTTGGTGAAACTATCAAGAAGGAGCTTTTATAACATTTACTTATTTTCTGATAAAAGAAGACATTCGATGATACGTCATGAATAAACTGAATTTAATTAATTTACCTTTTCAAAAATACTAAGCAGCACGCAAGCGATATCCTACGTAGATTTCCGGTTTTATTAGTAAATCTTTGTTTAAAAGTAGGGATATGGTGAAGTCATTTGTTACCCGTCAAACATGCACTGGGTTGAGATGTCTAATCGTATAGAAATTAGAGAGAAAGTCACGAGAAAAGTCTTATTTTATTTTGACAAGATGAAGTCTTATAGAAAGATTTCTAAATTAATTAACAGAGTTGCTGATACTCTTCAGAATGCAACAGAAATAAGATAGATGTGTTATTCTAATAAAATAAAGAATTTCCTTATACGTTTTTAAAAAATTAAGTAAAACCAAATAATGAAAAATTTCTCATCTTATTATTCTGAAACGTTATAGTCGAGCTAAATGGCTCGTTATACAGTCAAGAACATATCCCATGTTACAAAGACGTGAAGTCTAAATGAATGTGTTAAAGTGAACGTAACGTAAGCTGATAGATCAGAAATATAAATTCGAAGATTAATGTGAGTAAAACCTACAGTAGATAGATAAATGAGAAATAAAATTTCCCTAGATGAAGAAAAATTTATACTAGATTCTTCTGATATAAACAAATGTTACTGCCGTAACTGCAACAAAAAAACTAAGAAATCTTTTAGAAGAAAATGACTCAATAACGCTTTCAATGAGAAACATTACATGCCATAGACCTTTTATTACAAAGCCTCCTAAGTCAATACGTACACAATTAATTATTATATTTTGAACAGATAATATTATATACATAAGAAATGCAAGTGTGTTGAGATGTTTTCACAGTCAAGTGATGAAACTACACATTTATATTTATTGGTTTTCAAAATACTAATCTAGTGTTTGCATTGTAGGGTTCTGCTGTATGTGTAGGAGCTAGTCGGATTTAAGATGACAAAGTATTAAGGATGTTAAAATAACCTTTTTATTAAACTTTTGGAGTTAAGTGAAGGTACTGTTTGTGCTGCAGATAAAGTTCCGAAAATTTTGGGGTATTTAAAATAACATAAAACTGCATATTCAGATTCAAGGAACGTAGTCTGAGACTAAACACAAAATAGTCTACTTAAACTAGCCCAACTAATTAACGGCTCGCTTTTAAAGTCCGCTACTAAAGCGGCTAAAGCCGAAATAAACGTTGGCAGAACTGGCGATAGTATGTTAACTGCAGGCAAGGTTGTCAGAAGCTCTGCTCCAAAAAACAAAATCATTACATAATTCTATTCATGAAAATTCAAATTTTATATCTGACAGCAACTTCAAACTCTCTCTCGCTCATTTTCGTCTTTGTATTTGAAAAAAATTCAAACTTTTTTTAAATGGACTTATTGTAACTTCTTGAAATAGATGATTTTAAAGATAAATTTTGAATCCGTGTTTAAACAGTATCCGACTACAAAGGATTAAAATTCGTTTAGATCAGAAGTTCCGATCCTGGGAGCCAAGGATCCCAGAACATATGTGGAAGTCTTTCTGTTATTTTAGCATATAAATGTGGTGATAGTTGTATATAATATTATTATCTGTATTACATATTCAACATCTTTCATTCTCGTTTTTATCAATATTACCTAAAAGCTTCTGGTGCCTAATAATTCTTTCAATCCAACCAAACATTATTTATCCGAGAGGCGATTTGAAAAAAACATATATTTACCAAATAAATTTTACTGGATATAAAATTATCATTTATTCACAAGGTGTACATAATACTGTGATTAATAAGTATGGTTTAGCAGTTAGGTAAAGAAAACAAAGAACGCCTATTTCTCTATTTCCTTTATCCTTATTCCATTTAAACAGTTAAATTTTTCATCCAAGACAGACACTGGAAACAACAACTTTACTTACATGTTATAGAGGTATATTATTTATGTTTTTCATCACAAATTAGTTAGTTAATCATAGAATTTTTAATAGACTTTGTCAATAAATTGAAAAGCAATTGAAAATCTCAGTAAGTCCTGATCTAACTACTATATCTCGTAAGTTTCAAAATGCAAATCCTAAAATGCTTGCATAATTCTGCTTGTGGTGAAGTAGATGGTTTGTTTGGGTTTATGTGATTACTGTAAAAGCTCGAAGCTTCGAGGGCTATCTTCCTCAGGGACAGGATGCCTTCTTAGGAGACTTTCTAAGGGAAACTGGCTCGTATACGCGTTACACATACGGAAACCACGGAAACGCCCATGCAGAGAGCCCGTTTGCGGGATTCGAACCTCGGACCGAACTATCAGCCTTCAGCGACTTTTTGCTCGGCCGCTGTAGGGCCTGTGGTTATGTAGAAATTTTGGTGTTGCTTTTGAGAAACAAATTATTCACGCCCTTGGCATAACAAAATCTGAGGAAATTTTCTTGCAAATAGTGATCACATTAATGATGCTGATCGAGTTAAAAGTGAGCTTAAGTTTGGTCAAAGTAAACGAAATGCTAAAATTAGAGTCTCTGTCAAAACGAGTTGATAAATTTTGATGATTCTTCTGAGAAATTAATTGAAATTTAGTAAAAAACGTAATCGACACTTTCATAACTTTTCATATGACCACATTTTAAAGATATTAGCCTTTTGATCTCTCGTCAACCTACAGACCAAAAGATAAAATCCATTGCACGGCCGATGTGAAAAGAAGAACACACTATCAAAAGCCGTTTCCAAATTTTTGGCAAGTTGTTGCAGTCCTTGCTTGTGGAGTGACATTTCAGAAATTAATGAAAATACTTAAAATTTATGGACTTCTTCTAAAACACTGCAAGTGTTCTCTTCTTAATAAACATTATTTATTGTTATTTTAAATTTAGCTTTTGTCTTTATTATTATTAATATATATTTGTTTCCTTCATTAGTGTATCAATAAAAATTTGCATTGCTGACTCAGCTACGTTATATTTGTAGGGTCCAGTTTCGCTCCTTTCATTAAGATCATTCTTATTTTGTAGAATCACTAAATCCATCCTAGCAAGAAGCATGAAAAAATCTGTATTGCCTTCGCTAAAACTCCCATTGGGACTCGAACTCCGATTGCTAGCTGGACGTGCTTTACAGTTACACCGCAAAGGCACGCGGTAAGGAGGGATAAAAACCTTATATTCTCCCTCACTAAAAAGGCGGCTGGGGAGGAGAGGACCTAACAGCGAAATACTGATGATGACGAATTGTTGTCCACCACATTCTTTTTAGTTCCGACGCCACTGTAAAACGATTTTGTAATTTTTGCGAAACTGGAAAACATAAGAAATCATTAATTAACGCACTCTCTGGGATTTGAACTCCAAACCTTCTGACTGTTAGTCGGACATTCTTTGATGTTACACCCCGAAGACACGAGGAGCGGTGGGAGAAAAACCTTACAGTTTTATTAACATTTTTATAGGTATTGTTTTCGTCACGTTAAAAATACGTTTTAAAAGCTTCAAAGGACTAATATGGCAACAGGGGAATGGCAAAGTATATGCCCATTATTAATTTAATAAGGGATCTTAAAGATTATTGAAACATTATTTAACTTTATAAAAGGATCCAAGAAAGAAAAAAAAAACTTCAGAGTCCACCGCCTTAGAGAAATTAATTTAAAGTTTATAAGAATCAGAGTTCAATCGAAATTCGAACGAAATTTTTTCTTCGTATGAATTAGCTGGCATTTATTATGTAGCGACATTAGAGTATTTAGAAGCAGGAGACAGGAAAAATGACCAATGTCCTTGCCGGGAAGGAAGGGAATTGCTCATTGTGCGTATTCGAACCACGGACCTCTCGAATACGCGACAAGTGTGCTTGACCATTACAGCACGAAGGCATGCTAAGAAGGTTGTATAAATACTTTACATACTCCCCCTTTTAAGGGACGACTGGGGATTATAAGACCCAATCGCCAAATCCTCGTAGTGGAGAATCATCATCCACAACCTTTTAGTTCGGGCGCCACTGTAGAGACATTAGGTTATTTAGAAAGAGGAGACGTGAAAAATGAGCAATGCCTTCGCCGGGACTTGAACCACGGACCTCTCGAATACGCGCTGAGTGCGCTTGACTATTACACCACGAAAGCATGCTAAGAAAGCTGGAGAAATACCTGATAATTTTAAAATATGTAAGTGAACAGACCATTCTTAGAAATTGTTAAAACATGCATTTTTATTAAAGGAGCTTTATAATTATAGATTTTCTCTATCGACAGAATAAAATAAACAAAAAAATCAAAGTAAAATTAAATATTATGAATCTACATCGAAACAAATTTTAAAGAAAAGTTTCAAAGTATTGCCATCTCAGAACTAATGCATCATAATTTTTATACAACTTAAATAACGAAGTAAAATGTTTCCTTTCACAGGTGCTCTCTTAATAAATTCTGTAAGTAATAGAAATATAATTGTGTAGAGAACAACCACATTAAACAAACTTTAAAAATCCTAAATTCATTTTGCACGCAAACACCCAAAATATCATACCATAGGTAAACTTCTGACGTATTCATAAATGTTATAAACATTGCTGCATTTTCAATGCCTTTTTAGCACACTTTTATGAACGAAAATTTTATTTCAAGAATGCACTAACTTCTGTTGAACAATTTGAAACGCTTTAGTATTTTCGCTAAGTGCATATCCAAATTTATTTCCTTCTGATAATAACCGGGAGTAATTGAAACAATTCATTGGAAACATTAGCGTAATAAATAAAATCCCCTTCCACGCCTATTAGCCATCTTACACCATCATCAACCACAATGCTTTTACTATATCATCTTTGCGTGGTGATCAATCAAACAAAATGATGAGCAGATGGCGTCGACTAATCTGCTACTCCTTTCCGTAATTACCTTGTCATATGAATCTGCTTTTATTTGTCCAGTGCTCTTGGAAATGTGCATATATTCCTGCAGCTATTTGTCTTTCTCGAAGATTTGCTCTACATTTTAGCAATTGCGATGACATGAGCCTCACTGGCTGTTTTAGGAAATTAACAAGATTTACGAGAGCGGAACTTAAACGATATTTCGTACTCGAAGGTTTGCTCTACAATTTAGCAAACGTGATGGCATAAGCATCACCGGCTGTTTTACGATTAACCAGATTTACGGGAGCGTAACTTAAACGATGCTTTGTATGTTTACTACTGCAAAAATCACTGGCTTCAGAATGACGCCGCTCGAAAAATTGACATAAATTTTATATATTCATTAACAATACTTTATTTCATGATAAATTTTAGACTAGTTATATTTTCTTTCAATATTTACAAATTAAGCAATAATTTACAGTTACGAATCTTTTCTAATGAAAGCCGAAACATGGAAGGGCATGTGCAACTTGCTGTTTTCTGTTTGAAATGACGCATTTTGCTTTAGTGAAGCAATTAGCTAAAAGCTTGAGCTACGGTTTAGTCGTTGTATGCGAAGAACTGCTGCAAACATCTCACGGCTTATTTACGAAATTCGCAGCTGAAAAAAAAAGTTTCGCAATTTTTCATAAATTTCGTTTAGTTAATGCAATAAATTAATACGTCAATTGCATTCTATATGTGATCTGAGTACGACAGGAAAGCAAAGCTATTTCGGGACAAAAATCGGATTTGCATTACTTACTTTCTTCCAAAATTCTGCATCATATTTACTTAGGCAGTATTTACTACATTTTCATTGTACAAAATTAGTAAGTAATGTTGCAATTATTTTGGTCTTACTATTCTAATAGTGACAATTGTAGGTATAGATTTAACATAATTTATAAGTAAAAACTTTGGCACACTGATTAATGGCAGATGGTGGCAGAAATTTGAACCGAATGGACGCTTAATGAAAAGAAAAATCTGAAACTCCTGAAATCATCAGAGTTACTGATAATAGGGTCAAGAAATTTTATGTAA
Organism: Stegodyphus mimosarum; assembly: GCA_000611955.2. Taxonomy (NCBI): domain Eukaryota; kingdom Metazoa; phylum Arthropoda; class Arachnida; order Araneae; family Eresidae; genus Stegodyphus; species Stegodyphus mimosarum. Next base: position 951,950 of record KK112589.1, read on the forward strand.
TATATAATGTTTGCTTATTTTGTATAATTTTGTGTACTGGTAAGTGTTTTAAGGTTCTTATTTTAAACAGATAAGTTATTGTGATCTGGAGATTTACTCTAACTTTTTTCCCTATTCCTCACCAGAATCAAAATTAGTTGGTTATATATTTAAGCTGAGGTTTTGGGATTTGAAACTGGGAGTGTTCCTGGCATGCGCGCTGCATGGTTAAATACTGCCAGTGCTAGCTGAATGTATCTATCTCGGCTTTGCGTTCTCTCGCCGCCGATGCTTTAAACTTACTCACCATTAAATTATTGAGCCAGATTGTATCTTATTATTTAACTGTATAGTCTGAGAGTACTGATCTACGTTTCACTTGAATTGATTGTTCTTATTTCATTTGCATTGACAGAAGCTGTGATTATTCGTAGCACAACGTCGTACCCTTATATTCAAATTTCTGTTTAAATGAAAAGATAGTTTCAAAACCTTCGTAGCATTTTGTCGTACTAACGCAGACATCGCGATAACTCGCTACATGACTGTTAGGGTTATAGGAATAAAGTTGCAGAACTAGAACAGACACAACCTTATAATGGTAATTGGGTTAAATATGTTACTTTTTAATTTTTGTGTAATTTTATGTTATGAATTTTAGAGTTTCCTTTAGTTCATTAACCAGTTATTTTATTTATGGTATCTTTTCTGAATTCTTCATTCCCCCTCGCATTTTCTCGCCAAGATGCAAATTAAGCAGGTGAACAAGAGTATTTAAACGGGTGAAACGAATAGGTTAGGCAAAGTGTGGTTTCGCTAGTGTAGCGCACGTTTACTATTTTGTTCTCCAGCTGTTTATCTTAGCAGCGGCAACGCATTCTGGCCGTTTAGTTAGTCTGTCGCCCTTATAGGTTGCTGAGTTAGCCTGTTAGGTTAAATTCAATTGAGAAGTCTAGCACTACTACTTACCTTTCGAATTTATTGTTGTACCTTCAACCGCAAATAGTCGGTGTAGACACAAGCTGTATCACCGAAATTTGTCGGTGTTTTTGTGAGCACGAAGTCTGTGCCTTTCTGCTAAATTATTGTGATAAATAAAAAAGAGTCTTTACACTGTCCCTGTTTCCCTGTTTCTTACTCTTCACGCATGTATGATAGCCAAAAAAATCAGATCTTATAGTATAATATTTGTGTATATTGGATAATGTTCATATATACTCCATAAAACGAAAATTTTTTTTTCGATCCATCCACGTCCAGATTATTCTGTACCATAAACCATTCTTGATTAGTCTATTGCATATTTTCAGATAAGTATTTCTTTTCTGCCAGTTAACTTCCTTATTTAATTTTGAATAATTACTGTTTTATTGTGATTTATAAAACTTTTGTTCTTTTATACACTAAAATTTTCTTGCACGTATCTGTGAAAATGCACGTACCTGAATTTACTGTTTTTAATTAATTTCATTTCCCATATGCAGACGTAAAAATGCATAGTTAGATGTTAATTCATAAATCATAAAACATCAGAGGTTTCGGAGAAATTCCCTCTTAAAATTATTATATTTATTTTGAAATGATTGTAAACCTAGTATAGTTGTTGTTTACTTGTAGACACAAAATCTTTCGAATTTTTATTTTGATATAAATGCGCTAAGACGCTAATACGAGAGACTTCAATCTAGATTTATGATTTTAGTATTTTTATTTGTTTTGATATTTTATTTATTAAACAAAGTAATAAACGCTTGTTCGTTTTCACCTTCGAAATAATAAGCAAATAATTCTCAAGACGATTGTGTTTATTTACTTAAAACCAATCACAGTACATTATTAGCATAAATATCTCCAAATAACAGAAATCTTAGAAAGGCTGAAAAAGAAAATGAGATCCTTACGGTGAAATAAATTTTTGTTGCTGATAAGTATATATTTTCTGTTCAAAATAAGATGTTTTGATTCTTTCATTGCGCATAAGAACAACGAATTCCGCTTTCTAGAGCAAAATGTTGAAACTTAAGAGAGAACCGTCAAGTAACGTGAACTAAAAGGGCATAATAAATAATCCTCTTATTTGGCTCGTAGTATTTTACTTACTGCAGTTTTAAATTAAATATATATGTGAGATTTATTTCTCATAACTACATATTAACTTTTGATTTAAATTTCTGTGCAATAAAGCTCGAAAACTTTCCTCTGCGTCTATGAAAATTGTTCTCCTAGCTTAAAATCAACTTTCCGTTTTCTTAATTAAAGGTGTAACATTCACTAAGCTTTAAGCTATTTGAGCTGTTTAACGCTCTATTCATCAATGCTATTTAACATTAAAGCTATTCAATATTCCATTCACTACAGGTACTTAAGTATTATTTAGGAGTGAATAAGAAAATGATATCTTACTTATTATTAGTAATATTGGTTACAAAATGTCTTTTGAAGACATTTTCTCTTTGTTAAATTTTTGTTTTTTATGCTTTAGTTGTGTGCAATAGGAACTAAATAAATATGAGCTTTAGACCCCCGTTATGGTTATTTTGGTAACAGTTAAATCAATTTAAAAGCCAAATACACAGAAGATGACAGTTAAAATAGTATCTTCAAATTTAGTGGTAATATTGTTATAGATTCCTTTTTTCAAACGTGGAAATAAAAATTGCTTAAACTTTCCTCCATTTTGCGTCCCATGGTTTCTTATGCCTGTCCTGTCAGGGCTTATTCTTATCGGATCAATAGGAAACTCTAAATTCAAAAACTCTAAATTGCGTATTAAGATAAATCTGTAATGTCCCGTGGCATGTACAAAATAACCAAACTCATAAGGAACTGAACATCGTTCATATTTCAAATTTCTATTACCACTTAGCAAAGCAATCCTATGGCAATCAATGGCAAATCAGTAATATTGTTACACATGGTTATGATGCACATGGTATTGTTAATGTCAAACGCCAAGGGAGGTCCTAAATGAAAATACTAATTAAGGCTTACATTTCAGAATACGCTTGCTTATTACTTGCGCTTACTAACAAATTTCGTTTTAGTATCAAATTTATCACCAGCCAGACAGCTTCCAAATTTTTCAAGTGTGTGTATGCACAAAACATTTTCTTCTGACGTGCATATAAACAGTATTTACAAGTGACTTTCAGATATCATTCTTTTTTCTCACCTAATGCGTAATATCTATTCTTTTGATCGAGATAATACCTGGTCTTTCGATCTTTTTGCCTCGAGCTCGGAAACTCGGGTGATGCACCGTTTATGTCAAAGGTTTCAACCTAGAACCGGCCATATAAACTCAACCTCATCCGCCATCACCAATTATGTGGACGAGATGCATAACAGGACCGCTGGGAAATTTACTTTGCTCTTTCACTCCCCTGCATTTGTGAAAACCCGAGTGACTCTTGCAAACTTATTAGCTTTTTAATATATATAATGGAGAATTTTTCCCCTCTTACTTACGTTAAGCACAAAAACAATGAATGCATTGTTTAGCCTTCCTTTGAAACTTTCGACTTCAGTAGTGAATTAAATCACCTATAATCTGAAAGTTAAGATTTATCATATATGTCAGTCTTACTTGTAACCCCTCTTCCAAAGATTTCTGCAAATATTTACCAATAAAAATCATTTTCTATTTATTCGTCGCTTTTATTATTCCTTTTAAATTATTCGGTATCGACCATTCACAGTTTTTCACAGATGCTGTTGCAGTTTTATTGTCTCATATTATGTTCTATATCCCTTTTTCTTTATTTTTTAAAGGATTTTTTCCCCTTTTTTCTTGCCTTTAATGAAATTTTGGTTAATTGCGAGCTGTAAGTTCAGCAGTATTTTAGTGGTGAAAGAACTTAAAAAGTCTAATCTAGATTATTAAAGATTTACTCAATGTGTTTCACGAAAGTCTTAAAACTACTTAACTGGCCTAGTATCTTAAAAACTGTATGCCTTTGGAAGTTCTCCCAAAAGTGAGATTTTTATTTAATGAGTTGTAGATTTAAAAGTATTTTGCTGATGAAAGAACTTAACAGGTCTAGGTTATTAAAGATTTATGCAATGAGTTTCATAAAATTCTTAAAATTTTTAACTGTCATAGCATCTTAGAAAAAAAAGAAAGAAATTAAAGAAAAGAAAATTAAAGAAAATTAAAAGAAAATGCTTCCCTTAAAGCATCACATTTTACTATAATACTAAAATTTCGGAATTATCAGAAATTGTCAGATATAACGTTTTCGATAATCTATTCTATGTCACACAATCTGCGTTGCGAGTAAATAGGAACCATTACTGTATGACTGTAAGTTTTGATTTTTTGCTGTTCATTCATTCATAGTCTTGAAAAGTAAAAGCTATGAAGTGCAGTACATGGCTACTACAATCTGCGAAATATTTTCCATTGCGTCCTCACTGGCAATATAGGCGATATATTTTACTCCGAAACTTTTTAATATTTACAGACATTAGAAACAATGGTAAGACGAGAATCAAATGCACTATTTTTTAAGTATGCTGAATAATTGAAGATCTGTTTGGTCAGCTGAATTATATACAAAACATGTACCATGTCAGGCAAAGTATGCTAAGCCTTTAGGTAAATGTTGCAAATTAATCTTCTTCTTAATTATTGCATAAAGATATAAATGCTAATTAATGTAAAGACTATTTGGAATATTTACAATGTATACTAACCTAAATTTTTATGTCCATTTTATTATGCAAATAGTTAAATCTAATCTTGTTCTCTGTATGCAACCATCTTTATGCACCTGCCTTAAAACTATAAACTAAGTTTATTTTCATCAATGGTTATATGAAATTGCATATTTCCCTCAACTACTTTATGACTGACGAACGAAGCTCAAAACCCTGATAACCGCAAGTTCCTTTCAACTAAAGTTTTATCAAAACCAAATAATGGGTACTGAAAATGCTACTAAAATTTGTCTCCAACGACTGAGGTGTAGATTATAATTATAATATGAAAACACTGGAAATATTTGTCAGAATATCTTTCATTTGTAAAACGTTAGTTTCCACAATGAGTACCCTATGAATGGCTCTATGAAATACAGTTCGGGAAATCATTTTACAGTGGAAACTAAAGCAACATGCTATAAGATGCAATACCGAAATAATTATATGGACTCCAATATATTCGTCATAAAGTTATATATGTGTAACCAGAAATAATAATAATTAAGAAGATGTAGAGACGATTATTTTCAATCTTTATTTTCTCGTGATTATTTTTTATGTTTACGATGTTTAGTGTATTAAAACTTTCTGTAGTATATTCTAAAATATGAGGAAAGAAATGTAAGATTAATTTGCATTCAGAAATGTACTTCTTTGTTAAATAATTGTAAAATATTTTTGTACTTAAAAAAGAAAACTTTGTATTATAACACGCAAACATACATTATAAAAGTATTGTATTAGGTATAAACAATGCATTATAAGAGCATTTTATAGATAATTCACTAGTATTTCCTCAAAATGTAATTGAGCTGTTTAATTTTACATAATAGTTAGAAATAAAAATATCGCTAACGCCAGAAAGAAACAAATAACCAGCTGCGTTCTTAAAATAAAGTATTTCTCGAAATGTCTCTTTCCCAAGAGCTTAACATTTTATTCAGATAACATTATTGTCTCATTTTTTTTGGGGTATGTCATCAAGTTGCACTACAGTTTCCACTTTAAATACCCTGAATTGAAGAAAGGCGTTCATTCTCGGCGTGTATACCACATGCCGGTGTAAAATCTATCACCATAACACTGCAGCTCCAAAATGTGTGTCATCAACATGCTCGGCCTTCCAGAAAGTGATAAAGACTGATGATCTAAATTATGATGGGGAAATTAGCGCACTCATGCTTCAGTGATAAAACTCCAAATATTTTCTCAGTTCTAAGAATAGGTGGACATGAGATATTCCATTGAGAAATTTTCAATTATAAAAGGGTTTTATAACAAAACTTCATTGAAATTTTAAGTTCCTATGATTGATTACCTTTATACCGCTTATTTTCTGAATTATTACCTAGAATCGAGAGAATAAACTTCGCTGAACTCACCTGTAAATAAATTATTTTCTCTGATTATTATGTATCAGTTACGAAACTAAACACTCAAGAATTGTTGATAACTACGTAACTATTTGGATTTATTACAAATAGAATGAAACGAAACAATGTAGAATAAAAAAAAAATATCTATTATAAATTTCCTGAAATTCTGTTCCAATTATTTTTGTCACCCTTGTAATGTATGAGCATGAACACTCTACTTATCTTCAGCATTTATAATAAAACTTCAGATAACTACATTTGTAAAGTATTTCTTCATTTCTATATTTGTAAAGTATTTCCACATTAAAAGATATTAATGTGAAAAGAAATGTTAAAGAAAACAAAAGATTTTGGTCAGCGATATATTACAGAATAAGTAAACTGCATATTATGTTTGTTAATAAAAGATGTCACTTGTTGATAAAAGATGTTACTTAGAAACGTGTTATTTAGGAAAAGAAGAAATAAATTTTGCGAGCAAAACAAAATCACCGTGAGCCAAAAGGAAGATTGTTTCAGAAGTATCAAAGATCTGTAAACTGATCGAAAGATTTTAAGTTTGGGCCTCCCTGAGAGAAAGAATTAGGATCTTTCAGACTTCAGTTTGCCTATATCCGTTTAGCATGAAGTATTCAAAATTCCCAATATAGTATTTGTTTCCCTGTATAGGAGCACATTTAGTAGAAAACTTTTAAGAGGAATTTTCCACTACTAACATTATAAACTTAAAAACAAAAAGATCAATGAAGTTGGATACATGTATTCAGAATCTGAAACGAGCTACCAAATTCTCAACAAATTTTCTCACTCACTCATACGCAAAAAAAGTTTAAATTGAATATATTTTAATTTATCTATAAAAAATAAACTCCTAATACTCCTCAACAACTCAGTAGAAAAGAACGTGACGGGATTAACTTCTGTTCTTGCAGATTTAATTAAAAATACGAAAAAGAAAAATCACTTCTAAAAAACGAAAGCTCTTTTTTGTCATTTAATTTAAGATCCATAAGATTATAATTAATTAACTAATTAAAGTGTGAAAAAAATTAGTTCCTTCGATATCCCCAATTTCTTTTTCACCCAACAGCAGAGTATTTTTAAGAAAAGAAGGGAAGGCATAGCTGTTTCTACTTTTTAAGGTAAACTTATTTCTTTTTCAATTAGGCATAGTTTATATGCACACGGGAGTAGACAATTAATGACCGTGATGAGCGACAGACATGTATTCCCTTAATTTTCACAAGATGGTAGTATTTTAATTATTTGACAGCACAACACAAAATAAAAATCATGTTAATTGAATAACTATTAATTATAGACTTTATCAAGGTAAAGTTTTAAAAATCTTTAGATTTTTCTCAAATTTTTAAAGATTGTTTTAATTAGAAATATAGTAATTTTTATGTAATGATTTTATGATCACATCAAATTATTTGTAAAGTGGTAATACACTCACGTTTGTGAAAATTGCAACACCATGAAGGACTTACGCGAGTGAGCTGAAATTTTCAGGAAATGCAAAGTAGCGCACGATATGCAAATGATTAGAATTGCAAATGCGTAGCGCATGCGTATGCTGAGCAGCGCCCTCTGAACGGCTGATGGATCCGAATAAATAGACGGCTGTAGCGAGGCGTGTATGGTTATCGGTGGTTATCTGCTAGTGGTAAACGTTAACTCAATCTGTACTTATGCCTCGTCGACGAAAGAGAGCGAGATTTGAACAACTTACAGAGTTTGAACGAGGGAGAATCATCGGCCTTCGTGAAGCTGGATTGTCGTATCGTGCAGTAGCCTCTCGTGTGCAGCGTAACAGCAGCACAGTGATGCGCGTTTGGAAGCAGTGGACGGACGAGTGTCGGACAACTCGGAAATCCGGGAGTGGACCCCGAAATGTGACGTCAGCTCGCGATGATAGACACCTGGTCCGCATGGCGCGGACGGACCGTACAGCTTCCTCTAGACAATTGGCAGCACTGTGGTCAATAGCTACAGGTGTTTCATTGTGTGCTTCATCAATTCGTAGACGTCTGCTGCAGTGTGGACTGCGCGCACGGACTCCTTTATACAGGATCCCCCTAACGCACGACCATCGCCGCCTGCGGCTACAATGGGCCAATCAGCATAGAGACTGGCGTGCTGATTGGCAGCATGTCGTGTTTTCTGACGAATCCCGCTTTAATTTGTGGTACCATGATGGCCGCATTCGTGTCAGACGCTATGCCGGTGAACGCCACCTTCCGGAGTGCATTATCGAACGCCACAGTGGACGAACACCCGGAGTTATGGTCTGGGGCGCCATAGCATATCATAGACGATCTCAATTGCTACGAATTGTGGGCAATCTGAACAGCAACCGGTATATCCGTGAAGTTCTACAGCCCGAAGCTGTTCCCTTCCTTCAAAGCTTGCCAGGCGCTGTATTTCAACAGGACAATGCCCGCCCTCATACTGCTCGGATTGTTAAATCCTTCTTTGCAGCGCAGCAGGTACAGCTTCTTCCTTGGCCTGCGTGTTCCCCGGATATGTCGCCAATTGAACATGTGTGGAATGTCATTGGTCGGCGTCTTGCTCGTGATCCTCGTCCTGTTGCGTCTGCAGACGAACTTTGGGTACGCGTACAAACGATATGGAATGCTCTTCCTCAGTCAGACATTCAAACTTTGTTTGACTCCATGCCACGTCGTGTAGCAGCACTTATTGCGGCGCGTGGTGGCCACACAAAATACTGATTCTGATCTCTTGTTCTTGTTTGTTTGCTTTGAACATTTAATCATTTATTTGTACCACTACCACTCAACTGTGTATTAAATTGCATTCAATTATGACGATTCCTTCTTGGTGTTGCAATTTTCACAAACGTGAGTGTATTATTCTGTATTAATGGATGATATGCTATCACATAAACTTATGTATGTGTTTTAAAATATAAATCTGAATACAAATTTTGAAACGTGATAACTGCAAGTTACACTAGGCAAATTCAAAAACAATCTTTTATATGAATTAGAGCAACAAAGTTGAGAATGTTTAACCGTTTGTGGATGACATTTTTTAATTTGACGTTTCTTTGCAAGAACTTGAAATTTCACTTCGGTAAGTCTTCCCAGAAATATAATCCACACAATAATTAAATAAAATTATAAGGTATTTCTCCTACCTTCTTGGCATGCCTTCGTGGTGTAGTCATCAACACGCTTGGCGCGTATTCGAGAGGTCCGTGGTTCGAATCCCGGCAAGAGCATTGCTCATTTTTTCATCTCTCCTACTTCCAAAAATCCTAATGTCTTTACAGGTGGTAGATGATGATTCTCCACCCCCAAGAATTGGCGATTGGGTCCCCTAATCTCCAGTCGTTCTTTAAAATGCAGAGTATATAAAGTATTTCTCCTGTCTTCTCGGCATGCCTTCGTGGTGTAGTGGTCAGCGCGCTTGGCGCGTGTTCGAGAGGTCCGGGGTTCGAATCCCGGGAAGGCATTGCTCAATTTTCATCTCCCCTGATTACTCTATAAAATAAGAAAACTGCACATTTTAGAACTCTTCTAGGCACAGGAACAATAAAGGTTTAAAGTTATAAAGCATTAAACGTAGAGGTTTAATTCAGAAATAACTGGAAGTATAATAATTTCTCCAGTCAGTCTTCTCAAAATGCCTTGAATGCCTTACCGAAAATTTCTCACTTCGCTATGAAAATCAGGAAATTACTGTTAAGCAATTACAGAAATTAGCAAAATAAATATGCGTCCATTAGGTGAGCTTATTAAGCTTTGTCTGTTCTAATTATTAAGCTTTGTGTCTACTAATTATTAAGATTTGTGCCTACTAACTTTAAATGTTTATGAAAGAAATGAAAATTTGTAACATTATTTTAGATAATCAGAACGAATAACATAATTTGAAAACATTCAGAGTATTTTTAAGTGCGTAAAACACTTTTGTATGTTTTGGGTAATCAATATTTTTCTGGTTTTATTTTCTAACTTATCAAACATATATGAAAGACAGATGCATAAGAAATGTGACACATTTATTTTAAACAAAGGGATAAATTAAATTCTATATAATACTTTTCAAACTGCATAGCACGAAACCCTCGGTAGCAGAAAAATTTCATAAACATAAACACCATATCAATCAGTAAAATTTACGAGACCAGTAATTTAAAAATAAATTTTATAAACCAAGTCTGTAATTCAAAGTTCGCTTTTAAATTCTGTATTCAATTGGCTAATTTCGGAATTGGTTATACAGCACCCGCCGCTCATTAAAATCACTTCCATTCATACTTGAATTTACTGAGCTGTTCAGGTTAACAGACAGCGATTTGCATCTTGCAAATTGTGCTATCAGCTTTAAATTTATCTAGAAAACAAATACTAACAAATAATTTAATAATTAGTCCTAAAATAATAATTAAAAATTAATGCTAAAATTAAAAGATTTAAGCAATTTTAAAATTTATTATCGTAATTTTTCATAAAAATATTTCTGTAATTACATGCTTGATGAAATTTTATCTTTTACAAAATTTTTTCTATCCATATTTGTTTCGTATTCCTCATTAACAGTTTTCAACTTTACTCTCAATTTTGTGAAACAACTGGTAGTTTTTTCTTCAACATTTTCAGTTCAAGAGTTTTGGGTAGAATTTGTAGAGCTTTTCTGGATTCAGTTGATGTTGGTATGACATCATCTTTTTGTATATTACTTTTGCTGCTGCTTTCTCCGCAGTTTAACACTTTCTGTATTATTACTGTAAGTGTTTATACACGTTTTCTCAATACTGTCGTCAGTTGACTCACATTCTAAAAATGAATCTTTGTAACTTCCCTTACAGAAATATTAGCTATAGTTTGCAGCTCTTCTGAGGCTTCTTCTACTCAAAGTCATGTTTTCAAAAATAATTTTTATTTGCATTTTCAAAGATTTCCCACCTGCATTAAATATAATAAGCATCGTTTCTAATAGAGATATTGACTTCCTTATTTCTTTCAGAAAGCGTGAATTTGTGCAAAATTTAATTTCCTTTATGATTTACTGAATGTTTTTATATAATGGCATTTGAAAAAGAATAGAGGTGATCTTCTGCACAGTTATCTAATTAGTAAATTAATTCTTTTATTTTTCGATTAGCTGTCATATTTCAAAAGAAAGTCATAATAATATTATTTGTCTCCCTGAGTCCTTATTGCTATGATAAGTTAAAGGTAAATTTTTTACTCTTTTTTCAAACATTGTTTTTTTCTGTTTTTTTAAGTAACCAATGTGGTCTTCTTAGTTGTTGGAGCCATATTACACGTTAATAACACAGTAACTCTGTAAGGTTTTAGTTAAACTAACAAAGTTTTATTTTAATTTAAATCTTTCTATCTCTTCTCATGTTTCAACTTCCCGTTAGAAGAAGCGCGCGTTTTCAGCTTATGCTAATTTGAAGTGGAGCCAACGACTATTTGAACGAGAGGTAGAAACCTTTCAGTGTGAGAGAGCTTTTAGTCTCAGATCACGGTCATTCTATTCGACGTTCGCCTAACCAGCTAGCAGTTTAATTCTAAGCCATAGTGCTTGCTACGTGATTGCTTATTGAAATAAATCCAAGTGCGCTAGTATTGGTAAATCTTGCTACGCACCATTTAGTTAGAGGCCAATTCCGCGTATAGCTCTGTGAGCAAAGATTAATTTAATTTCTATTTAGCTTTAGTTTTAAATTTAGCTGATTGTTCATTTTAGACCCAAGTGCGGTCTTTTACTTTCTGTATCCCTCCCGAGTTGGGAAGTGGTTGTAAATAATGATTTAATAAAAGCGGATTTTAAATCCCTTTCAAGTGCAGTTATTCTCCAACTTAATCACAGTATCCTACTACCGAACATAGCTGCATTTAGCTCCCTGTTCAAGATCAGGACTTAAGGAGTTTCACAAAGATGTTTGCCAAGAATATGCACAGAACACTCAGTCCTGACAACTCGTTCTTTCAGAATTTTGAACCGGTTTCTATTTCATTTTTAAATATTAACATGTGTTCTCGTAAAGTTCGGTCGCACAGTCCAATTTCGTCTGTATTATAAACTTCTTATGGTTTGTATTCATTTAGAAACCCACGTCTTTTGCCCAGTTAGCCGTATGATAAACTGCCTCTTCCATCTCACTATGCAGCTTCCGATGAACAGTGTAGAATATCTTTCTTTCAAATATGACCTGACAATTTTACAACTTTTTAATCAATAGCTTTTCTCTTTTAGCATTTTAGCTAATTCCATAGCATTTATAGTAAAATAAACTTTATAAACAGGAAAATGTTTTCCTTAGCTTGAAACAGATCTTGAAGAACAGCTTCTAAAAGAGCCTTTCAACGTCTCTCGAGTTTCCTTTATTTAGGGATTTTGCTTAGGCATTTTCGGAATGTGACAAGTTAAGCACAGGACAAATTTTTAGAAAATGTTTCAGGTGATTTATTCAGTTTTATTTATTCAATTTTAAAACTCATGTTTCTAGCCAGCGGAAAGATTGCCCTTTGTTTGTTTAGTCGATCTACCACTTAATAATTAAAGATATGACAATACTTTCTCTGTTCTTTTTTCAACCTACAATTACTTCTTTTTTATTCAAAGGCAATTAAAGTACGGTAATGCTAAAAAGCATTTAATAAACTTATTTTAGAACTCTCTGTGAACATAATGTATCTATCCCAAAAGGAAGATTTCGAATATGAAAATATCAAAAGACTAGATGCAGAAGTTGAGCTTTCATCTTCTATCAGCTCATGTTCGGAAAGGAACACTCACTCATTTACATTGCCACTAGAGGATTATTTTTACTAATTTTAAGATAAGAAAATTGTTTTTCCTGAACTTCGGTAAAAAAAGAGCCCCGGAAATAATGTCTCCCAGATACAGGAACCGGGAGACCGAAAGTTTTCTATCAAACCTGTTCTGTTGAGGCACCACATACTTGAAAGGTAAATAAGTCACGGTCCATAATAAATTAAATGAGTGAATGTACAAATAAGATAGTCTAGTACTGATGAATATCTTTTGCCAATCTGATTTTTATAAGCAGAGGAGATGATTTTAATAAACGGCGGTTTTTATATTGATTAGTACATATTCCTTTCCTCGAAATCAAACTCATTAAGCGGCTGATTTTATTAACCAGTGACTTCATTAAGAGATGGGTACTGTATTTCCGATTTCTGCAGTAAACGAATGCTGTCGGCAACTGTACATGACCCTCTGATGATGGAAATGAAAGTATACCAGTGCAGTCAAGTTCCGAATAGCCGAACTAACTGCAGTCACAACTAATTTCAGACATTTCCAAAGTCCGGATAATTGGTTTGACCTTTTTATGAACCAAATACACATTTACCGTAATATACTTGATGGACTTTTATATTTTGTTTTTTAGAAATTTTGTTTCTAGAAGGATAACAGAATCGAAAAAAAGTTCGCAAAACAAGCATTAAATAAACAAACAAAATTAAATATTCCAACAAAAACCAAAATTCCAACAAAATCAAATATTTTTTACTAAAAGCAAATTTTTCTTTCATTTGAAATATGAAAATAACTATGAACTTATTTTTATACGCCTAAATCCATCCTATATTTTTGTTTTAAATACAATAAAGTAATGCAATTAATTTTTATTTACACAAAAGCCCTAAAAGTGTACAAATAACTTTGTCTTAATTTTTAACACACTAAAATAATAAAAGTATTATTTTTTAATTAAAAAATGTAGAATTTAGTTAAAATAAAATATACATTTTAGTTTTAAATAATAAAATTAACAAAATGATGCAAAGCTTTTTAAGCACTGAACTACTTTTACACTATTTAATTAAATGCCAGATTTACATATATTCTCAATTCATACATGTTTTCCTACGTCATCAGGTTAGTTTATCAGCTCGCAACTCATTGTATTAATGCTTTAAATTATGTATTGCACATTAACCGTACCAGCATTGTATGCATATATTATGTCTGTGATGTATCAATGTCACGGCATTTACTTATTTGCTTAATTGCAATTGCAATTTATGTCTTATTATTCCTAGACTGGAACACATTGCATATATATATATGCCGATGTTACATCACTGTCACAATATTTATAGTACTGTTATCAGTATGTATTCACCCAACTTGTACATACTTATTGCATTCACATAGATATTTATATGCTACATGAATTTATCACAACATTTGTATAACTATACGAGAGGTTTCTGCTTCAGCATAATAGCTTGACTAATTTACTTTATTTTAGTGATTCTTGTGTAAATATATGTATTTATATACAAATTTATTCGTGTCCGTAACAGAAATTGAGCATCTGTATATTTGTATTAGAAGTGTCCGCATCAACATATTTATTTGAACTAGTTAATGTAGTTTAATAGTGATTATTTATAATGTGTCAAGAAATTATTAAAAAATTACATGTCATTTACCTATCTAATTATTTATAATATCTGTAAGGAAATATCTGTATATCTATATGAGCGATGCCCCGTCAACATTTGAACTAGCTTATGTACTTTTAAAAGCGCTTGTGAATACACATGTACAAATTTATACAGTTTGCAACAGAAACTGAGTTTCTGTATATTTGTATAAGGAGTGTCTGCTTTGAACTAGTTAATTTATTTTCATAGCGTTTGTATATGTACATGTAATTATCTGTATGTGTAGCAGAATTCAGTATCTGTGCATTTGTATTAGTGATGCACGCATCAACACATTTAAGACTAGTTCATATACTTTTAGAAGAGTGTATGTTTATACATATTTTATGTATAAATTTATAGTGTCTGCGAAAAAATTTCGATAACAGGAAGAATTCGTCTTTTGAATGATTAATCGGTTTGCACGCAGTGATAATGCTTCATAACCAGCACTATGATCTCTTATCCCCCCAAAATGTTACTATAAATTGTAACTTTGTAATTCACCGTCCATTATTAAGACAGACTTTGGGGAACATGACATAAGGCTATAAGAAATGTCTTAAGACTTAAACAGGCCGACAAGCAACTTTCTTGAGCGGAACGGCTGTCCTGCCAGCAGGGAAAAGAAAACGAAAGAAAAATTTAATTTTACAATAAATTTAACAAAGCAAAACTAGACTTCCTAGATGTTCTACAAGATATTCCTTATATCTCTCCTTTGCCTAACGTTTATCTCGATGACTGTGTCCATAATTACATCCGAATCAGTTCTAAAAATGTGCAAACATTGTTATGAATTCTTAATTTTCAACAAAGCTGTCAAAAATTGTCAAACGGCTGGAATTATAGAAGAATGACAACAAAAAGAGAACACAAATTGCTGAGTGAAATTGAAATAATATTTTCATATAGCAGATATTTTATAAAAGCCGAATTCTTTCAAGCACTCATAATATGTATGTACGCTTTCATGTTTTCAAAACTACTTCAAAAATAATTCTTTTAAACACTCATAATATATTAATGTTGTAGAATCATTAGGTTATTTGGAAGCAGGAGATGTGAAAATGAGCAATGCTCTCGTCGGGACTCGAACTACGGGCCTCTCGAATAAGCGCCGAGCGTGCTGACCACTACACCACGAAGGCATGCGAAGAAGGCGCGAGAAATACCTTATAATGTGCTATCAGTTTTTCAAAATTGCTTGTAAAATAATTCATAATATATAATGCATAGAATTTGTTTGATTAGAATTCTGAAACTGAGATTGAACATTAGAAATATTTCAGTCGGTTTCGTCCTTCGTCCTCTTTAATGAATATTTGATTTAATGTTTCCTGAAATGCATTTAAAAGCTCTTAAAACATTGCTATCACTGCATAGCAGAATACAACTTTGTGCATATATAAGAGATATATCTACGAGGATATTTTTAATTTTCTAGAATATTTTACGCATTTATGCTTGGCAGTGAATGATGATTTTTATAAAATACAGACTGTGATTGTTAGGTTAATGACTGTTACTTAATAAAATGATTTAAAATAATGAAAATGCATATTTAAAGAAAGGAAAGATTTCTGTGGCAACATAAAAATATATGAGAATACGAAGTAGCCACTGAAGTAGGTAAAAACAAAAAACATGGGGAGACATTAGGCAATTTTTTAAAGCAGGAAAAGGGGAAAATACCTTATATGCGCCCCCTTTTAAAGGACGACTGGGGATTAGAGGCCCCAATTGCCAAATTCTGGTGGTGGAGAATCATCATCCACCACCTTTTAGTTTGGGTGCCGCTGTAGTAGGGACATTAGGTATTTTTTGAAAGCAGGAGAAGTGAAAAATGAGCAATGCGTTCGCTGGGACTCGAAGCACGCACTTCTCGAATACGCGCCGAGCGGGCTGACCACTATACCACGAAGGCATGCCCAGAAGGTGGGAGAAATACCTGATAAACAAACATTCAGTAGAACTTAAATGGGAATAAAAATACATATTCTAATAAAATGATTCTGTGTTGTTACTAAGCTCTTAAAAATGTATAAGAATCTGAGAAAAGCTTTGAAAATATTCCTACCTTAGAGAGATTCAAAAATAGGTATCGTGATGACTTCGCATGATATACAAGAAAGCGAGGGAAAAAAAGGTTGGAAATCATAAATGAACTTTTTAGCTTTTGAAGGAAATAAGGCATTTCATTTCATTTTATGTTTGTATGTAAATTTGCCTTTAATATATTCGCCTCATTTTACTTTTTACTTTTTTACGCTCAGCTAATAGCTAAGAATTTTAAAGTTTTTGCTATTTTGTCAAAAAACAAAAAATCATGACAAAAAAAGAATGGCATTACTATATCCTTTGGGAAGCAAAAGAGAAGTTCGAATCTATCTACGCAATTGTTTTTATAATTTAACAACACTTAATCACATTGCAAAGTGTATAAAAGTCCTAATATATTTCTCTCCGCTAAGCAACTACAGCTACACCTCATTTAACGCTCAGTCGAAGCAAAGCTCTTTTTACGGACCAGCGGTTTTTGTGAAGAAAACGTCTTAAAAATGAACTCCTTGTTTGAAAGTCCATTTGTCAAGGCCGTCTTCCATTCTGCCAATGAACTGTAGAGAAGAGAAACTAACGGTGAAGAAGTTTCTTAATCTCACGAAAAAACGGTGACCAATGACGCAACAATGGAGCAGAACTAACAGAATTCTCCCTTGAATCTCTAATGGACAGCAGATAGAACGTTGGTAAAACCAATTAAAGATTAAGCAAGCATAAAAGCAGTTGGTTAATACTGAAAAATACTTCACGTTTTTGGCTACTGAAAGAAGATAATAACATGGTGGAACAGAGAAAATGGAGTATTAATAACAAATGATAATATTTACATTCATGGATGAAATAAATGCTAAAACATGCTCTAAACACTTGAAAAAAAACTCTTTAAGTACTACATACATTTAAATAAAATAAACATTTTAACTAATAAAAAACTGATTTAGAGAGGAAACGCACTAAAGCCATTTTTAAGTTTAATAACTTCATTTCAATATATAGATGTAAAATTTCGTCATTTCAGTGCTAATTTTAAATAATTATTTTAATCAGTGGGACTTTGTTTCAAGTAAATTTATTTAGTTCGACTAAAGAATCCCAAAGACTTAGATGGCGTCACAGTAGTTTTAAAAGAAACATGGCAATGCATGTAGTCAATGAACCAAAGGTAAGTATCTATGCTTTATATCACAAACATCTAGTCCTTGCATAATTAGAATAACATTGCCATTCTAAATATGTTTCTAAAATTCAACATTGATCAAATTTCGGGTCTGCATCCGGAATGCAATTTTTAAAAGACACGAACTCGAAAATCGGGTCCTGAACTGGAAGAAATTAATGCTTGAACAAAAAAGTCTGCAAAATTTAGGTTCTCTGTCGTAATGTATCAGTGCGTCAAAATGAGATTCTTTATCAAATTGCAGCACAAGAGAGGTAATTTTAACTTTCTGATGTCAGTACAATTCGGCTGCTTCAACTAAGTTCGAAAGGTTTTAGTATTACCAAAGTTATTCATAATGAATGAAAATTTATTTTCAACTCATTTTCATTTCATGGCACATATAGCTAAAAAATTTAAACATGTGTATGGTTAGAAAATCACCGAGGTTTTACTGGAATTGAGCATTTCATTGTTTTCATATATTGTAAACCTGATAATTAAACATCAAACAATCTTAAGCAATTACATATAATTATTTTACAACCTCATTTTCAGAACATTTTACTGTTTTATTATTTAATAAAGAAATTTTATTCAGACTCAAATGCATCGTAATTAAAACCATTTTATCATTTAAACTAGTACCCAGTTTTCTCTTCTCAAATTCATATTATTTTAGGCCAGGAAACTTCACTGCCAACAGTCTATTGATTTCCAGAACAGGGAGTTGTCGATCAAAAATTAGACTGAACTAGGCAGGTTATCTCACCGATTTTACTTTAATCAAATTGACAGCTATGCAGTCATAAACATCTGACTCAAAACGCAAAACGTAAAGCTAACATTTATTTGCAAAAAAAATTAAATGGATAATTGATGAGTAGCAAAACAAAGCCAACCTAATACATATTTGAGATGCGTTAAGTTAGACTTTGTGGGAAGATCTACTGCCATGCTTATATTCCTGGTAAAATTAAAGTCAAACTAATTAAAGCAAGCTATTTGAAAACAATAGGAGTTGTGATTATAGTACGTATTTTTCAAAAATTCCAAATTATAAATTATTTCTTAAAATTAGCGTTTTTCTGTGTCGTTTTCGATAGCTCAAAAGAGATGTTGTGCTTTTAAAAAATAGGGAAAAACATCGATTGCTTATTTTATGCGCTTTTGAAATTTCAGTTTGTATAGAAATGACATTTCATACATAATCCCAATATCAGGGCAAGTCTCACATTTGAACTTCGATTATTTAATCGTTATCGATGTCGCGCCGCCAGTATTAAAGATCTCGTCTGACCAGTTTTCTTTTACTTGAACTTCGAGGCGAAAGTGATACTTCGGCTTCATTCCTTTCCTTTCCTATAGCTGATGATGCATCAAAATTTGCAAGCTTCGTATTCTTTTATGTGAAAGAATGGGGAGGAAAGACTGCAAAGCGTGACGACGAGTATAATAATTTCTTCGGATATCTAACCAACAATAAGGAAAACGTTTTCCATGAGATTTGAAATATTACGAAACTAGCTATCTTCTTCTCCCTTCCAGCATGCTTTCGTGGTGTAATGTTTAGCACACTCTGCGCGTATTCGAGAGGTGCGGGTTCCAGTCCCGGCGAGGGCATTCATCATTTTTCGTGCTTTAGACAAAATATTACATTAATTATACTTTCTTCGCTTTAAGCTATGGTTTCGGAAAATTATGTTGAATATCTTTTGTAGAAAGCATGTAAGGTATTATTTTGTTTTAATTAACCAATTATTATATAAGCCTTTACTATAACTCCTTCTTCTCGTATTCCTAACCCCGCAAATTAGTTTTTGTGTATTTAACCTGAGTGTTTTGAATGCTTAGATTAAGGCATCTAGCAACAACGTACTGCTGTCAGTTACTCCAACTCTGTTTAAAATTACATACCGGCTATAGCGTCTTGCTAGCCGATGCTTTAAAACACGCACCCATAATACCTGAGCCAACTTAAATAATATGTTTTATGCTTAGAGTAAGTTCTGTAGGTTTGAATTTAACCGTCTTTTATATTAATTTAAATACCCAGAAGTATTGGAAGTTTCGTCTGCAACACGAGTTGGGCCTGTTCAATTAAAACTAAATATAAAGGTTATTTTAAACTTCTTCAGTATTTAATTTCTGAGTTGCTTAAGACGTAGAAATAGTTTAGTAGGGTCTGCAAGACTTTAGCTTCCAGTAACAACAGAACCCTACAAGTATTGCAGAATTATTTTGGATTAAATAAAATCATTCAGTCTTTCTTTTTCAGTATGAGCTTCTTTTCTTATAAAGCTTTTATAATTATTATGTTGACCTTCTATAAATTAGGAAAAATAATGGCAACATTTGTGAAAGCGTGAAATCTGAATGTACTACATAAATAAGCATGATACTTCTATTCAAAAAGAGGAAAGCAATATTAAAATACATTTTTGTGGATATAAAAATAATTACTAGCAAGCTTTGTCAGGACTGAGTGTTCTGTGCATGTTCTTTGCAAACATTTTGAAGTAACTCCTTAAAGTCTAAACGTCCTGATCTGGAACAGGGTGCTGAAATCAGCTGTGTTCTGGTGTAGATACTGTGCTGGAGAATAACTGCACTTGAAAGGGATTTAAAATCCTCTTTTATTAAATCAATATTATTTACACACTTCCCAACTCGGGAGGGATACAGAAAGTAAAAGACCACACTTGGGCCTAACTTAACAATCAGATAAATTTAAACTAAGCTAAATATAAATTTAATTAAATACTTGCTCACAGAGCTAAATCGCGGAGTTGGCCTCTAACTAAATGGTGCGTAGCAAGAAATACTAATACTAGCGCACTTCAATTTATTTCAATAAGTCATCACGTAGTAAGCACTATGGCTTATAATTATCTGCTAGCTGGTCAGGCGAACGTCGAATAGAATGACCGTGATCTGAGACTAAAAGCTCTCTCACACTAAGAGGTTTCTACCTCTGGTTTAAATAGTACTTGGCTCTACTTCAAATTAGCATAAGCTGAAAACGCGCGCTTCTTCTGACGGGAAGTTGAAACAGAGAAGAGATAGAAAGATTTAAATTAAAATAAAACTTTGTTAGTTTAACTAAAACCTTACAGCTTAAACATATGTTTCTCTTCCCAACTCAGAGATATTGCATTTAAATTTTTTGTATTATTCTGTATATATGACTAATTCTACAGGGCTTCCAAATATTCAAAACCTTCGGATAATTTATTGCCATTTACTTTGTAATCCAAAGAGGAATTTACTGTAATAAAAGTAAGCTAGTTTTACTGTTCCGTTACTTAAATTATTTCAATAAAAGTTGCTTAGTTTAAAAACTTTAAAAGTTTATGTCAGCGAAAGAAAATATAAATATATTTTAAATAAAATTAAAGAATTTTGGGAAGTCAAACACACAACTTATTTCTATTTTAACTGCAATAAAACAATGACATTAATTTTTATTACTTCTTAAAACTCGTATATTGATTCGGTTGTTCTTGCCTTTTGTTTCGTTTAATTTTGGTCACTGCTGAATTTTTTTAAATCTTATACCTAACTTATAAATTTGATTTTATTTTTATTGCCTTAAAATTGAGGCTAAAGTATTACGTTTTTAAGACATATTGAAACGCATAACCTATTCCTTTTCAATAAAAATTAAGCTAGGATAATTCCGTTTTGCTAACATGTAGTAAAATAATCAAATTCATAATTTACTATTAATTTTTGTATGCGTAAATATACTAGTAATAAGGTTAATTTTAGTTCATCTAGAAAGGAGAACAAATGATCCCAGTAACTGAAATTCTACTGTAGTTTAAATCATTACAAAGTGAGAAAATAATGCATAAATAGCTTTGCGATATAAAAGCTTAACGCAAATCTGAAACGAGAGTGATCCGCAGTCAAGAAATGAGCTTCGGAAATTCAAGCTCTTATCTTTTCCGCGTGGTCGTAATTCTCGGGGAGTTCGCCCTCATTAAGGGACTGTGAGGCAATTAGATAAAGAGCTTCTAATTGTTAATTAAATTAAGAAGCTTCTCTTCCTATTGTAAAATAAAGCTTGCTGAAAAATGCTAAACCTGAGATAAACCAATCAAGAAAGGGATTTGTTTCCAGAATCGCAACAAAAGCTTTGACAGAATTGATTTAATTCAACATTATTTTAGCTTAAATAATTTTTAGCCCATACGGAATGTATTTAACAACAATCTAACAGTTCTGTAGTTAGATGATCGAAATCCCTTTTAGTAAAATTTTTGAATTAAAGTACTTTTCTTCATTTTATCTATCTCTAACAAAGCATAAATATTTTATGACCGTTTAAAAAAAAAGGGAGAGTAAACCTAAACTACGTGTAAATGCGCTACGTCAGAAAAATATCAACTAGGCGAAATTTCCTCAGAAACACGAATTTAGGATTTCATGCACGCAACTGCTTAAATAAAGTGGTTAAAATAAAACTGGCTTTTTTTCCAAAACTGTCGAATTCTGATAAATTGAAATATATCAACTATTTAAAGGTATAATGGTAAACTTTCATAAACACAACATTTTCATTTGCTTCAAAACTGCTTACAAAATTTACAAAACGATCTATTTCAAATTCAGCTTGGGGAAAAAACTGAACAGAATCTATTATTTGCACATAAATTTTTATCTAGTATAATAAGGATTTGCTAAAAATGAGACCTGTAAAGAAACTTTCAGTATAACTAAAGTTTCAGTTCAACTAAAGTTTTCGTGATGAACAGAGTATTCTTTAAAACCCAATGCTCTAAGAAAATATTCGAAATGCTCTTTTTTCTGAATTTAAGTTGATTACTTAAAAAAAGACCTCGAATCTGCGTTCAGTGTAAAACATAGATTGTATTAAATACTCTAAATTTTTTAATCTGGGAGTTAATTTAAAATCTGGTTTTACTCATGTGTAACGATAATAACAGCTGGTTTCTCTTAGAAACTCCTCCATGAAGGTGCTTCTTCCATTAAGTAAGTAACCTAACCTTAATCTTACAAATCCAACTGAGTTACTTATGTTGACCTGGTTTAATAGGCATTTGTAAAACGTCTTTTATTACGTTAGCGAAGTGCTTAAAAACGCTATTTTGAGAACTTTATTTTAATGTAGCGCATCAACATGAAAATAAACAAAGTTTCTCTGCAAAGGTAGAATTTTAAGCAACGTCGCCTTCATGTAGATTAAATTGTTAAGCATTTATTGCCTGGCTCAGCTAACAGAGAATATTCGAGCTGTTGTGCAGTTCTGTTTAATTTTACTAATAGTTATTTTATTTTGTGAGCATTTTTTGAATTCTCTTATTTCCCCTCGCGTTTCTTTGCGATAATGTAAATTAAATAGGATAAACGAAAGCATTTAAACTGTTGAAGCGAAGAGAATAGACAGCGCGTGATTTCTCTATTGCGAGCAGAAGTTTGTTAGTTTCTACCAATTGTTAATCTTAACAGCGACTAAGCATTCTTGCTGTCAAGTTATTCAGTCGTGAAGGTTTCTGAGCCTTGAACTGTGTAGTCTTGCACTATTCTTTACCTTTAAATTTACTGTTACATTATTTTTTAAGTTCCCACCACAAGTGGTAAGTGTTTTTTTTTTGTTAGCGCGTAAGTCTGTGCCATCTGTTAAATATTCTTTGTTCAATAAAAAGGGTCTTTTACACCGTACTTAGATATATCTAGTCACATTTTATGGTAACTAAGTGTACTAGATCCTACAGTGTAAAATAACTGATTGACCCTCAGGCGTTTTCAATGTAATTCCATTGGCAAATCTGCTTTCAAATTTCAAATTAAAATTAATTAAAATTTATATTTCAGAGAAAAAGCAACTATAAAATATTTATCAATTTTGTAAAAAAAATTATTTAAATTAGTTAAAAATTAACAATGAAGTTAAAAATATTCAAATATTTAACCTATACTTAATCTGTTTTTCAGGCACTTGCTAGCTAGATTTTCAAATTTAAAGCAACTTTTCACCTTAATAAAAATTAGATTGGGGTGTAGAGGATACCACACTGAGCTAGCAATGAAAGGTATCTACTTCAGTTCCTGTTGAGGACACAGTCAATTTCCCCTATTTTTCCTTCCAGGGGAACCTAGCAATTTCAGCTCAATTTCTCTTCTCAGTAACAAACTGAAAATAAAACGTAGTTGATAACTTATAAGGAGTTATTCCATTTGCACTTGAGTGCTCTCGTGGTGTAAGTGGCTAGCACATTCAGGCTCCATTACTATTGTCCGATATTCAAATCTTGGTAGAGAAAAAAATCATTTCTCATGTTTCCTTGTTTCGAAAACTTGATAGTAAAGTCAGAACTAAAATGTAGTGGTAATAACTCGTCATAATTTGGATTTGGACTACTAGATCTCGTGCTTTCTCCCATTCGTCCTCTTAGAGGAAAGAATGTAATGAAATATCACATTACTCCATGCGTGCTCTTCTTATGTAGTGTTTAAAACATTCAGCTAGTTCAAATCCGAGTGAGGGCACAATTTATTTATCTTATTTCCTAGCTCTTAAAATCTAATCATCTCTACAGCCTAAATAATAATCATAACTTGTGTCTATAAAAATGTCACAAAAATATAAAATTATAGTATATAATTTAAAGAACAACTAGCACACAGTTTACAGATCTAGCAGATCTTCAATACTCTTACACTGTTTCTAGTTCTTTCTTTCACTTTCGCTTAATCAAGAACAGGTTGAGTAGGAAATTTTAGTCATATTAGATAAGTCATTAACTTTAACTCATTTCAAAAGTAGACGGAAGGCACTTTAAATGCTCACTACACAAATAGCATTAAAGCGAACATTAATCATTTTGTCACTTGCTGTTTATTCAACTCGCTTCTTTTACTCTAATGTAAAAAAAAATTAATTTTCGTTATCTGCTGCGACTAATACGGCTCAGAAACGTAAGATTAGGTAGAGCACCAAACGCTGAGTTAAAATTAAAATAAAGCATTGCAAATAAAATAATTATTACTAAATTTGCTTTCTAGACAATTCAAATCTAAAAAAGATGATTGAGTTTAAAATTTAAACAAGAAATAATCTGTTGTTTTAATTCGGCAATTTTATTTCGAATAGATCATGAAATTAAATTTCGAATTTAATAGACTTTTGATCGGCGGTTTATAATTTCTTATCGTCAAAATTCGAAAGGGAAATAAATTCGCAACTCTTAATTAAACATTTCGTTTATTTCTAAGAAATGATATCAGCATATTTGAGAATTATCTTGTCAAATTACTGCTTTCTCACACGTGTTTGCAGAAAGGACCAAACTAGTAGACATTTCTTTATCTGATCTCAAACTTTACTGACATTTTAATAGCCCAACAGCTATTATTTTCTACTGTAACAAATAAATGAATAACTTTCTGCATTAGTCCTGCAACAGATAACGTAAATGACATATTCTTTACTAATTATGCATGCTCCAAGCCGCGTAACATTAAAAGGCGGTATCGTACAGGGAAGAGAAGTTGCGACTACAAGCAATTCCTTTCTTTTATCGATCTGAATCCTTACTTACTCCTCGAATTTGGTGAAAGAGTTTGTGTCAAAGAGCAATAAAAGTGGTTGCGAACAAAATGAAATACAACGCGACATTTGTCGAATGTCTCTCCTTCGATGATTCTGTATGATTAAATGTTGTTTGACATATTCTTCAGGAAATGAGTTGTACCTTCATTTTGTAAAAGTATTACACTCGTTTTATTCACAATTTATCTTAAAAATAAATGTAAAATAAATACGTCGAATCACGGCCATGTTAAGAATTTTCAGCTTTCTCGCTCAAACTTAAAACTCTAAGACCTTTCAAACGACGATAAAATAAAAATAACGCAGCGACAAAATACCCTCTTTTATTTTTATTTAAAAAATAGTTATTAATGTAAAACTAAAAGAAGTCACAC